>OY998229.1:4342283-4917283 GCA_963922035.1 Amblyjoppa proteus | reverse complement strand
ATTACCTTAGGAAATTTTGATTACCTTAGGAAATTTTGATTGCCTTAGGAAATTTTGATTACCTTAGGAAATTTTGATTACCTTAGGAAATTTTGATTACCTTAGGAAATTTTGATTACCTTAGGAAATTTTGATTACCTTAGGAAATTTTGATTGCCTTAGGAAATTTTGATTGCCTTAGGAAATTTTGATTGCCTTAGGAAATTTTGATTACCTTAGGAAATTTTGATTACCTTAGGAAATTTCGATTGCCTTAGGAAATTTTGATTGCCTTAGGAAATTTTGATTGCCTTAGGAAATTTTGATTGCCTTAGGAAATTTTGATTGCCTTAGGAAATTTTGATTACCTTAGGAAATTTTGATTGCCTTAGGAAATTTTGATTGCCTTAGGAAATTTTGATTGCCTTAGGAAATTTTGATTACCTTAGGAAATTTTGATTACCTTAAGAAATTTTGATTACTCAGGAAAAATAGAGATTAATATTCATGGGAATCGAGACATGCGGGTCTGGCGGTAAAATCATGCAAGATTGGGATCTCGGTTGGGGATATCGAGGAAATTCCGAAGACTTCCAATGAGGATTTTATGTGGCGAGGTGACATTCCCGAGTCCCAAGTAATTTTCATGTGTGTTGCGGTGCTCGAGAAGAGATTTTTTTTTTTCATCGTCAGAGGCGACCATTAAAAGAGGCGGTCAAGTTTGAGGAAAAAATCCAATTAAATTTTGATTATTTTTTGAGCATTCAGCAGGTTTCAATGAAATATAGCACGAATATGTTTCATGCAAAGAATATCCAAGAAGAATATTGTCTGCGAAGGATTGGTTTCGCCGCCCCAAGGCGCAGCTAAAGCAATCGTAAGATTTTTTTTTTTTCCTAAACGAGGTCCTCGTGAGTTTAGTATTTTCGAAATATATCATATAGGTTTTTCAAAAATGAAAAAAAAAAAAAATTAAAAATAGTAATGATGCCAATAAAAATCAATCCGGTTGCCACTGCCCTACCGACAGAAAATTCAATGAAATACAACGCGAAAATATTTCATGTCAACACGATCCAAAAACAATATTGTCTGACAAGGGTTCAGCCCCTTAGGCGGCTAAACCACCCTCAAGATATATGTATTTTTTTTTTTCGTAAAAGAACAGTTTCTCGTGAGTCTAACATTTTCGAAACGCGTTATGTAGGTTTTTCCAAAAACAATTTAATTAAAAAAAAAAAAAACGTAACATCAATCAAAATCAATCCTTGTGTCACTGACCTATCGACAGATTTTACTGAACTATGACACGAATATATTGCACATCAACACGAACCAAAAACAATAATGTCTGACAAGCGCCCCCCCCCCCCCCTACGCAGCTAAACCACCCTTAAGATTTTTCTCGTATTCTACTATCGAAATATCACAACAATTAACAATTTTATAATTTTCAGAACGTAGGATTTTCAATAAATACATCAATGAGAAACAAATCCTTGTGTCACTGACCTATCGACCTGGAGTCTCTGGGCGAGCATCCGCCAGTCGTTGCCGAGGGCGTTCGGTGGATCGAGACACTGGCACAGTTGTTTCCTGAGGGACCTGGTGAACCGGAAGGGTCTCATAGCCGCCGAGTCGGTTGTGGCGTTGTTGGCCTGACCGCTGCTGACGACGGTCACTTCCCTCAGCGGTCTCGTTACGCTACCGGACGACAC
Source organism: Amblyjoppa proteus (assembly GCA_963922035.1). Classification (NCBI taxonomy): domain Eukaryota; kingdom Metazoa; phylum Arthropoda; class Insecta; order Hymenoptera; family Ichneumonidae; genus Amblyjoppa; species Amblyjoppa proteus. The sequence continues at coordinate 4,915,586 of OY998229.1, read as the reverse complement.
GAGCTGCTTGGCGCCGTCGTAGACGATTCTGAATACCTGACGAGCGTCGGTGTTGCCCTGCGAGACCTGGAGTTTGTAGCTTCTGGTCGTCGACGGGCCGAATGCGGTCTCAAGTCCGAAAGTCACGTTAACAGTGCTCTGACAGTTCCAAACGTCCCGGAAGTCGACCTCCTGGCGATCGGTTGGGGATTTGCTCTGCCACTCGTTGCCGACTTCCTCCAGGCTGACCCTGAGCGGTTCGCCGTTGTCCTGGAAGACGAGGGTCCTCGGTTTGTCGAGAAGATAGCCCCGCACCTGGCTCTCCCGATCGACGATCGTCTTCATCGCGGCCTTCGTGTCCTCGATCGCGTAGACCCTCACTGAACATTGACCTGTCTGGCTGGCGAAGAGCGCGAGACGCAGCCGCTTCGTCGACATCGAGCCGTCGATGCTCTGACCGGCGAGAACGTAGCCGCGCAGCTGCTCGGTCACTATGAAAGCCTCGGCGTGGTCCAGTTGGGTGAATAGCGGGGTATTGATGGTCTCGTTACCGAGAGTCAAGACCCTCGTCCACGTTATCTGCTGATCCTTTGAACCTTGCGGGGCGGCGGCGGCGGTCTCCTCCGCGTCGAGATCGTTCGTTGCCCAGACGCTCAATTCCCATGTCGAGGGGTGAAGCATCGCACAGTGCTCGAACTGCAGTATCACGGGCTTGTTGAAACTCGCGTTCCACGGACCGCAGGTCACCACGGCAGAGAGTTGGGTTATTCCGTCTGTGTTCAAATGTTACAATGTTGTTTACAATGATATCGAACGGCGGTTCGGAATTCATGCGGTCGTTGTACATTTTGCGAATGCGTCTTTGACGATGCGTCAATTATGATATGCGTGGATTGGTCTGGCGTGAGAAGGCGGAGTCGGGGATGAGAGACTGCTGTGGGCAGGTAACTATGTCGATTTTTTAAAAACATGTTTTGTTCTCTCTTTGATATTCTTAAAGTTTGGCGTGTGAAGAGTGTTGTGTGTAAATTTCATGTGGATACAGCGCGATAACAACGCCTCGGGTCGCAACAAACCTCTAAAAAGTTGATGGAAAAAACTTATCAAAAAGCTTACCAAAAAGATTATCAAAGAGATTATCGGAAAGATTATCAGAACGATTATCAAAAAGATAATCCAAACGCTTATCAAAAGAAATCCTCACGATAGCCCGATGTATATTGTTTGCAATGAAAAAAAAAAAAAAAAAACCCCAATGCGATCGAGTCGATGGTTGTCGAGAAAAAAAAAAAATCCCAGAATTCATCTATTTTTTCGTTCGTTTACTTGGATACCTGTCCTCAATATCGTTTTATTAGATTCCCGACCGGTAATCTTATTTTCGCTACGGCTCATGTGAGGTGGGACGATGGAATTTAGGTGGTCTCACGCCGCACGGTTAGCGACAGGGACCGAAAAAGCCCGGAAGGCTCGAGAGACGTAGCTGTAAAGGAAGTGGCTAAAAGTCGTGTCGGTCGTCGGGCAACACGCTCGTCGGGGCGAATCCGGGGAATAAAAAAAAAAAAAAGTGTCCTCAATAACCCCCGCGGCATGGCACGTAACAAAATCGAATCGGGGTGGGTTCCAGGCAAGCGAGAGACCCAATTCAGTTTGGAACACACGCTTCGCCGCGGAACATCGTGCTAGGAGGAGGCTGCGCACGCTTCCAGCTGGCATCTACCAGTAATACAATTATCGCGTTGTTCCCGTTGGCGGGGTGTGGTTGATCCTCAAAAGCCTCCGACTCATGATCCGGGGATCATTTTTTTTTTTTTTTATTTTTTTTTTAATGCTCTCCGAACATGCTAGTAATTCGTTCCACGGGCATAGCGGAAGCACCGGTCGTAGGTCACGGAACGAAATTGAAATGACACGCGGTAACTGGCTCGTGAGAGACCCGCATGAGGAATTATTAATACACGCACAGTGGGCGCGCATCGGAGTTAACTGTCGAAGCGTAAAGGGCACGCATAACCGACGAATTAAATGCCAGCGGGGAATGGAGGAGCGTGTCGTTAAGCTGAACAATGAAGACGAAGACTTTTATATACCGGACGATTCGACGCTACGCCCGTGAATGATCGTGTTAAACGGATGACAGGTTAAATGGAACACTAATGATGACGGTGGATGAGTGAAGACAATAATGGAACATCAATAATCGCGTCACGGCTGTTCAATTACCGCGGTCATGCGGGAATGACGTTAGCCGGGCAGGGTTTGGTCCGGCTGGGATGTTGACCGCCGGCCAGACCTACCCCACCTAGCTTGCGGAAACGGGACTTTGACCGAGGCCCATCGAAGGTTCGATGAACAATTTGGATGTTCGTTCGAGAGACTCTCGCTTGTAATTTCCTGGGAATAGCTATGGATAGCTATCGATAACTACGGGAAGTTATGGATAGCGATGGATAACTACGGGAAGTTATGGATAGCTATGGATAACTATGGATAGCGATGAATAGCTATGGACAACTATGGTTAGCTATGAATAGCTATGGATAGCTATGAATAGCTGTGGATAACTATAGATAACTACGAGGACTTATGGATAGCTATCGATAACTACGGGGAGTTATGGATAGCTATGGATAACTATGGATAGCTATGGATGGCTATGAATAGTTATGGATAACTATGTCTAGCTATGGATAGCTATGAATAGCTGTGAATAGCTGTGAATGGCTATTGAGAGTTATGGATCAGAGTTGGGTAAATACGCTAAGTACGCTTGAAGTACGTATCGAAGTATCAAGTAATGAGTCGGTGTCCAGCAATCAGAACTTTGACAATTCACTTTTGCCAGTACTCAATGCGTCAGAACTCAAGAACTACCCAGCGCTCAGCACTTCAAGTACTTCATACTGCAATATCTACTTCAAGTGTTTAAGGCCTTTGTCCCGCGCTGATGAAACCAGAGATAGGCCTTTTCCACTGAAAACAATAACGGAACAGCAATAATCACTTTAGAGCTGTTCAATTACCGCGGTCATGCGGGAATGGCGTTATGCAGGTTGGTTTTGGTCGGGCTGGGATGTTGACCTCCAAACAGACCTATTCCACCTGGATAGTGGAAATGGGACTTTGACCGACGACCATTGACGGTTCTATGAACAATTTGTGGGTTTCCGACTTCTCATTTCCTGGGAGCAGCACAGCTATGAATGTACGGAGATGAAGTTTCATATACCGGATGGTTCGATGATACCCCGTAAATGATCGCGGTAAACGGATGACAGGTTAAATGGAACACTAATGATGACGCTAGATGAGTGAAAACAACAATGAAACGGTGGTAATCGCGTTGGACGGTGAGCGATTAACGCGCTCATGCAGGAATGACGTTGCCCAGGTAGGGTTTGTTCGGGCTGGGGTGTCGACCAGACCTACCCCACTTAGATAGTGAAAACGGAACTTTGACCGAGGCCCAGCGGCGGTTCGATGGACAATTTGGGTGTACGCTCGTGAGATTCCGGCTTCTAATATCCTGGTAATAGCATAGCTATGGATGTATCGAGGCTCACCGGGTAGACGCGGCCTGAATCGATCCTCGTTGAGGACAGCGAGGTACAGCTCCTTCCTGAGTGGCTTAGGGACGGCTCCCTCGGGAACGGACATGGAGATGCCGGAGTCCGGAAGTACGAGTAGTGCGCCTCGTGTGTTAACGGCTGCCCTGGCAACGTTGCCCGCCTCCAGCTTCGGCAACCTGATGCTCTCAGAGGCGACGTTGTACGTCGAGTCCGAGGACGGGTAAGAGCTGGTCACGCTGTTCTCGCTGTCGGAGTGGATCTGCTTGTCGCTGCAGGACTCCTGGGTCGAGGTGCTCGGGGTCGGTGACATCGGGGAGGGTTGCGGCGCTATCGACAGATGAGGAACGTCGTAATGGTGCTCCGAAAGGGAACGGGACAGCGAGAGCTTCGGATCGAAGGGATATTCGTAGCAGGCCGGCACCGTCGTCGCCGTCACGTCTGGCTGGAGACTCTGCTTCTTGTCCTGGTCCGGAAAGAACTCCGGCTGAAATTCTGCAATCACGAGATTCACGAATTCGTAACAGTTTGCGGGTCTAAAGTTTTCCCCGGCGTTCCAAGATTCAAATTTCTACCGCATTCGTTGAGGGGGCACCGGAATTATACTGAAGATATCTGCATGAGACTAAATTTCATCCAGTTATAACGGCTCTGTTTTGCAGGGAGCAAACTTCACTTAGCGAAGTGGTTCACTTGGGGTAGCATTTTGAGACGGTCGTTTGGACTTAAGACCGCTCTTGAGATTGAACTTCATTGCCGACTCACGATCTACCGTAAGTTCGAACCTAAAGTCGAATCTCAGTTCAAACTTGATTTCGTGCTTAAGTTTGATCATAAGATCGAACCTCGGTTTGAACTTGATTTCGTGCTTAAGTTTGAACTTGAACTACAACTGAATTTTAGTTCGGACTTCGAGCTTAAGTTCAAAATTAAGATCGAACTTAAGCACAAAATCAAGTTCGATCTTGAGTTCTAGCTTAAGATAGATTTGAAGCCCACAATGAAGTTTGACCGCAAAGGCGATCTTAAGTTCAAACTAACGTCTTAAAATTCGACCCTTAGAGAATAAAATTTTACAAGTATAATTGTTCAAAAATTCTACAAATATGAAATTTGATGTTATACAGATATCTCCAGGCTCATGACCGGGGCGATTTGTCTCGCTGGTCCCCTCAAGACAATTGATCGTCGAATCCGCGCGTGTCGTCGGACAATCGTATCCAAGGACTCACCGTTGCGAGCCATGGAGTAGAGTGAATGGTCCCGACCCTTCCGCCTCAACAGCCTCGCCAGAAAGAACGTCAGGCCACCGATCACGACGAACGCGACCGTCAAACCGACGTAAAGCGCCACGTCCATTTGTCTGTTGGCTGCAATCACAAAAAACGTAAGAAAACGAAAAAAAAAAGAGAAACAAAACAAAAATGGCGTATAGCAACGTATGAAGGAAAGTGTGGGGAGTGGAAGAATGATGAAGAGGCGAGGAGAGCGACAATATTCTCTAAAAAAAAGGCAAACCAATCCTTCGAGGTCCCGACATAAGTCCCCTTAATGACCCGCCCATTAAAACAAACGCCGGTAACAAGTTCAAGTTCAATGCTCTCGGGACCGAACGCATGGTTCGTTACCATTTCGCATCTCTACGCCGGTATTCTTACTAACTCAACCTACTTGTATAAATACAGAAGAAGTAATATAATTAAAAAAAAAAAAAAATGGCTGATGGCAAAAGACGAACGAAACTCTGCGAAAGAATAAAAAAAAGTGATTTTAACAGGCCGTTTTTTACAAGCAAGTAGTGAGTGCCTAAAAATGACGAAGAGCCGATGAGAGTGACAACGTTCTCCAAAAAAGCGAACCGATCTTTCGCCGTCCCAACACGAGTTCCCTTAATGATCCGCCCATTAAAACAAACGCCGAGCCGGTACCAAGTTCAAGTTCAACGCTCTCGGAACGAAGCGACTGGTTCACTGCCGTGTCGCGTCTATAAGTCCGATGCTTCAGCCTACTCAGCCTATACTCGTGTGCTCCGTTCTAGTAAACATTAAGCACGAACCTCCGTGCACACATTTTCGTCGAGGGCAGACGAACGCCGTACGTGCGGGCGAACCCATACGAGCGCGGTGGCGAACGATAATGGCACTTTATTTGCATGCACGATCAATTCCTTCCCCCCGTTATGGAGACGCGGAGTCTGAACGGCGGCGGGTTTGCGGAGGGTGAGCAGAGCGGGTGAAGCCGGTCCGGCCCACCGATTACATAATTTTCTTCAATATTAAAGCCACCCCCGCGCGCGGTTCGCTCGGGCATTTCGCCCCCGGTGGGGTGTGCGGAACGAGCAGCCTACATCGCGTGCAACTTTGATGCGCCGGGGTCGATACGGACCGGCCTTTCTCTATAGACTTCTCCTGTCTATATACTTTCCCTCCCCCGTGGATGGATGGGTTATTGCAGGAGGGCCTTGCAGAGGAGAGAGGAGAGAGAGAGAGAGAGAGGAGGAGAGCCGACTTCCTCCTTCCGATCTCGCTGTAGTGGCCACCTATTGTTCCGATTGTTTATATCGGGAAGGGTCGCTCCGGCAATTAGGGTGCATGCTTATGGGCACTCGGGCGCAGCGCCGGATCGGTTGGTTCATCGATTATTAAACGCTACGGTAATTAAAAGTAAATAACGCTGGTTTTTCGGTGGTCCTGACAGTGATTGGCCACCCCCGTGATTTTACCGGATGCGAGTCGGGTGGATCTACTGAAAGACAAGGGTGCCGATCACTGGCCCGATTCGGCGGAGCATCCACGCGGGGAAAACGAGAACTCGTCGTGCAGAATAAAATACCCACCAATGTTTCTTGTACACAAACGTTCAACATTCTTTTTCTTGTTAATTTTACAAGATCTTGTTAATTTTATAAGATCTTGTTCATTTTAAAAGATCTTGTTAATTTTAAAAGATCTTGTTCATTTTAAAAGATCTTGTTAATTTTACAAGATCCTGTTAATTTTATAAGATCTGATTAATTTTATCAAAATGTCCAATCAAATTGGGAATATTTCTGTAAGATTAAGAACCAATTAATTTTGGACGTCTGTGGAGAAAAGGAAGTTTCTTAAATGTGCAAATCTTTTTTTACTGTCTGCATTTTCTCACGGGTTTTCACTCACACAATTAGCAGTTTAGTGAGACACAAAAACGTTCGTATCTCTTCATTGATATTCACAAAATGTATCTGACGCCCATTAAAAATGCAGCTCACGTTACTCGATACAACATTAACTTTGTATCTCGGAATCCATATGAAAAAAAAAAAAAAAAAAAAAGATTATAAATTCTTTGAGAAAAAAAAACCTCATTCACGGCTTTATAACACTTGTGATTTTTTAGGTCGCAAAGTAGAAAAGTCGCTGTGTCGCGTATTCCCTTAATCCGATGAGAATCCCATTGGACGGAGGAGGAACGCAAGTGTGCCAATAACTGATGCGCCCACCCAGAAAAATAATTTACTTGACGGACATTCGCAAATTAATGTTTATTTGGTTTAAATAAATATTTTAATTAATTTAAATAAATATTTATTTACATCAAATAAATATTTTAATTAATTTAAATAAATGTTTATTTACATCAAATAAATATTTTCAATTTATTTGAATAAATGTTCAATTAGATCAAATAAATATTTATCTAAATCAAATATATGTTAATTTCAGTGAAATGAATATTCGTTTACGGGGCGGCGGTCAAGTAAATAATTTCTCCGTGTGCGGAGGCGCCGTCGGCGGCCAATCGCCGGTCCGGTAATGCGGCGAGCTGGTCGTGGATTTCACGGGCTTTCATCGTTGAAATCCGTATGTATGTATTTGTACCGTACACCTACCAGATTTAGCACGGGATAGAACGGCGAGGGGAAAGAGGCATGACGGAGGCGTGCAAGCAACGGCGGTCCGGGCAAATTTGAACTCCTCGCGCGTGAGCGAATAAAGCTCCCGGACATGTGTATACACGTATAATACATGGGAATACGTAGTCTCATCACTCTCGCCTCGAGGAAGATGTATACCGTGAGGTTTAAACTCCCCGGGGAAAATAACGCCCTGTCCGGGTGTCGGGAGGAGGAAAAAAAAAACAAAAAAAGGAAGAAATTGCCACGCGGGAATATGTCACGGGGTGAGCTCACACGGGACGATTAAACGTTGTTTATGCCGGGTCAGAGACGGGGACGTGGATTGACGAGCCGAAAAGTAGACACCTACAGTAAAATGTTTTTATGGATTTTTTTTTTTTTTTTTTTTTTTTTTTGAGAACGTTACTTTACCCACTTTCCCGTGTGTCGTAATTTACACGACACTGTCACTGGCTGCATTCGAGATGCAATTCACCGAAAAATTAAGAATATTCTCTCAGTTTCAAGAGGCAAATCTCACTTTTGAGCCGAAAGAGACTTTATAGTGGCAAAACGTCACTTCCGGTTTGAAAATATATTTTCTTTTTTTACCGAAAGTGACGACTAAAACATTGGGACTTGTATCTCCAATTCCCGCTGGTTAATTCCACTTCGGTGGAAGAAGAAGGTACCCGAAAAAGCCTCTTCTCAAACGCCTGGCAATAAAATGTTTTTATAGATTTTTTTTTTATATACGTCTTTTACAGCGCGCTTTCACCGACTCTTCCGTATGCCCTGATTCACACGATTCTGTCACTGGCTGCATTCGAGATACACTCAAGAGAAAAATTAAAAATATTCTCTCAAATTTGAGCGAAAAATCTTTTTTTTTTTGGGCCTTATCTTATTTTTCAAACGTCACTTCCGGTATGGGAATCTTATTTTTCGAGGTATTTCGGGCACAGAGTCGCTGGCTAACAGCTAAGACCCACTGGTCCATCTTACCCCGTCGGTCAATGTTCGCCGCGCTTACCCTAATCAATGTCTCGCCCCGGTGACGATTGTCCAACTCACCGTTGCAAAGTCCGCCCGTACAGTTTCCGACTGTGATGTCCCTGCCCTGACAGGGACGTCCTCCGTGACTCGGCGAAGGCTCGTCGCATGTCCTCTTCCTCGTGTGGGTGCAATCGCTCCCACATACGGACCAGGCTGACCATCTCGACCAGCCGCCGTCGACAACTGTGGACAGCAATGAAAAAAAAAATAAATAAAAAAAATTGCGTCCTCAAAATGTCCCATACAAACGACTGTTCTACAACATTGAATTAATAACTGGAAACATTCTAATATTAATGTGTTTATAATTTTTTTTTTTTTTTTTTTTTTTTTTTTCTTAAAGTGACTACAACAAAATTGTGAAACAATTATGCACATCGACATCGTGTGCACCGAGACTCACCCATAGGATTTTTGAACTCCTCGAGAACTTCGGCTGTTCCGTGTTAAGCGTGTGCGACGCGACAGAAAGCATTTTTTTTTTTTTTTTTTTTTTTTTTTTTCAAGTAAAATCAACAACGACGAAACAAACAGTGTACTCATGAGTAATGAAGTCGTGCTTTACAGTTAGCGATAAATCGTTATCGAACAATAATATCATAAGATAATCGTTATCGAAAAATAATCATACGAATAATCGTTAGCGAACACTAATCGAATACGATAATCGTGTTCGAACAATCGTAAGACGATCGTTATTGAAATTTCAATTAAAAGTCAATCTTTCGCCGATGTAGTTTCGCTGTGAATTTTTGAAATTCCGTAGAATTCGTGAAACGCGGCAGCATCTCCATCTAAGACCGAGCGTCCTCGGGCGTGCTGCGCCCGAAGACATCATGCGGCGCACCTGTTAGTCATATTTTTACCGGTTACGTGCCGCGATCGTCCAACCATAAATTCTCAAGCGGATCGTTGCCGAACGTGCGCGAACGCTCGTCGTGCACAACATACTCCGGGTAGGTCCGTCTTCAGGGGCGGGGGGGGGGGAGGGGGGGGGCGCGCGCGGAGGTGGAGGGCACACATAGAAGGGTGCTTGGAAGGACGACGGCCAAAGGGGAGGACAGGCACGCGAGCTCTCGAGCCTGAGAGAAAAGCCGTAAATCATAGAGCTTCGTCTTCTGACTCTGTACAGTCGGACCCGCTTCAAGTTATGCCGAGCGAATATCGTCTTGTAGAACTTTAAGATAGATTTTCGTAGGGGTGTTTTTATGATCGCTGTAACGGCGGATCACTGGGTGGGTTTATTGAAAAAAAAAATTTGATATAAAATGAAAGGCATGTTCGTTTCGGAAAATTGAGCGAATCCTCCCCTCGGATATTACTTATAGGCGTCTCTAATGTTTTTATCGCCTCTTTGAGGTCGAATTACTGGGCGGGTCAATTGAAAAAAAAATTTCATGAGGATTGTACAGTGTAATAAGATGATTTTTTTTTTTTTTTTGTGAAAATTAATTAACGGCACTGGAAGCTTTTTTTTTGCACAAATTGTTAGCGAAGTTTCAAACACATGTGCGTTGAAATTTTAGAGTAAAATTTTTATTCTTCCACGAGAATTCTTGTATATTTACGACGATATAGCGTAGTGTTGGTCGCGATTGGAAAATTGAGCGAATTCTCCCTTGGGATAACTCATGCGATACTGTATGATTGTCATTATTGCTGTAACGTCGGATTGCTGGGTGGGTTAAATTGAAAAAAAAAAAAAAAAAAATCCTTCCCTCGAATAACTTATACACGGCTCTGCTCATTTTATCATCACTGTAACGTTCAATAACTGGGCAGATACTATTGAAGAACATTTAATTAAAATTGTAATCATGTTCGCGATTGAAAAATTGAGTAAACCCTCCCCTCGGATAACACAAATGCGGCTCTACTGTTTTTATCATCCCTCTAACGTCGGATTGCTGGTTGGGTTAAATTGAAAAAAAAAAAAAAAAATCCTTCCTTCGAATAACTTATAGGCGGCTCTGCTCATTTTATCATCACTGTAACGTTTAATAACTGGGCAGTTACTATTGAAGAACATTCAATTAAAATTGTAATCATGTTCGCGATTGAAAAATTGAGTAAACCCTCCCCTCGGATAACACAAATGCGGCTCTACTGTTTTTATCATCCCTCTAACGTCGGATTGCTGGTTGGGTTAAATTGAAAAAAAAAAAAAAAAAAATCCTTCCTTCGAATAACTTATAGGCGGCTCTGCTCATTTTATCATCACTGTAACGTTTAATAACTGGGCAGGTACTATTGAAGAACATTCAATTAAAATTGTAATCATGTTAGCGATTGAAAAATTGAGTAAACCCTCCCCTCGGATAACACAAATGCGGCTCTACTGTTTTTATCATCCCTCTAACGTCGGATTGCTGGTTGGGTTAAATTGAAAAAAAAAAAAAAAAATCCTTCCTTCGAATAACTTATAGGCGGCTCTGCTCATTTTATCATCACTGTAACGTTTAATAACTGGGCAGTTACTATTGAAGAACATTCAATTAAAATTGTAATCATGTTCGCGATTGAAAAATTGAGTAAACCCTCCCCTCGGATAACACAAATGCGGCTCTACTGTTTTTATCATCCCTCTAACGTCGGATTGCTGGGTGGGTTAAATTGAAAAAAAAAAAAAAAAAATCCTTCCTTCGAATAACTTATAGGCGGCTCTGCTCATTTTATCATCACTGTAACGTTTAATAACTGGGCAGTTACTATTGAAGAACATTCAATTAAAATTGTAATCATGTTAGCGATTGAAAAATTGAGTAAACCCTCCCCTCGGATAACACAAATGCGGCTCTACTGTTTTTATCATCCCTCTAACGTCGGATTGCTGGTTGGGTTAAATTGAAAAAAAAAAAAAAAAAATCCTTCCTTCGAATAACTTATAGGCGGCTCTGCTCATTTTATCATCACTGTAACGTTTAATAACTGGGCAGTTACTATTGAAGAACATTCAATTAAAATTGTAATCATGTTCGCGATTGAAAAATTGAGTAAACCCTCCCCTCGGATAACACAAATGCGGCTCTACTGTTTTTATCATCCCTCTAACGTCGGATTGCTGGTTGGGTTAAATTGAAAAAAAAAAAAAAAAAAATCCTTCCTTCGAATAACTTATAGGCGGCTCTGCTCATTTTATCATCACTGTAACGTTTAATAACTGGGCAGTTACTATTGAAGAACATTCAATTAAAATTGTAATCATGTTAGCGATTGAAAAATTGAGTAAACCCTCCCCTCGGATAACACAAATGCGGCTCTACTGTTTTTATCATCCCTCTAACGTCGGATTGCTGGTTGGGTTAAATTGAAAAAAAAAAAAAAAAAAATCCTTCCTTCGAATAACTTATAGGCGGCTCTGCTCATTTTATCATCACTGTAACGTTTAATAACTGGGCAGTTACTATTGAGGAACATTCAATTAAAATTGTAATCATGTTCGCGATTGAAAAATTGAGTAAACCCTCCCCTCGGATAACACAAATGCGGCTCTACTGTTTTTATCATCCCTCTAACGTCGGATTACTAGGTGGGTCAAATTGAACAAAAAAAAAGTAATAAAAATAGTAGTCATAATCGTGATTGGAAAATTGAAAAAATCTTATAAGCGACTCTACTGTTTGTATCGTCACTGTAACGTCGGATTACTGGACGGCTCTGTTGAGAAATAATAAAAATAGTACTCATGTTCGCGATTAGAAAATTGAGAAAATCTTATACGTGTCTCTCTGCTCTTCTTATCATCGCCCTAACGTCGAACTGTACCGAGCCGTTCTATTGAAAAAAAAAAAAAAAAATGCATAAAAATAGTAGTCATGTTCGCGATTAGAAAATTGTGCGAATTCTCCCCTCGGATGACTTACGGGCGACTCTACTGTATCCGATCCGCTGGTCTTTTAAATCCTTCTTTCGTGGAAATATCGCGGCACGCTCGGTCGTGGGCACGACGCGGCGTTGTTCGCCAGGAGGAGCGACGATGACGGTGCCGATGAAGTGTACCACCGGCTTTCCCGGTGAGATGACGAGCCCGCGGAGCAACGCTCTCAGCTCTGGGCGACTTTAATCTCGGACACTGTCGAGGGACTCCGTTTCGTCCGGGAATCGCCGGCGTCTCGGTCGTGTCTTATGTTAAAGCTTGCGTTAAAAATTCAATAACTCACCGGGACACGCGGTGTTGCAATCCGTCTTCTGTTGAGCCGGACCGAGACACGGCTGTCCGCCATTCATGGGCGCGGGATTCGTGCACGTCCGAGTTCTCTTCTGTTCGCCTTTGGCACATCTCGAGTGACACTCCGACCACGTTGACCAGGACGACCAGCCTCCGTTCACTACGAGAAACCAGAATTAGAGGCGATTATTCGCCGACTCTCGTTGCGAAACCGGACGACTTCATCGCGCACGGAGAAAAACGATTTCTGTCGTGCCGAAAAAAAAAAAAAAAAAACATGTCGGTCCTTAACCCTTCGAGTACCGGGGACTTTTTTTCCGAGAGCAAACCTCCGTGCCTTCTATTGAGCAGCAAAACGATACGGATGAACGCGATAAATTTCCTTCTGCGTTGTCAAAAAAAAAAAAAAAAAAAAAAAAAAAACTTCAAGGTAGGTCTGTGAATTTTTACAGATTTTTTTTTTGTGTCATCAACTTGTTATTGGAATCGTTCGAAGGTGCGTCTTGGCAAATTCTAGGCGGTCGTTAAACGTGGATCTCGTACGTGATAGAGTTAATGATTCATTGTTGCGGCAGAAGAAAAAAAAACATTTGCTTCGGCAAAATAATTCGTCGTTCCCGTATTAAGTCAGTAAATTATAATTGTGGCAAGAAAATTCTTGCGGTACCAAAAATTTTGTTTACACGGACAACGTAAACCAGATTCCAGTATGAACTGAGAATTAAATGCAATTATTTGTCGACTCTCATTGACAAATTGGACGTCTTCATCTTGCATGGAGAAAAATTATTTAAAAAATGGCAATTTCAAGAAATGTTATTCCAAAAAAAAAAATGTTGATCGTTAACGATTTATAAAAAAAAAAAAAAAAATTCCATCGTTAACGATTTTTTTTTTTTAACATTTCCATCGTTAACGATTTATTAAAAAAAAACATTTCCACCGTTAACGATTTATGAAAAAAAAAACATAAAAAATGCTATCTTCAACGATTTATTGTTGCTAGCGTGAAAAATTTGCTCCCGCAGAATAGTTCTGTCTCCCCGCATAGAGTGAATAAATTGGCTGTCCAAACAGGCGTTTTATTTTTCGCCGTTTGCATCGACGGGCCTCTCGTCAATGCTCATTGACGATACTAACCGTAGACAGTTATGCTGGCAGGAGTGCTAAGCCGTTTGGCAGCGATGTTCTCGGCGACGCACGTGTAGTTCGCCTGATGGCTCAGTTTCGCCTGACCGAGCAGGAGATGACCCTCGCTGGATACGAACAGAGTATCGGCATCGGTATCGAGATTGGCACCGTTCCTCAGCCAGTAGACACGAGGAGGTGGTACGCCGACCGGTGGCAGACACCTGAGCTCGGTGCCTTGGCCGGCCTCCACCGATACCGAGTAAGGCGGCGATTCGAATTGTTTCTTGAGATCTGAATCAACGATCAACGATCAATGAGGGATTTCTTCAAGGGCTTGGGGCACAGTGAAATTTTGAAGGAGAAAAAAAATTGTTTTTTTTCTCTTATTTTCTAATAGTTTTCGGTGTCAAGAATATTCATTTACATTTATATGTTAAATTTCAAGGAGTCACGAAAGTCACAGACAGTCATGTGGAATGTGGCGGTGCGCTGGAGCAGTTATCATATTTAAAAATCATTTTTTTTAAAATTATTCGAAGTATTAAAAAAATCGACAAAAGTCGACTTTGTTTTCAAATGGCCATTGTGCCCATTTTTTTTTTTTTTTTTTTATTTCATTTTTTCCTCTCGTCGAGGACCGCGTTATATATAATTTAAGAAAGAATTTAAAAAAAATTAGTTTCCGATAAAATGACGAGTCGAAATCGGGATTAGCAAAAACGAACTTTCGAAAAGAAAAAAAAAAAAAAATTCACGCCGACCGATAAGAAACATGCGTAATAAAAATAACATTGCATGGAAAAATTCTTAAATGTACTTCAATATATCCTCCTTACACCAAAAAAAAAAAAAAAAAAAAAAATGAAATGGATAAAGCGTGTATTTACCAAGAAAAAAAAATATATGCGTACCCTTTTAGCCATTTAAAAGTAATAAATTCACGAACGTTTCCAATGATCTTTTTTTTTTTTCTTTTCGTCCGTTGAATACTTACAAGCAACATCGATGGTGGCCGTCTGACTCTTGATGGACCCCGATCCGGACCAAGCGATGCAGTCGCACTTGAACTTGTCCTTGCCGAAGTACTCGTCGATGGCGTCGCGGGTGACGTTGAGCTCGCAATCGACGAACCTCGTGCCGCTGTGAGGATCGACGAAGTCCTGCTGCTGGGATTCATCGGCTCTGGCGCCGTTGCACCGGAAGTAGACCTCGAGGGCGTGGGCGGCCGCGCATCGGAGAGTGGCGGGTTTGCTCTTGACGACGAAGGCGTCGAGAGGCTCGGTCAGGAAGACCGGAAGATGACCGCCGCCCTCGGAAATTAGTTCGGTGTCGCTCGCTATCGTGGCCGACGGAGTGTCGTCGTCCTCGAGAAGATAGGACTCCTCGTCCTCCGCGGCATCCTCGACTTCTGGAACTGAGATCGAGACCAGAGCGAACTGGTTAGATGGTTTTTTTTTTTTTTTTTTTTTTCGGCGGTGGGAGCAAAACATATCCGATGGGAATCGATTCGGAGCGGCGTGTGCAGCCCAATAATGGCGCTTGAGTTAACCGCGGTTCTTCCGCTGCACGAAGTTCAATATCGAGATTCTATGAACGGGTTTGGGAATTCCCATGGTAATTTCGGGTAATTTGCGTCGATCATAACGATAATGCCGGCTAAGGGCGGTACTATAATGTCGGGTGAGATTCGGCCGGCGTGGTTAGACTGTCTACCACCGCTGCAGATAATCTTCCTCGTGTGTGCACTGCGGTGGCGGAGCTACGGGGCAGAGGCGTTTGCTCCGGCTCGGTGAATCACCGGGTGCGTCTTAGTTGCCGGTACGCGCAGTCGTTAGTTACGGTGAGCGTGATTGTTAGCCTTCCGACGCTCGATACTACTGCTGGAACTCGTAGAACGCAGGACCGGAAGCTCGTAACACCGGTTTACCTGCCCCAAAACCTGGACTCTTGCGATGGGTCGGGTATTTTCCTATGGCTGTGTTAAATCCTTGATTTCCTTATCCAACTTATACTGCCTGTCATTGATCCTTGGGTTTCTTAATGGGATCAAAGACACCGGCAAAGACACCGGCCAAGCCATCAGCAAAGACACCAGGCAAGACATCGGCCAAGACATCGGCCAAGACATCGGCCAAGACATCGGCCAAGACATCGGCCAAGACATCGGCCAAGACATCGGCCAAGACATCGGCCAAGACATCGGCCAAGACATCGGCCAAGACATCGGCCAAGACATCGGCCAAGACATCGGCCAAGACATCGGCCAAGACATCGGCCAAGACATCGGCCAAGACATCGGCCAAGACATCGGCCAAGACATCGGCCAAGACATCGGCCAAGACATCGGCCAAGACATCGGCCAAGACATCGGCCAAGACATCGGCCCAGACATCAACAAAGACACCAGCCAAGACACCAGCGAAGACATTAGCCAGGACATCGGCCAAGACAGCGGCCAAGACACCCGCCAAGACACCGGTCAACATCCAGCTTTGTCGGATGTCCTGCTGGATATCTTCGATTGCGTCAAGAGGTTGAGCAAGATATCCAGCAACCCAGAAAAAAAAACCCGAAAAACCAGGCATCACTGACAGGCAGTTTTACTGCCCATCATTGATGCTTGGTTTTCTCAATATGTTGCTCAATGTTCGATGTTCTTAACAGGATCGTAAATATCGAGCGAGACATCCCACAAGAATTGATGTCTCGCTTGATGTCTTCGATCCCGTTAAGACATCGACCAAGATTTCCAGCAAGATAGAGAAAAAAAAAACCAAAAAAACCAGCCATCAATGACCGGCAGTGTACACCGTTACCACGTTTCACATTCCACATTCCGAGCATGAATTGGGGAAACCTTTCGATGGAATCCCACGATCGTATAATCAGCTGCAGCTGGTCACTGGGAGCGAGAAAAAAGTCGTAGAGGATAAGAGACCCGGGTATATAACATTGAAACACGTTAGAATGATGGAGAGGCTGCCTCCGGGTGCGTGCAGGAAGTCATACAAGGGCTTCCTTGTCCCTTTCGGTTCGTGACTCCTCGTTTCGGGTGCAATCCAGCGAGCCTCGAAATAAGCTAGACCGCAGTATGGCACCGTGCCGAGAGAACTCTGACGGACTTCCCTAACATTTGTTTCCGAGAAAGACATGAGAAAGGGTTTTTTTTTTTTTTTTGTAACGCATCCACGGAAACCCTCACTTTTCGTGCCTGCAAAGTGTAAGCAAAGTGGCGCATTTCAGCAAGGTGCGCCAGAAGAATTCTGCGCATGCGCACACTTTTTTCACACTTGTATCCCAAAGTACTATTTTAATAATCGTTCGAATTACAATTTAATTTCTGATAAAACATTTGTGTTTTTTTTTTTGTGATTGATGTCAAACTTGTGATGTCTGGAATAAGATTCGCATAACGACATGGTAAGATCTCGATAAAAGACGGCGTGTCATTGCGATGAACAAGTGTGTATGCGTGTGTGTGCAGCGAATGCCTCACGAAGGGTACACAACATTGCCCCACTCGATGCGCTCTGTGAATCCGCACCGTTAGTTAGGCAGGCAGGTTGAATGGGAAGTTCAGAGACAGCGGGGAATCCCTCGTCGGCGGTTTCGTCAAGCGTGACGAAGACATCTCGAACAGTTTCGCGTACGAGGGTTGCTTGTGTAACCCTCGGTACACAATGCTACAATGCACAGTAGCTTCGGTACCCGGAAGAGGGGATCCGATAAAGTCGGTCTCGTGGCACCGGTGTCGAGCCACTAAGTCGACAGATTAAGTTTCAGTTAGATCTACCACCTTTCAGCCTTTTGTGGAATCGATACAACCCAACGGAACAGTCCGCTCTCCATTCAAGATCATCTTCGGCGGTCCAGCGCCAAAGGAAAACAAAATTGTCGTTCGAATTATGGAAATGGCTTTTTCACGGAGATTTCATGGACTTTATTGTATTCCAGAGATGTCCTGAGGTTTCAGATCTAAGTCGACAGATTAAATTCCAGTTGGATGCACCCCTTAATCCGCTCCTCATTCAGGATCATCTTCTCATCCGATCTTCCCATCTAACGCGGTCCAATGTCAAAGGAAAACAAAATTGTCGTTCGAATTATGGAAATGGCTCTTTCGCGGGGATTTCATGGACTTTATTATATTCCAGATATGTTCTGAGGTTCCAGATCTAAGTCGACAGATTAAATACCAGTTGGATGCACCCCTTAATCCGCTCTTCATTCAGGATCATCTTCTCATCCGATCTTCCCATCTAACGCGGTCCAATGTCAAAGGAAAACAAAATTGTCGTTCGAATTATGGAAATGGCTCTTTCGCGGGGATTTCATGGACTTTATTGTATTCCAGATATCTCCTGAGGTACCAGATCTAAGTCGACAGATTAAATTCCAGTTGGATGCACCCCTTAATCCGCTCTTCATTCAGGATCATCTTCTCATCCGATCTTCCCATCTAACGCGGTCCAATGTCAAAGGAAAATAAAATTGTCGTTCGAATTATAGAAATGGCTCTTTCGCGGGGATTTCATGGACTTCATTGTATTCCAGATATGTCCTGAGGTTCCAGATCTAAGTCGACAGATTAAATTCCAGTTGGATGCACCCCTCAATCCGCTCTTCATTCAGGATCATCTTCTCATTCGATCTTCCCATCTAACGCGTTCCAGTGTCAAAGGAAAACAAAATTGTTCGAATTATATAAATGGCTCTTTCACGAGGATTTCATGGACTTTATTATATTCCAGATATGTCCGAATATTGCAGACCCAAATCGACGGATCTTTAATTCCAGTCAGATCTACGCTGTAATAAAATCACTGATAGTGGGAGACTTTATGCATAAACTGATATATAGAATTACATGTATAATTGCGATGAAAAATTAATCTTCGGTATATGAAAAACATTGGAAATACTTCACTTTTAATAATGTTTTAATTTCACTATAAAACTGTTCTAATTCCAACCGTAAATTTCAATTCAAAAGTATATTCATTTTTTCATCATAATCCTAAATTTAATTATTTTTTTGAGTGTACTTTTTCGACCTCAGTGGCATTGACGCAAACCGACTTGCATTCGCAAGTCGGTTTGCAATTCGCTCTCCACTAAGGCTCATCAACCTCCGCCCCCCCCCCCCTCCCCCCGCTCCACCTCTGAAGGAAAGCAAAATTGGCGTTCGAAATTACACAAATGCCTCTTTCACAAGGATTTCACGGACTATATTTTATTCCACATACGGATATCGCATTATCTTCGTACGAACACGATTGCATCGTTAAATCACGTATTCTAGTCTCCCGGTTCGAGGGCCTTCGGGCCTTGCCCCGCGGCCCCCCTCCCCGGCCCGTGCATTAGCGTGGAAAACGGGTTTCGCACCCGCGAGAGCCCGTTCGCGTGTAGGTACTCGGGCTTACACGCTCATGCCTCCGGGGTTTTGCTATAATAAAGATTATGGTTTTAAAACCGTCAATGGTAATTGCGCGAGAGCACGGGCCGGGATAAGAGAGCGGGTTATGAAAGGAAGAATCGGCCGCGCGAGAGGGGGGTGGTTGGGGCGCGCGAAGCGAGAAAGAAAAGGGCTAAGGTTAAAGCCGCGAGTGAGAGAAAACGCCTCGGGGCCTCCGCAGAAACGCGAGTAGGTGAGGATTATACGAATCGACCGTGGCACGGCGGGGCCCTGCAACGTTAAAGCGTGTAATTAAGCGAATAACAGAATCAGATACGACGCCTCGCGTGCGGCCCCCGTTCCAACCCCCGCGCCCTGCCCGGTCGTTCGCCGGTGCTGCGGTAGCGGCTTTGCCGACTCCGATATCGATGCCCTGTCCCTCGGGAATCGTTAACGGAGCCCTGCCTGCCGAATCCGTTCGGCATTTGCATATTGCGCTATTACGAGCCAGATATCCTGCGCAGACAACGCGCGTCTATCTTCCCGCTCGATCATCGTCAAAAGACTCTTCTTCGATGAAATCCATGCGCGGAAGCCGCAGACGGATCCGCGGCTGGGCAGCGGACAGGAAATTGCATTCGGAATCTCTGCGTGTTTTGTTTTACATTTGGGCAGGATTTTTGTTTGGTTTGTTTGTTTGTTTGTTTTTTTTTTTTTTTGTGGCAATGGCGAGAAGAAAATTCTTTGTACTGGAGAAGATGAAGGTAAACAATATTTTTTAAAGATTTAATGTATACGTTAAAACGGTAATTTTTAGGCTTTAATGCGTAAGTTATAAAACAGTTCCAAGGACGGAGTCAACTCCGAGCAGCCAGCAGAAAAAATTCAGATTCTGCATTCAGATTCTTCGACTGTTGTCTTTTATATTTGTTAATAGGTTTTTTTTTTTTTTTCCTTTTATTGCCAATACGGCAATAGCGACAAAAATTGTAGACTCTGATCAAGTCGAACTCAACGTTGAGCTTCAGAAAAAACTTTAACTACAATGTTCTAAAGATTAAAATTAATCAATGGGCGAATCGCATTCACAAGGCTTTAATGCGTACGGTAAAACAGTGTTTTTTCTATTCGACTTTTAGGCATGCGTTAAAATTGTCTTTTTACGTTTTAATGCATCCACTGAAACCGTGCTTTTTGCGCTTTAATGTAGGGGAGAGCGGGAGAAAAATGGGTCAGTGGGGCAAAACGGAACACCAGGTAAAAACGCAATTTTCCAACAATTTTTGGGCGTCCTACTTCAACCCATCGATACATCTGGATATTCTGCGCCGTTTCACTCCACTGCGCCATCCAAAAATTATTGGAAAATTGTGTTTCACCCGACTGTCAAATTTTGCCCCGCTCTTCCATTTTGTCCCGTTTTCTGCAACGCGTTAAATCCAATATACACCCTTGAAAACGCCGTTTTTCAAAAATGTCACCGCAGCCCGCCCACAAATACCAAACTGCCTTGTCCCGAAGATAACGAAAACTTGGTCGTTTGCCTCAAAGACCGCTTAAAACTCGCCGTGACAAACGATCCGCTTCGTTTCACGTCAATCCGCTAGAAAAAAAAAAAAAAAAAAAAAAAAAAAAAAAAAAAGTCATATCTCCCACCTCGCCGCAGCATAATTCACGTATGCAAAGATTGCGCCTCTTTATCACGGCCCGCGAACGGGCCGCACGCTATCTCGACTCGCGTTACAAGTGAGCCTCCCTCACATTTCCTTTTGCTCGTTTCGGGAATATAATAATGACGCCGGTTAAGCGTGACCGTGCCGCGCGGACGCGGTCGGCTTCGCGTTTGATTTATGATAATTAAACGCGACCTGACCTTTCGTCGCAAAAAGGGTATACGCTAAAGAACAAGGGAGAATAATGTATATAAATAGAAACAGGCGGCCGATGCTCGGCCGTGCTACATAGTCGGTTGGCAAACCCGCGGCCGGTCGCGTCGCGGCTTCGCGGCGAGGCCCTCACGAAGGGACGACGAGGGACCATGAGGGAGAGTAACAGCGCCTTGGTCAGATGCAAAGGGAAGGCAACGTGTCCTTCTTCGTCGGCAAACGCGCTCCTCTCCTTCGGCCCGGCCACGACTGTCCATGACCATACGACGTCCGCGCAGCGCGTAGTTACTCCGTATTCTCGGCTTACAGAGCAAATTATATAAATATTATTTATATGATTATATAAATAATTTATATAATTATCTGAATAAATCATATATTATTTATATTTATATAATTAGATATATTATTTGTATATTCATATCTATTCATACAAAAAATGATCAAATCATTAATTTGATCATTTTTGCAGTATAATAATTAAGGAGAGGAGGAAGGAGAGGAGCGCATTTGCCTTCTTCGTCGGCAAATGCGCTCCTCTCCTCTCCTTCGGCCCGGCCACGACTGTCCATGACCATTCGACGTCCGCGCAGCGCGTAGTTACTCCGTATTCTCGGCTTACAGAACAAATTATATAAATATTATTTATATGATTATATAAATAATTTATATAATTATTTGAATAAATCATATATTATTTATATTTATATAATTAGATATATTATTTGTATATTCATATCTATTCATACAAAAATGGTCTAATTATTAATTTGATCATTTTTGCAGTATAATAATTAGCGGTGTGCGAATAGCGTTTGAATTGAATTGAATATCGTTATTCAAGTCAAAATTTCAATGTTTCGAATGATTTTTATGAATTGCATATTCGAATGATGAAATTGATATTACAATGACACTGAAGCACATAAATTTTATTAATTGAACGAAGAATTTTGATTGCTACAAAGCTGAAGAACATACGCTCGTTAGTGAGTTATATTACCCTTCTCGAAGCTTATTCGTGTCCAACAATTTCTGTTGTAAATCAATTGGCATTGTTTCAAATTCAAATTAGATTAGAGGATTCAAATTAATATTTCTAATTATTCGAATTATTCAGTTATTTTGATTTTTTTTTTTTTTTTTTTTTTTTTTCAATTTATTCGAATATTTTGAATATTCAAATTACGAATTATTTATATTTAATTGACGGTGAATTATTGAAATTTTTTTTTTAATAATCGCGCATCCCCAGTGATAATTAATTCGCCTTCAAAGTTTGAGGCTCGAACACCTCAATATTCAAATTAATCATATTTCCGGACGTTTTGGACTATTCTGAGGACTTCTTCGGCGTCCGACGCGCACTTTCAGCCCGTCAATGCATAACCATCCGGCCGCTTATATAGCGCGTACATAGTTACTCTGTATTCTCGGCGAAAGAAGAGGCCGGTCCGGTTGTCTGGCTCGGCGCTGAACCGACCCGCTAATAATTGCCTCGAGTCCGGCCCCATCGGGAAGCGACCGACGGAGATTCGCGAGCGAAGAGACGCCCGGAGCCTCCCCAAGTGCACCGACCCGAGGAGTGCACCGTCTCGTTGCATTTTTTCGCCGAGGGAATTTCACGTTTCGACGATGCGCGGCGCATCGCTCCGGGCGATTCGTGTTGTCTCGGTCTCGAGCCGGTCGCACAGGTGCGCCTCACCGTAACGGCGACGAAAATTCCGCCGGTATGATCTCTTAACGATTTGCATGATCGCGCCGGGCTGAAATAACGAGAGCGGCGATATTCGGTCGCCCGAGTCAACCTCGTTAAAACCGATCTAGCTGCTGCATACGCTGGCGTGCGCTCCGGAGTCGCATATTTTTTTTTTTTTTTTTTTTTTTTTTTTATCGCGGCTCCGGTACGATCCAACCCTTCCGGTACTTTTTTCGTTTTTTTCACCGTCCGCGTTCATCGATGAGTCGATGGACGGACTTTGGCATCGAGTGATTTTTAATAATTTTTGTAATTGGTAATTTTATTTGTTATTAATATTAGTAATTTTATTTATTTGTTTTTAGTAGTAGTAGTAAAAGAGATTTATTGCCAAAGTTCATCTTTACAATTTTTTTTTTGTTTGTTTTTATACTAATTTTTATACCTAATGCTAATTTTACACCTTGGCAAAGGGCTTAATCGACCTGGTCCATTCGACCCTATTTGTATTATTAACTTTAAATTAAATTTATTAATTTTCTGTATACTACGGCGAACCGTTTAACATAAATAGCTCTTTAAATAATTTTCCAATTTCCATTTTTTCACGATCCTCGTTTATCCCTGCCACGGACTTTGGCATCGATTAATTTTCTTATTGATTTCATGAATTCGATGAACTTTAACAATTTCATTAATTTTCCTTCTCGAATAACAATTCAGCGATCCTATCAATACGCTATCGCGAGCAATTTGACACAGACAATCCTTCGAAGCCAACCACACATGACTTTTTTTAATCACCAATAAATTTGTCCACTTATCGTTACTCAAATGATGCATTAATTACGCGCAGATATGCAATTTGTCGCAACATATTATTTTCGAATATTTTCCGACACTCTTCCGAATCATTTTTCACGATCCTCGTTTATCTCTGTCACGGACTTTGGCATCGATTAATTTTACAAATTGCATTTTCTTATTGATTTCATGAATTCGATGAACTTTATCAATTTCATTAATTTTCCTTCTCGAATAACAATTCAGCGATCCTATCAATACGCTATCGCGAGCAATTTGACACAGACATCCCTTCGAAGCCAACCACACATGACTTTTTTTAATCACCAATAAATTTGTCCACTTACCGTTACACAAATGATGCATTAATTACGCGCAGATATGCAATTTGTCGCAACATATTATTTTCGAATATTTTCCGACACTCTTCCGAATCATTTTTCACGATCCTCGTTTATCTCTGTCACGGACTTTGGCATCGATTAATTTTACAAATTGCATTTTCTTATTGATTTCATGAATTCGATGAACTTTATCAATTTCATTAATTTTCCTTCTCGAATAACAATTCAGCGATCCTATCAATACGCTATCGCGAGCAATTTGACACAGACATCCCTTCGAAGCCAACCACACATGACTTTTTTTAATCACCAATAAATTTGTCCACTTACCGTTACACAAATGATGCATTAATTACGCGCAGATATGCAATTTGTCGCAACATATTATTTTCGAATATTTTCCGACACTCTTCCGAATCATTTTTCACGATCCTCGTTTATCTCTGTCACGGACTTTGGCATCGATTAATTTTACAAATTGCATTTTCTTATTGATTTCATGAATTCGATGAACTTTATCAATTTCATTAATTTTCCTTCTCGAATAACAATTCAGCGATCCTATCAATACGCTATCGCGAGCAATTTGACACAGACAACCCTTCGAAGCCAACCACACATGACTTTTTTTAATCACCAATAAATTTGTCCACTTATCGTTACATAAATGATGCATTAATTACGCGCAGATATGCAATTTGTCGCAACATATTATTTTCGAATATTTTCCGACACTCTTCCGAATCATTTTTCACGATCCTCGTTTATCTCTGCCACGGACTTTGGCATCGATTAATTTTACAAATTGCATTTTCTTATTGATTTCATGAATTCGATGAACTTTATCAATTTCATTAATTTTCCTTCTCGAATAACAATTCAGCGATCCTATCAATACGCTATCGCGAGCAATTTGACACAGACAATCCTTCGAAGCCAACCACACATGACTTTTTTTAATCACCAATAAATTTGTCCACTTATCGTTACTCAAATGATGCATTAATTACGCGCAGATATGCAATTTGTCGCAACATATTATTTTCGAATATTTTCCGACACTCTTCCGAATCATTTTTCACGATCCTCGTTTATCTCTGTCACGGACTTTGGCATCGATTAATTTTACAAATTGCATTTTCTTATTGATTTCATGAATTCGATGAACTTTATCAATTTCATTAATTTTCCTTCTCGAATAACAATTCAGCGATCCTATCAATACGCTATCGCGAGCAATTTGACACAGACATCCCTTCGAAGCCAACCACACATGACTTTTTTTAATCACCAATAAATTTGTCCACTTACCGTTACACAAATGATGCATTAATTACGCGCAGATATGCAATTTGCCGCAACATATTATCTTCGAATATTTTCCGACACTCTTCCGAATCATTTTTCACGATCCTCGTTTATCTCTGCCACGGACTTTGGCATCGATTAATTTTGCAAATTGCATTTTCTTATTGATTTCATGAATTCGATGAACTTTATCAATTTCATTAATTTTCCTTCTCGAATAACAATTCAGCGATCCTATCAATACGCTATCGCGAGCAATTTGACACAGACAACCCTTCGAAGCCAACCACACATGACTTTTTTTAATCACCAATAAATTTGTCCACTTACCGTTACACAAATGATGCATTAATTACGCGCAGATATGCAATTTGCCGCAACATATTATCTTCGAATATTCCGTTCGATGCCCGAGCGTGCGGATGGTTGGTTTAATAACATATTAATAACATATTTTCCCATAGAGCCATCGGAATAGACGATATCTCCGGCCGGCCTCGAACAATGAGTACGCGCCCGCGTAGGTAAAACCGAGGTGGAGATAACGACATGTGTGCGCCCCGTTGCTTATTATTAACGTGCGTTAAACGTGCACGACGCTCGTTTCACCGACGGCACACGCGCTCGTCCGGCCGCGATGCACAGTGCGGCAGTCTCACGGTGCCGCGTACGACGCATACAATTATACCGCGAGCGAAGAGGCTTGCGTACGGGTTAGCGGAGCGCTCGCTGCCGCTATCGCGATTTACCTTAGATAGTTATCGGAAGATACGCGAGTATAGTGGCTGGTTATACGTACCGGTTCGATTACGCGAACGCGAGCCTTCCTCCTTAACTCGCTGCGGCCCACGGTGCTTATGCGTGAGGTCCGCGCCGCGAACTCGCGACCGTCTCGCGTTTCGCTCTCTCGCGTGCGCATAAGTTTCAGGTTCGAAATGAAAAAAAAAACAAAAAAAAAACGAGAAAAAAAAAATTGCATATTTACGCGGCGATTCTATCGTTCCCGTCAGTCGTTCGAAACTCGTGAGATACGCCTCGTCGAAACGCATTCTTCCAAATGATTTTTTTTTTTTTTTTTTTTTTTTTTAATAGGTATAATAAATCCGAAATTTTGTCCCTTGAAATGGCATTAAATCATTAATATTTCGTACATCAGTACAGCTTGGATTTTTCGATTAAAGTATACGGAACAAAAAAACCCGGACGGATCGATGGGGCAAAATGGGGCATCCAGAAATTATTGAAAAATTACGTTTTGTCGAGCTTTCCCATTTTGCTCCACTATGTTATTTTTGTCCTATTTTGTCCTATTTTTTCGCTACAATCCTACACTGTAAAAATTAATTTTAAATTTAATGTACTGGAACTTGAAATTTGCTTTCGTTACTTACATTGATGCATTATTAATATACTTTTTTTTTTTTTTTGTAAAATGATAATACCAGATATTAAAATTATAAATCTTTTGCTTGTAATTCACCAAAATTTGCGTTACAAATAAAACATTTTACTGTAAAATTGCAACGCACATGTGTTTGAAATTTCCGAAAGAGTTTATGTAAAAGAGCTTCCAATACCGTTCATTAATTTTCAAACAACATTTTTTTACAGTATATTTTTGTCCTACTGTCCCATTTAGTCCTACAATTCCATTTCACTGTACTGGCCCATTTAGTCCTACAATCCCATTTCACTGTACTGTCCCATTTAGTCCTACAATCCCATTTCATTGTACTGTCCCATTTCGTCCTACAATCCCATTTCATTGTACTGTCCCATTTTGTCCTACACTCCCATTTCATTGTACTGTCCCATTTAGTCCTACAATCCCATTTCACTGTACTGTCCCATTTATCCCTACAATCCCATTTCATTGTACTGTCCCATTTTGTCCTACACTCCCATTTCATTGTACTGTCCCATTTAGTCCTACAATCCCATTTCACTGTACTGTCCCATTTATCCCTACAATCCCATTTCATTGTACTGTCCCATTTAGTCCTACAATCCCATTCCACTGTACTGTCCCATTTATCCCTACAATCCCATTTCATTGTACTGTCCCATTTAGTCCTACAATCCCATCTCATTGTACTGTCCCATTTAGTCCTACAATTCCATTTCATTGTACTGTCCCATTTCGTCCTACACTCCCATTTCATTGTACTGCCCCATTTAGTCCTACAATCCTATTTCATTCTACTGTCCCATTTTGTCCTACATTCCCATTTAACTATACTGTCCCATTTAGTCCTACAATCCCATTTCATTGTACTGTCCCATTTAGTCCTACAATCCCATTTCACTGTACTGTCCCATTTGGTCCTACAATCCCATTTCACTGTACTGTCCCATTTTGTCCTACAATCCCATTTCACTGTACTGTCCCATTTAGTCCTACAATCCCATTTCACTGTACTGTCCCATTTAGTCCTACAATCCCACTTCATTGTACTATCCTATTTTGTCTTACTGTCCCATTTCATTGTACTGTCCCATTTAGTCCTACAATCCCATTTCACTGTACTGTCCCATTTAGTCCTACAATCCCATTTCACTGTACTGTCCCATTTAGTCCTACAATCCCATTTCACTGTACTGTCCCATTTAGTCCTACAATCCCATTTCACTGTACTGTCCCATTTAGTCCTACAATCCCATTTCACTATACTGTCCCATTTAGTCCTACAATCCCATTTCACTATACTGTCCCATTTAGTCCTACAATCCCATTTCATTGTACTGTCCCATTTAGTCCTACAATCTCATTTCATTGTACTGTCCCATTTAGTCCTACAATCCCATTTCATTGTACTGTCCCATTTAGTCCTACAATCCCATTTCATTGTACTGTCCCATTTAGTCCTACAATCCCATTTCATTCTACTGTCCCATTTTGTCCTACAATCCCATTTCATTGTACTGTCCCATTTAGTCCTACAATCCCATTTCACTGTACTGTCCCATTTAGTCCTACAATCCCATTTCATTCTACTGTCCCATTTTGTCCTACAATCCCATTTCATTGTACTGTCCCATTTAGTCCTACAATCCCATTTCACTGTACTGTCCCATTTAGTCCTACAATCCCATTTCACTGTACTGTCCCATTTAGTCCTACAATCCCATTTCATTGTACTATCCTATTTTGTCTTACTGTCCCATTTTGGCCCACAGTCCCGTTTTTCCTCACTGCCCCGTTTTACCTCGTTGTCCCGTTTTGCCCCGCCCTCCCGTATAGATGTAACTCGCCCGGGAGACGCGAAGTGCGAAGAACAGGGGAGAAAGGAAGAAGAAAAAAAAAAAAGAAAAAGTTCGAATCGTTCGTCACGAGAGCGCGAGCGCGAGGCGACGCCGATAATTAGTTAGCCGCGGATCCCGCGGGCCTCCCTCGGTATTCGGAACATCGAACCCCGAAGGTCGCCCGGAGGGACGAGTGATCCATCATCGGAAACCGCGCGAGGACCGTTCGATCTCCATCTCGCTCGCTTTCTCCTCATCCCCTTACCGGATAAAAGAGCCGGAGCCAGCGTCCCACAGGCGAGGGAGATTCATCAGGCTCTCTCGAGGTGCGGTCTCCCGATCGTGTACTCTCGCCATCGTTACGACGCCGCCGTGTAATTATTAAACGATGATAATTATTACGATGCTCGGACACTCCGTCAAGGGACGAACAGTGGCGTCGGCGTACTGTATTCTGTTTAATAAATTCTCAGAGAAATGTGTCATTGCGCGGACTCGACTCTCGTCGTTTTGGCGTCGAAGGAGAATTCCTCCGAAAGTGGCGAACTTTTTTTTTTTTTTTTTTTTTTTTTTTTAATTTGCGCCGTGCAATCACCTTTCGCGTAGCTCAATATTTAAATAGTTTAGAACCTTGGCCTTTCAAACTATTTGCACTGTAACACTAAAATTTTGAAAATCGGTCAACGAACTTTCTCACAGCGAGAACTCGTGTTCTCGCTAAATCAAAATGCCAAAAAATTAGGAAGTCACGGGCAGATTGCTGTGAATCTTTTTTTTTTTTTACTTATTTGTCGTATAAGCCGAATGTGCGAAAGTTCTGCGAAAGTCTCTGTGCGACTTAATTCGTTATTCTATGATTTTTGCAGTGTAACTAATTCATTCACCTTCGAAATTTGAACGCAATACCTCAATACTGGAATTAATCACATTTCTCGCCGTCATGAACGATTTTTAATACCCTGAAACTAAAACATAAATTTTATAATTTGATTTTTTTTTTTTTTAACGAAAAGAAGCTTTCTCAGGTAGGGAAGCCAAAATCGGCGAGCGAACTTTCTCACGAAGAAAGTCGTGCGCGAATTTCTCTGCGTCGTTTTTTTTTTTTTTTTTTTTTTTTTTTCATATCATCTTTGTTACTCTTCTCCGAGAGTATTTGTCCGAACGGCGATTCGCAGAAGTTCTTCGAGGACTCGTTAAAAAAAAAAAAAAAAAAAAAAAAAAAAAAAAAAAAAAAATCCCAATCCAAATGACACCAAATTTCGTTGCGGATCGCTGAAGCCGGCTTCACCGTGCATTGTACCGAAAGGTACAATGCACGGTGAAGCCGACTCACGATCTAATGGCACTTAGCTCGTAAACGACGTTGGGAATCGGCAACGAATGCAGCGCAGCACTGTGCAGTTAGACACCCGAGATCGGCTACCGAGGGTGGATACACCAAGTGCGCGGTTGTGTGGGTAACGAAGAGCCAGAACGGCTACCGAGCGTCGCGCAAGGGGGCACAAGTTTCCCGTTCGAGAGTTCGACCTACTCGAATCGGCGATCGGGCGAGCGGAGAGAGCATCGTTAAGAGCTCATTACAGGGATGGCACAAGTTAAATGGCAAAAGTAACGATCCGCGGTGCCCTTCGCACTCCCGGCATTCCTCAGCCGCTGTTCTCCATTTCGCTCCGTTGCGTCCCACACCCCTCGGGTCTCTCGTTTTCTCGGGAGAATTTTTCTTTTTTTTTGTTTTTTTTTTTACCATCAGCCGGTTCTACACTCGTCCCTGAAACCCGGCATCTTTTCGCGATCTCTCGAAATTTCTCTTTCTTCGTGGTTCTATACCGCTGTCGTCTCGGGGAGGAAAAAAACGAACGGGTTAGAGTTGAAGCGGCGAATAAAGCGAAGCCGACGGTCTTTCGAGCGCTGACGAGCACCGAACAACGCTGCTGAGCCACTGATTGGCGGAGAAAAATTAAAAGTCGCACCGAACAACGCTGCTGAGCCACTGATTGGCGGAGAAAAATTAAAAGTCGCACCGAACAACGCTGCTGAGCCACTGATTGGCGGAGAAAAATTAAAAGTCGCACCGAACAACGCTGCTGAGCCACTGATTGGCGGAGAAAAATTAAAAGTCGCACCGGGCAACTCTACTGAGCCACTGATTGGCGGAGAAAAATTAAAACTTTCCTCTGCGACGTCGCTTCCGGTCGAAAAATTACATTTTCAAACGGCAATGTGTTCGCTTTGCGACGTCACTTCCTCTCGAAAAGTGATATTTTTAAACCGGAAGTGACGTATTTTCAATTGGAAAATCACTTTCAAAGCGGACAAGACGTATTTCGGGTATCGACGTCGCTTCGAGTTGGCAAATTATACTTTCAAACCGGAAGTGACGTATTTGCGGTGTGACTTTCGGTCGGAAAATGATATTTTTTAAACGGGAAGTGACGTATTTACGGTATGAGGCCGCTTCCGGTCGAAAAAAAAAGAGATTTTCGAACCGGAAGTGACGTATTTCCGGTATGACGTCACATCCCATAGAAAAATGACATTTTCAAACCGGAAGTGACATCTTCCCGTATGAAGTAACTTCCGGCTTGAAAGTAAGATTTTCGAATCCGAAGTGACGTTTCAGAGGAAATTTATAATTTTTATATACTTCAGTGTCATCGATACAGGCTAACAAAAGTTTTAGAATTTTTCCAATTTTTATCCACTTCCGTTTCAACGCGCAGTCCATTTTAGCGCTTCGGTCGATCTTCGCCAATTTTCATTACTCAACCCTTCGCTAACTTACACAGCGTAGCGCAGCGCTTCGCGCTACGATTCTCCTTCGCTATTCGTTAATTGTCCCAGAGCTTAACCGAACGGTAAAATAGCGTCGAGATAACTCACCTTCCTCGGCGGCGAGAGAGCGAAGGGGTCCAGTAAGGAAGACCATGCAGAACAGCAGAACCACCAGTGAGCACGATCTCGGCCTCATCGCGTCGGATCGCACAGGTCATTCGTCCATTTTATAACGAGCGAGGCCGAGGATCCACCGACGACGACGACGACGACGACGACGACGACGACGACGACGACGGCGACGACGACGACGGCGGCGGCGGCGGCGGCGGCGGCGACGAAGACGGACGAGAAAGTCTTTTGTTTCGGCTCGTTCGCTACTCGCGAATTCAGGGTTCAAGCTGCCTGAGGCCTCACAACGTCAGTCGTAGAACCTGCGGATAAAGTAGAAACAAATGTTGTAGCTTCGGTGCACTGTGCGGGGTATATATTTAGAAGGCTGATTAATGGACCGGCCCGACGAGAGGGAGATCAAAGCGGGACGGAAGGGACGGGTCAGCGGACGACGCGATGTCTGCGAACGGCGTTTATATCTCCGGACTCACAGCGGCTCATCGGCAAAACGCAATTACAGAGCAGGGTGTCGATGAAATGTTAAAAAAAAAAAAAAAAAAAAAAAAAAAAAGGGGGTTGGACAAATTATTAGCTATTTTTTTGCGGTCATTGGGAAACTATTTTTTATTTTTATTTATTTATTTTTTTTTTGTTGTATCGTTTAAATATAGATTTATTCGAAAAAAAATTATCGTTTAAACATGAATTTATTTGTACGATGAAATGTGCAATTGAAATTCTGTGAGAAATAAAAATCTGACGATGCCCTTTCTAATGTCTTGTGTCGAAGAAATTTTGTAAAAAAAAAAAAAAAAAAAAGGGTTGAAAAAATGATTATCCATTTTTTTGCAGTCATTGGAAAACAATTTCTTTTTTTTTTTGTCAATACGAAGTTTGCTGCGTTAAACAAAAAAAAATGTATCGTCTGAGGATAGGCGATTTATTTGTACGACTAAATGTGCAAATGTTTTTAAGTGTTCTTTCGCTTCCAAGATTGCCGATTGTCACAAGTTTGTTATTTGTTCGTTGATAACGTTTGGTAATTTATTTATTTTATTTATTTTTTTTTTTTATAGAAATAAATTTAACAGAGTAATTTCGGCTTGAAAAGGGTGAAAGTCCCAGTCTGAAAAAGATCACCGGACTAATATCGGACGGGAGAGGAGATCAAAGCGGGCGGGAGAGCACGACTCGATGTCCATAGACGCCGTTTTATCTCCAGACTCGCCGCTGATCGTTAAAGGGCTATTATAGAGCAGACTGTCGATTGCATTTTGTAAAAAAAAAAAAAAAAAAAAAAAAAAAAAGCGGTGAAATAAAATTATTATCTATTCTCATGGTAATTGGAAAACAGTATTATTTTTTTTTTCGTCAATGCAAACGGCGATAAAGATGCGTTGTTTGTCCATACGCGACATATTTGTACAATGAAATGTGGAATTTTTTTTTTGTTTAACTATTCCTTTTTTCCCCAATCACAAGTTTGTTAATAACGCGATACGTTCTCGTAAAAAACGAACACAAAAAATTTAGTAATTTCGGCTTGAAGAAGGACAAAGTCTAGTCAATGAAATATGCACATTTTTCAATTTATTTTGTGTCAAGTGACTTTTTTTTTTGCCGGAACTGTGCCGATGCCCACAAGTTTGTTAATAACGCGATGAGTTGCCATGAAAATAAAAATAAAAATAAATTGAATCGAGTAATTTTGGCTTGAAAAAGGAAAACTCTAGTCAATGAAACGTTCACATTTTTCAATTTATTTTCTGTCAAGTTACTTTTTGTTTTTTGCCAGAACTGTGCCGATTACCACAAGTTTGTTAATAACGCGATGAGTTGCCATAAAAAAAAAAAAAAAAAAAAATTAAAAAAATATTGAATGGAGTAATTTCGGCTCGAAAAAGGGAAAAAGTCTAGCCTGAGACGAATCTCCAGACTAATATCGGCCGGGATGCCGTTCGCAGGAAGAAAATAGACAGAAGCACGAACGAATAGTGGCAGGAGGGGGGGGGGGGGGGGGGGTGGGTGCGAGTTGTAAAAGTGCAGGGCAATAAGTGAAGTAGGGCCGCGGCCGCGGTGTTATCGGAAAGCAGTAAATCCGATCGAGCAAAGAGAGCCTCGTCGTATAACGCGAAGGAGGGATTATATGGAACGGGCCGCTGCCACGGCTCGTTTCGCCCGCTCGATCGATATCCGATAACGTCTGGCTCGTGTAATTTATAGTCGGCCCTTTAATTATGAAAACCAACGAAGGGACCGGATAGGATGAGCCTTCCTATTTAACGCCGGCTCGCCCGCTCCGATACTTTCGTGTCGTGTTCTACACACCGCGACTACACGATACGCTGCTCGTGAATTCCCTACACTTAAAAAAAAAAAAAAAAAAAAACGTCGATCAGCTACGATAATTCACTCGATAAGTTCACGTGCAGTGCAAAGTAACATTAAAAAATTGTCACGATGACCCTTCGGATATCGCGTATCGACGAGCCAGAAACTATTTCACTGACAACTCATTTAACAAAAATTTGTCCTCATGTCACAAAAATTTGTGTTCGTGTTACAAAATTTTCTGTTAATTTTACAAAAATTTCTGTTAATTTTACAAAAATTTCTGTTAATTTTACAAAAACTTCTGTTAATTTTACAAAAATTTCTGTTCATTTTACAAAAATTTCTGTTAATCTTACAAAATTTTCTGTTAATTTTACAAAAATTTCTGTTAATTTTACAAAAATTTCTGTTAATTTTACAAAAATTTCTGTTAATTTTACAAAAATTTCTGTTAATTTTACAAAAATTTCTGTTAATTTCACAAAAATTTCTCATCATTTTACATGAATTTCTGTTTACGTTACAAACATTTCTGTTCATTTCGCAAAAATTCCTGTTTGTGTAAAAAAAATTTCTGATCATTTTACAAAAAATTCTCTTATGTCAATTATGAAAACCATCGAATGGTTCGGATAGGATGAGCTTTCCTATTAACGCCGGCTCGCCCGATCCGATATTTTCATATCGCGACTAAACGATACGCTGCTCGTGAATTCGTTACTCTGAGAAAAAAAAAGTCGAGCAACGTTAATTCACTTCGAATATCTCATATCGACGAGACAGAAATTATTTCACTGACAACTCATTTAAACAATAAATTCTGTTCATTTAAGAAAAATTCTCGTTCATTTAACACAAAATTTATATTAACTTAACACAAAATTTATATTAATCTAACAAAACTATCTTCTCATTTAACAAAACTTTCTATTCATTTCACAAAAATGTCTGTTCGTGTTATTAAAATTTCTGTTCGTTTTACAAAAATTCCTGTTTATGTTACAAAAATTTATTTTCGCTTTACAAAAACTACTGTTCAATTTACAAAAAAAAAAAAAATGCTGTTCTGTTTCCTATTAACGCGGTCTTGCTCGGTCCGATACTTTCGTACCGCGACTACGCGATACGCCGCTCGTGAATTCTTTACTCTCTCAAAAAAAAAAAAAAAAAAAAAAAAAAAGTCGAGCAACGTTAATCCACTCGATAAGTTCGCTACACGAATAAAAAAAAAAAAATAATAATAATAGATAAAAAAAGGTGATGACCCTTCGGATATCTCGCATAGACGGGCCAGAAACTATTTCACTGACAACTCCGACGTAATGACGAGGGTAATTTCGTTCTTTTGTCCGTTGCCCTCTGGCTTGCCGATAAACTCTCCGTATTGCGATACCGAACGGCGATATCGTCGGCGGTTCGTCGATCAAAAAAAAAAAAAAAAAAAAAAAAAAAAAAAAAAAAAAAAAAAAAAAAAAATGTTTACGCGGGTCAGCGTGTCCGGGCTCTACTATTATTATATCGCCTGTTCTGTTATATTTTACAAGCCATAACAGACCGCATAGTCGAGCGTGCACTGCGACGGCCGGCGGTTTGATAAACCACAACCAGTTCTCTCGCGGCGATAGGAGTGCGTCGAGAAATCGTTTACCGGCTCGTTGGCTACGAGCGATTTTCCCCGAATGCCGGAGTTATTATCGCGGGCGACACGCCGAAATGTATGAGAGATCGTTCGGCTCGATTGGCCTGCCGGCCAATCGAGCGCCGGACAATTTTTCTCCGCGACAACATATCCATTAATATTCAAGTGCTCAACAAATTAAAATTCTTGCTCAGAATTGTGAGCTGCCGTTAAGATAATAATTACGAATTAAAAGTAAATATTAAAATTAAAATAACATTTTATCTCATGTACCAGCGATAAGTTTGTGTATCTTAGAAGCAATCGATCTCTCTCACATTGTTCATTAGGCGATGGGATTTTCTATTGTTCTTGTAATTGGGCCTGGCCCGTTGTTAAATAAATAAATAAATAAATAAATAAATAAATAAATAAATAAATAAATAAATAAATAAATAAATAAATAAATAAATAAATAAATAAATAAATAAATAAATAAATAAATAAATAAATAAATAAATAAATAAATAAATAAAAACGTTTATTAATGCATAGAGAAAAAGCACTTTCGAGGTTCTCGGAGTTAAAACGGTGGGGAATCGACTGGAGAATTATTGAAACGCAGTTGAAAAAGTTAACCATTCGTGTGACGTATTTTGCACGCGATAAGCGAAGTTTCCACTCGGTAACTTCGGCGAAGAGCGCGTTTCTGAAGTTACCCCTCCGCAGTTACGGCGCGAGCACACTTTCAGCCCTCTGCAATATGAATAATCGATTTGCCGCATTGCACGTTTACGCCGTTTATTTCCGGCCAAAGTCGACGGGCGTTCGATCACGAATATTTTCCGATTAAAAGCCATTCGACGGTCGCTTTTAATCGAAGGCGCGCGTATACATGTGCACCGCGACCGTCAACCTTGATCGGCGTATTCCGATAAAGAATGATTGAAATATCCGGGAGAATATAGAAAATAAAATGGGCAATGGTTATCCGCAATTTCCGGACAGAACGAAATCGAAGTCGGCCGCAAAAATAATTTCGATGGAAACTTTGGTGCAATAACAGATTGTGCTTTTTTTTTTTTTAATAAGAAACGCATGTATTGACGCATCGAGTACCGGCAGAACTTAATCGCTGAAGTTCCGGACAGCCGGTACACTCAGAAAAATAATTTATTTGTCAATTGTTTGTCAATTTATTTAAATCAATTAAAGTATTTATTTAAATCAATTAACGTATTTATTTAAATCAATTAGAGTATTTATTTAAATGTTAGCTGGGCAAAGTACCGGAAAGTGCTTAAAGTACCGAGTACCAAGTGCCGCAAGTAATTTAAGTACAAAGTAATTTTCGTACTTAAGGTACTTTTATAAAATACAAAGTACAAAGTACTTTTTCTTCTTGATCTGCTGGCCTTTTCGGAGCTAAAGTATAGTGAGACATTGAGAGTCTCGATTTTATGCACGAAAAATCGTGCATAAAACTTTAAGTACCAAATAAGTACTCATGTACTTTAAGTACTGCCCAGCTGTTATTTAAATCAATGAAAATATTGATTTAAATCAATGAAAATATTTACTTAAATCAATGAAAATATTTACTTAAATCAATGAAAATATTTACTTAAATCAATGAAAATATTTACTTACATCAATGAAAATATTAATTTAAATCAATGAAAGTATTTGTTTAAATGAATTCAAATATTTATTTGCGGATGCCGGTCAAATAAATTATTTTTCTGAGTGTTCTCAGTCGGTACTTGTTATTTGAATGCGTACTTCAAGTACTCAGTGTATTCGCCAATCTCTCTCACAGACACGGTGGACGCGTTGTAATCGAGGTGGCGAGCCTCGATCTACGGCTGGATCGCCCGGAGGATCGAGAGTCGCGATCGTTCATCAGCGCCCGATCTCCGAGGTCTCCGATCTCGGTCTCCGGATCGTACCGTTGCTCGGCCGTATGTTCCTAAATTAATGGAACCAAAGCGAAATAATCGATCGGCACACGGACGCGCGATACACAAAGCCGTACCGGTATTCGCCGATTGATCGAAGCGAGACCGATCTGGGTCATGGAATGTCGCGATCGATGACCTAGGCATCCGCTTCTTCGATCCCGATCCACTCCATAGATCACTGTGAAGCTGCGCAGCATGCGATAAAACAGTCGATACCACGCGAATTCTTGGACTTCCACGTTAATCCAAAGTTAATGCGATGGATGATCTACGCAGTCGCTTTTTCGATCCCGATCCACTCCGTAGATCACTTTGAAGCTGCGCAGCATGCGATAAAACAGTCGATACCACGCGAATACGTGGGCTTCCACGTTAGTCTACAACGCGCGTACATTATCCAAAGTAAATGCGATCGATGATCTAAGCATTCACTCTTTCGATCCCGATCCACTCCGTAGATCACTTGAAGCTGCGCAGCATGCGATAAAACAGTCGATACCACGCGAATACGTGGGCTTCCACGTTAGTCTACAACGCGCGTACATTATCCAAAGTAAATGCGATCGATGATCTAAGCATTCACTCTTTCGATCCCGATCCACTCCGTAGATCACTTTGAAGCTGCGCAGCATGCGATAAAACAGTCGATACCGCGCGAATACGTGGGCTTCCACGTTAGTCTACAACGCGCGTACATTATCCAAAGTAAATGCGATCGATGATCTAAGCATTCACTCTTTCGATTCCGATCCACTCCGTAGATCACTTTGAAGCTGCGCAGCATGCGATAAAACAGTCGAAACCACGCGAATACGTAGGCTTCCACGTTAGTCTACAACGCGCGTACATTATCCAAAGTAAATGCGATCGATGATCTAGGCATCCGCTTCTTCGACCCCGATCCACTCCGTAGATCGCTTCGGAGCTGCGCAGCATGCGATAAAACAGTCGATACCACGCGAATACGTGGGCTTCCACGTTAGTCTACAACGCGCGTACATTATCCAAAGTAAATGCGATCGATGATCTAGGCATCCGCTTCTTCGACCCCGATCCACTCCGTAGATCACTTCGGAGCTGCGCAGCATGCGATAAAACCGTCGATACCACGCGAATTTGTTAGCTTCCACGTTAATCTACACTGCGCATTAATCATCCAAAGTCACTGCGATCGTTGATCTAGGAATCCGCTTCTTCGATCCCGATCCACTCCGTAGATGGTTCTCTAGCTGCGCAGCATGCGTCAAGATAGACGATACCACGCGAATTCGTCGGCTTCCACCTTAATCCACATCGCTCGTATACATTATCCAAAGTAAACGCTATCTACCGTAAACAAGCCTCAGAGAGGGGTCGTGTTTTATTGCGATTCGACGAGTGACTCTAATTGGCCGTATAATGTATCAAGTTAACGGTGAGGAAGAGAAACCCCGGAGAGCTCGTACACAGAGAATAATAAACTCGTTCGCTGGAATGCGAGTTAAAACTGGCAAATTAACCTCGAGCGTTGCTCCGGTGACATTCTACCCTCGATCCTTTTATTTCGGAATCTCAAGATTCTCACCGCTCTTTCTACTTTAGTTTCTAAACCCTCCCCCCCCCACCCACCCCCTCCCTCTTCGCTCTTCCCCCCCCCCCCCCCGCCCCTCTTCGCCACCACCCCGAGCGATTAAAATAGAATACGAGGCGAGCGAGTTCTTGAATTCCACTCGTTGCAGTGACACGGCGAGTCGGTTGACTGCACGTTTATTGAGTCCTCAAGTGTGCGTGCGCGCGTGCGGTCTCTCCGTGACTGCACGAATGGCTGGCACACGTTGTGGATTCCGAGTTCGTGTCCCCCCCCCCCCCGGAATACCATAAACCGTGACGGAAAAATTTACGTTTGTACCCACGGTATCGTGAGTTCGGGGAACGGGGAAGACCGTCGCATGAGGCGCATGCGCAGAAGGTCCGATCAGCATTGAATCGACGCAAGTACTTAAGGTGGAGTCCTTGCGATTAGCGGTCACTTTGCGTTAGTTTCGGAGATACGAGTGGAAATTGCAATCACTTTGGGTTGGTACAAAAATGTGAAAAAAAAAAAAACAAAAAATCGAGCATACTGAAGGTGCTGAGAAGATTCAATTTGCATAATAATCATTCCAAAATGTCTTTGACAAATTGATGAAAAATCCAATTTTTCACCAAACTTTCCGTAAATGTTTTTTTAACTTTTTTTTTGAATGACAATGATTCGTTCACTTTTTTTCGAGTATGCATGCATTTTTTCAGATTTTCAAATTCACTTTGAAATATGTTTTTTTTTTTTTTTTTTTTTTTTTTTTATGCGAATAATGCGTAGAAAGTTCGCAAAATTTAGTGACCAGAAATTTTTTGCAAAAATTGGTACATCAAATTCAACTCACGTTTGTGATGAAAGATTAATTAACTTTTACAGTGAAATTAAAGTAATTTATTGTATCTCGAGTACTTTTGTAGTCAATTAAATTTCATTGAGTTAAATTACGGTGAATTATAAAGAGTACGGTGTTTTTTGAATTTTTGATCTACCGAATCATAATTTTTCGTCACAATTGTACATTAAATCGTAGCACACCAGTTTATGTGTGAAAAATCTCCAATACCAGTACATTAAATCTCACAAGAATTTTTTTTTTTTTTTTACACTCTCGCTGCCTTATCTCGAAATGAAATTCCTTGTCGGGTCGGCTGGCAAATTATGCGCAATCGTTTCTCCGTGAACGCGGAGTGGACGGAATCGAAATTTGCTCATCGCGGACGAGCCGATCGTGAATTTGGGTTCGATTTTGGGTCGCCTCGATTTTGTCGGGTCGTTCGCGCCGCGACAGCGATCGAGGGCGCGAAATCGAACGCGGATGTCGCGTATTCGCTCTCAAGTGGCTTTTGATCGATGGTCGCGACGACCGGTCATCGGCCTATCGCATATCAATGTCTGTTCTCTGACTCGCTGCGAGCTCGCGGGAGCGCGGCGGGTCAGTGGAGCAGTCGCTTATCATTTTTTTTTTTTTTAATAATGATTCTCTGTGTTCGGGCAATTTTTTTACTCTCGCCGCGTTTCCTTTTATCGCAGTACTTTTCCGTGCAAAACTTGCGGATAGCGAAATTCTCGGAGAGAAAAAAAAAAAAAAAATGATTTCGTCGTTCCAACGAAAGGTCGATCGTCAATAATTTAACGTTGCGGCGGCATGAAAAATTTGCTTCTACGGCGAAACGATTTGCTGCTGGGCTGCAAAAACTTGCGGATTATAGCGACATAGTTTTTGCTGAAAAATTTCCTCGTGAAATGCGGACGAACGTTCGATGCGACTTCCGAACGACTCGTCCAAGAAATCATGATCGCACTTTCTGGCAAACGGAATGTTGTCTCGGCAATGAAAAAGTCTCGTCGCGCGTCAGCCGGTAAATCGTCGAGCGGACAATCTCGCCGATTACGGCGACTGTACTCGCTGTCTTGATAATTCATTGTTGATCCAGCAAGAAAATTTGCTTCTGTACAGTAAAATCGACACCAACCGTTTCTCCCTCGCGAACGTCCACAAATCGTCTCATGTTAATTTTACAAGAATAATCTTGTCCAGTTGAAAAAAAAAAAAAAATGTTTGCTCATTCTACACAAATTTCTGTTCGTGTTACACAAATTTCTGTTTCACAAACATTTCTATTTATGGTACAAAAGTCTCTGTTCGTTGTACAAAAATTTCTATTCATTTTGCAAAAATTTCAGTTCATTTTACAAAAATTTCTATTCATTTTACAAAAATTTCTGTTCATTTTACAAAAATTTCTATTCATTGTAGAACAAATTTTCATTAATGTTGCTCCATTCATTGTTTTGTACTGTGAGCAAAAAAAAAAAAAAAAAAAAATGTTGTTTATAGTACAAAAATTTCTGTTCATCTTACAAAACATATCTGTTCATGCTACAAAAATGTCGGTTGATTTAATAAAAATTGTTCGCAACAATTAACATCAAAACAATTTCGGACATTTTCGTCCAAAAAATTTGCTTGAATATCAAAATATTCGTTGCTGTCTGAAGCGAAACGATTCGCAGCAAAGTATAGTAGCACAGTAGTTTTTCGTCCGGGCAAATTTGTCGACGTATCGAACAATTCGCCCTTAAAATGCTAGCGCCAATCTCCGCGATTTCCGATCGCCTCCTCCGACAAATCCACGATCGCTGGCAACGGAATCTTGTCCCAGCAAAAAAAAAAAAAAAAAAAAAAAAAAAAAAGAACTCTCATATCGCATCAGCCGAGCTAAATTCTCGAGCGGGCGATCCCGGCGGTTTCGGCGGCTGTACTCGCTATCCGGCAATCGAGAGCCTGGAAGGAGCAATTGTCGGTGCCACGAGGTGGAATAATCCTCGAAGGATACCGTAATGGAGGCACGCGCAGTCAGCGAACAGAGATTTCCCATCTAGCGGCTCTTGTGTACAGCGGCGGCTCGACAACCGAAAGCCTCTCTTGCTTCGGCGCCCTCGGCTACCGTTCGAGCTGCATCAGCAACGTTGGCGACCATTCTCCACGGTCTTAAACAGATCCAGCAATAGCGGTATAATCCTCCTGGATGAGGACTCAATTTATAAACTGTGCGAGTCGGTATTCGATACTCAAAGGATTATATAAAAAAAAAAAAAAAAAAAAAAAAAAAACATAATCGACACATCGAGCATTGTGTCGCGCGTATGCCGAGTGGGCCGCGACACATGGCGGATTTCATGGGGCATTTGTCGTGAATGAAAACGGAACGGCGAGCGAAGTAACACGAGGCTCGTTGAAAGACGAGCGAAGCGGAGAGGCGGAGCAAAAAAAAAAAAAAATATATGAATTCGTGAAAGACTCGGTTCGCCGACGACCGGTTTTAAACTTTCTCGTGGGAATCGATCGTTTGAGATGGGTCGAGGGCCCGTACGGGCCCCTCGAGAGGACGCGCGTACGTTTCGAGGGTCCTCGACGGCGTGCACGCCACTCGAGATCCTTCGGGTGACTCGGCCGGTCTGGAGAGAATCCCGCACGATCTTTGTCTTTGTCCATGGTTTGCGGAGTGAAAAATATACAAGCTTCGACCATTTCGCTGTCGAGGATTTTTAAATTGCGAACTAATGTCGAATAAATGTCTGAGACATTGAGTGGTGATGCGAGGAAAATAAAAACAAATAACGGCAGTCAAGTAGTTTTGCTCGGGATACTTTGTGTCTGTTTGCGGAGTGAAAACATACAAGTAAATCGTCATTTCGCTGTCGAACATTTTTTAATGTATAAACGCTAAACGTCTAAATGTGTAAATGTTAAACGTTTAAATATGTAAACGGGTAAATATGAAAACGTCCAAACGTCCAATCGCCCCGAAACGCCCCCAACCGTCCCCAAATGTCCCCAAAC
Organism: Amblyjoppa proteus; assembly: GCA_963922035.1. Taxonomy (NCBI): domain Eukaryota; kingdom Metazoa; phylum Arthropoda; class Insecta; order Hymenoptera; family Ichneumonidae; genus Amblyjoppa; species Amblyjoppa proteus. The sequence continues at coordinate 4,872,926 of OY998229.1, read as the reverse complement.
GTCCAAATGTCCCCAAACGTTCAAATGTCCCCAAACGTCCAAATGTCCCCAAACGTTCAAATGGCCCGAAACGCCAAAATGTCCCCAAACGGCCAAATGTCCCCAAACGTCCAAATGTCCCCAAACGGCCAAATGTCCCCAAACGTCCAAATGTCCCCAAACGTCCAAATGTCCCCAAACGTTCAAATGGCCCGAAACGTCCAAATGTCCCCAAACGGCCAAATGTCCCCAAACGTCCAAATGTTCCCAAACGGCCAAATGTCCCCAAACGTCCAAATGTCCCCAAACGTCCAAATGTCCCCAAACGTTCAAATGTCCCCAAACGTCCAAATGTCCCCAAACGTTCAAATGGCCCGAAACGTCCAAATGTCCCCAAACGGCCAAATGTCCCCAAACGTCCAAATGTTCCCAAACGGCCAAATGTCCCTAAACGTCCAAATGTCCCCAAACGGCCAAATGTCCCCAAACGTCCAAATGTCCCCAAACGTCCAAATGTCCCCAAACGTCCAAATGTCCCCAAACGTCCAAATGTCCCCAAACGTCCAAATGTCCCCAAACGGCCAAATGTCCCCAAACGTCCAAATGTCCCCAAACGTCCAAATGTCCCCAAACGTTCAAATGGCCCGAAACGTCCAAATGTCCCCAAACGGCCAAATGTCCCCAAACGTCCAAATGTTCCCAAACGGCCAAATGTCCCCAAACGTCCAAATGTCCCCAAACGTCCAAATGTCCCCAAACGTTCAAATGTCCCCAAACGTCCAAATGTCCCCAAACGTTCAAATGGCCCGAAACGTCCAAATGTCCCCAAACGGCCAAATGTCCCCAAACGTCCAAATGTTCCCAAACGGCCAAATGTCCCTAAACGTCCAAATGTCCCCAAACGGCCAAATGTCCCCAAACGTCCAAATGTCCCCAAACGTCCAAATGTCCCCAAACGTCCAAATGTCCCCAAACGTCCAAATGTCCCCAAACGTCCAAATGTCCCCAAACGTCCAAATGTCCCCAAACGTCCAAATGTCCCCAAACGTCCAAATGTCCCCAAACGTCCAAATGTCCCCAAACGTCCAAATGTCGCCAAACGTCCAAATGTCCCCAAACGTCCAAATGTCCCCAAACGTCCAAATGTCCCCAAACGTCCAAATGTCCCCAAACGTCCAAACGTCCCGAAACATCCAAATGTCCCCAAACGTCCAAACGTCCAAAGACGAAAATAATTAAATAAAAGCAGTCGAGCACCTTTCCCCGGGACACTGAAAAATATACAAGTATCGACCATTTCGGTCTCGAAGTTTTATAAATTGTGAGAAATTGAGGGTTCGACAAAGAAAAACAAAAAAAAAAAAGAAAAAGAAGACAGAAAATACAGTCAACTAGTTTTTACACGGTATATTCCGAGCCACCCTCCGAAGGCAGGTTCGATATTTATTTTGAATAACTATGAATACAAAAGCCTCCGTGACCCCGGATTCCCGAGAGTTCAAGGCTCAGCGCGGCTGAAACTTAAAAAGAAAAATTCCCGAGGCATGTGTAAAGCGCGCAACTGGAAATAAAAAAAAAAAAAAAAAAAAAACCGCATACAAAGTGCAGCGGCCGTATGGCCAGAATTTTAACAAGGTCCTCGGTGGCGCACAGTTCGATGGACAAAATCCTCGTACAATGGTATTTTATCAAGTCGCGGGAGACCGTCGAGTGCGTCTTGTATGAGGAAAATCGTAGACTTCGGAATAAGTGCTATCCGAATTAGCCGTCGTTTCCCTCAACGGTCGTGTTTTTTCACTACTTTTACAACCACCACGGGGGGGGGGGGGGTGGTCTCGTTCCGCGTCGCGTCCGTCATCTCTTGTGCAACAGCCGCGCGCAACGCATGACCGCATAATCAACGAGCAGGTGATTAGAGCGGTTGAGTACTTCCTTTTTATTTTTATTTTTATTTTTTTTTTCCTCTCATTCCATCATCCATTCTAAATGTCCCGCGAACGAGAAGCCCCAAAGCCGAAAGGATCCTTGACGATGGCTTCCCCGAGCAGCCTCCCGCGGTCGTCGACTCGCCCGACTGTTCTTTTCATACTTAATCTTTCGGCATCTCGCCCATTCGGCAACAAACAACTCCCATGAAATTCGTTACCGCCCGGCGGGCGACACGGCACAGCCATTGTCATCCCGAGAGCCCGAGAGTTTCGGTGAGGTTTTTTTTTTTTTTTTTTTTTTTTTTTACTTGCCGAAGTACTCGTGACGCTCGCGTCGAGCACCGCGCTAAAAATCTACTTCGTTCAATTTTGAGAGAAAAAAAAAAAAATGCCTTCCGATCTGACGAAACATTTTTTTCTGCGTTGCTAAATTAAGCACTTTCCTTTCGTGTAATGCGGGCGTAAAATCGCCTTTTATGGACCGATGATCGTTATTAACCAGTGCGCATGCGCACTACTGTCTCTTTACTCCTTAGTAAGCAATAGGGCTTAATCACTTCCGTTCAAGTAATCGTCATTGCCGAATATAACGATTTTTCGACGCATGAAATGTTGGTGTTTTAAGTAAATCGAAAAAAAGAAAAATGAAATTTTAACGAAATAAAAAAAGAAATTTTAATTGAATCGACAAAAGTATCTTATGTTACACGAGAGGAATCGGATTTTCGCCTGGTGTCATTTCCGGCCCTCGCTTCGCTCGAACAACGAACTTCACATTCGGCAAAGATCGATTGTTCAATTGAATCGAACCGGAAGAACACGAAATTGAATTTGCTTACGTTACTTACATGAATTGAATGTTAATGTACTTTTTCGTAAAATACAACCAGATAAGAAAAAAAAATTACAAATCTTTTGTCTGAAATTTACAAAAAAAAAAAAAAAAATGTTCATCAAAATACAAAAATCTTACTGTAAAATTGCAACGCACGTGTGCTTTAAATATCAGAAACAATTTATGTAAAACAGCTTCCAATGAAAACATTTTCAAACGGATTTCTTTACAGTATACGCCTAATCGATTGGCTCTTTGACACACACGGAGAGATTGTTTTTACATGGCAAAAAAAAAAAATAAATAAACATCTAACCAATTTCATTTCGCCGCCCAAGGCTCCAACTTTCCACGCTCGAGTGCGCCAACGAGCATCGGTCAGCCCTGCAGTCGTTCGAACTTAAAAAAAAAAAAGAAACAAATTCTGCAGGAACATTATCTGATAATTCCACTGAAAAAAGTGGCCGCTTACAATTTGAGTAAAAAAAAAAAAAAAAAAAAAAAAAAAAAAACAAACGATATTCCCTTCGGTACAATTTCTATGAAAAATCGGTACCGAAGCCTTGCCCCATGCTACGAAGACCGAGCCGCGCCGAATTATGCTGGTGCATTCTTCGACCGCGTTCTGGAGATTACGGCGAGAGGCGCACACGAGATGGTAACCGTGTCAAACTCAACCGTATTTTTTTTTTTTTTTTTTTTTTTTCGAAGTATAATTGGTGAGCCCGAAGGCCCGATAGGGGACGAGTGTGCCGGGATATCGCGTGACAACAGGTTCAGTCGGTTACCATAACCGGTCGAAAGAAAGATTCTGTGCGCGAACCCCGGTCACCTCCCTTGATCGTCGGAGCTTTCGCTACCGGTTTTGGGTAACAGAGTCGGGTTCGCCTCCTCCTGTTCGTCAAAAAAATCTTAAGAATAAAGGATCTCGATTCGGCTTATGGCGGGCATAATCGCGCATCCGCCGAGCCGGCATCGTCGGCGTTCTCATATTCCACTCATTCAACCTTTTCGCTGGTCGCACATTTCATACCCGCGCTCTATTCTGTGCAAGCATCCGCATCACTCGCGAAGATGCCCTCAAGAATGATAATCATGTCAACCGCCCCTTCCTGCATCTCCGGGCGAACATTTTTTTTTTTTTAATTTTATTTTATTTTTTTTTAGTTTCTGTTCTCCGTCTCGCGGTACGGAGCCTCACGTAGGCACGAAAATCACACGAGGACATCGACGTTTCGTGGGGGGGGGGGGGGGGGGGTTTCTTTTTTCTCTGTGTCTCTTAAATCTTCGTGAGTTATAGTATCGTTTGATATTCTGTTCAAAAGTTTCCTATAGGCTTAGAGAAGAATCTCGGGGAAACTACCGAGTAGGGAATAAGCGCGGCTAAATGGGACGGTGGGGCAAAAGGCAGTTTTCCAATCATTCTTTGATCGGAGAGTGGGGCATGACGGGGCGGAAGATCCTGATGCATCGGTGGGGCGAAATGGAGCATTCGAAATCGTTTGGGAAATTGCGCTTTTCCACGCTGTTTCATATTGCCCCATTGTGCCATTTTAACCGCTCTTCCCTATACGGTAAATTTCCATCGGGCAATTTAGAATAGATATGCGAAATTTCTATAGCGGCCGTAGCGATTTTTATTCAATCGATATGGTGATTTTTTTCCAGAAGATAGTTTTACTAAATTTTGTGTATCTGCTCATAAATTTCGTCTATCGAGACTACGAAATTCGTAGATCGAATCTGAGAATTCGATGGAGAAAATCTGAAAAATTTCGCCGATCAAACTTTTTAATGTGTATCTGTGCGTAAAAAAAAAAAAAAAAAAAAAAAAAAAATGTCATCGACATAAAACGCCGCTATAATCTACGAAATTTAAAGTGAACGGTTGGCGAAGCAATTATTTTTCAGAACAAAAAATACCGGATATTCGAGTAATATCTGCGATACGGAAAATTGCCATATTTTTTTCCAGCATAATACGTTAAGTTTAACGCCACCGTCCCGACGTGCATCTCGGCCCGAACATTTTAATTTTTGAATTCCCAATCACCTCGACACACGGCGCCGCACGTCTTCACCAAAATTACACGAACACATCAATGTTGCGTGGGATATTTTTTTTTTCCCCCTGTCTCTTAAATTCTCATGGGTTTGATTCGTTTGATATTCTGTTCGAACGGTCCCTACAGAAAGGTGTGTGTGTTTTTTTTTTTTGTTTTTCTTCATTTTTTAAGTTTATGCCCGCTTCCTCCGTGGATATTCCACGAGTGCGCTTGCGGCCGGAGCTCGTTACAAAACCGCACCCGAATATGAGACAGGGAAATAGGAACATGCCGAAGACCTCGCCAACGATAATCGTCTCAACCTCCTCTTCGCCAACATTTTTATTTATTTATTTATTTTTTTTTAATTCTCAATCTTCTTTTATGGTAATAACCAGAAATACAAAAATTACAAAAAAAAAAAAAATTACGGGATATTCGGGTAATATCTGCCATACCGAAAATTACCATATTTTCCAGCAGAATGCGTCAAGTTCAATAATACCGCCCCTTCGTCCATTTCCGCTCTAACATTTTTATTATTATTTGATTCCCAATCTCCTCGACAGACGTCGATGTTGCATGGGATATTTCTCCCGTCTCTCTTAAATCCTCATCGGTTTGATTCGTTTGATATTCCGCTCGAGGCGTCCCTACAGACAGGTGTTTTTTTTTTTTAATTTTATTTTCAAAATTTTTCTCCGCTTCCTCCGTAGATTTTCCACGAGTGCGCTTGCGGCCGGAGCTCGTTACAAAATCCGCAGCCGAATATGAGACTGGAAAGCAGAGACACGCCGAAGACCTCGCCAATGACAATCGTCTCAATTTTATTTCGTCGCATTTTGTACTTTAATTATCTCTATTCCCAATCTCCTCGACACGCGGCGTCGCACGTCCTCACCGAAATCACAAGAAGACATCAATGGTGCATTGGATATTTTCCCGCCGTGTCTCTTAAATCCCCCGGGTTTGATTCGCTTGATATTCCGTTCGAAGATTTCCAACGGTGTGAGTGTTTTTAAAATGTATTTTCTCGTCGTTCTCCTCCGCGGGTATTCCACGAATGTGCCGTCGCTCGTTACAAAACCACAGTCGAATGTGAGACGGGGGGGAACGACACGCGGAAAACCTCGCCAGGTGTCGGCCCCGACGATTCACCGGTCGCGCACGGTGCGCGGCAGCTCCGGCCCGACGTCAGAGGCACACACGAGCGAGGCAGGCACGTTTGCCGCATAACTTCGCTACGGTTCAGCCTCGCCGCTGGAAACTTGAGTGTTTTTTGTATTTTTTTTTTTTTTTTTTTTTATCGCTACCGAAGAATCTAAATACGAGATTATTCGAGATACGGCCTCACTCTGAAATTCAATGCCCGCCGGTCCGAGCGACGGCCGCGTATCGGCCAATGTCTTTCTCGTTGCTGTTTCACTCTCGGCCGTTACATCGCTATAACCGACGCGGTGGCGATTCATTTTAGTTTTTGACTTCGCGCGTCTTGGTCCGTTCATTTCCACTCGGCGGGTGGCGAGGAACGAATATTAAACTCACCTCGAGACTCTCGGCTCTTCAGCCGGGTTCCTCGAGAGGAGGCGGACTGGACGGCGCTGTTCGGACGTACTGGGCGCAAGATTCATTAGATGTTCTTTTCTTCGCGCTCGCTGCCTTACGCCAAAAAGCCGGATCGGCCCTTCCCGGGCTGGCCCAGGGAGCCGGAGCTGAGCCGACGGTTATTCGGAGCGCTGATAAGCGCTGAGTTATTTTAGCCACTGCCTGGCAGAGAAAGATTATTAATTTTGTCTGTGAGGTCACTTCCGGTTTGAAAATCTCACTCTCAAACCGGAAGTGATGTCGTATGGGAAAATGTCTCTTCCGGTTTGAAAGTACGATTTTCATAGCGAAAGTGACATTTTCCCGTGTGACATCACTTCCGGTTTGAAAGTAAGACTTTCATACCGGAAGTGACATTTTCCCGTGTGACATCACTTCCGGTTTGAAAGTACGATTTTCATAGCGAAAGTGACATTTTCCCGTGTGACATCACTTCCGGTTTGAAAGTAAGATTTTCAAACCGCAAGTGATGTCACACAGTAAAATGTCACTTCCGGTTTGAAAATCTTGCTCCAAACGAGCCGTCATGTCATACGGGAAAATGTCACTTCCGATTTGAAAATCTCACTTCCAAACCGACCGTCTTGTCACACGGGAAAACGTCACTTCCGGTTTGAAAATCTAATTCCTCGATCGCAAGTGACAATGCCGGAAATACGTCACTTCCTGTTTGGAAAATCTCATTATTCGACGGGGAGCGACCTCGCAACGGAATTAAAAAAAAAAATGCTCTGCCCGAGATCGCTTCTGACTTTAAAAGTGAGACTTCCAAAGGGGAAATGACCGCAGAATTGTTTTTTTCTTTTTCGTCCAGCCGATATGTCGGGTTCGACTCGATCGCCGAGTCGGGCGGATACCGGCTTGAGCGTTCGTCTCGCACAAGGGCCTCGGCAACCGATGCTGTACCGTTGCCGCGTCGACGTTTAAAATCTCACCTGGGTTATCTCTCCGGATCCCGGCGGCGGTATCGGGCGATACCGAACAGCAGCCGTGAAATTGGATTCGCAAAGGGGCATCGATAAACGAGGTGGCGGGGAGGCACGGAGGCGCAACAGCTCGACATTCGCCGGCGCGGAGGGGCCCGTACGCGAGCCCTCTAATGGAGTTGCTCCGCTCCGCCGAGGGCCGCGGCTCTCGGCTCTCCGTTTTTCTCTCTCGTCCCCCCCCCCCCCCGCCGAACGCGATTCCTCGGGAGCGAAACGTGCGTACCGGCGAGCACGGCACGTACGCGAGCCGAGAGCAGACGCATCGGTAGCTCGTAATCGTAAGAGCTTCCTGAAATCGCTATTACTCCTCGTAACGCCGCATACGAGAGAACCGCAAGGGTCGCGAAACACGGTACCGGTAATGCGCTATACGAGACTGCCAGAGGGCCACGTCTCGTGTTCCGCGAAAACGAATATAATATCCAGACCTCGAAGCGAGCCTTTGATCGTACCATCGAGCCTCCCTTCGCGTATGCTACACGAGTTACATAGAGGCTCAATTTCTTTATTCTATTCGTTTTTTACACGGTGCCGAACGACCCTGCCACTGCCCTCCTCTCGTTTCGGAGCAAGTCGTCGCGCAAATGGTGAACGCACGAAATTTTTCGTATGCACTTTTATACGTCCGAAAATGGAGACACACGCCTAGCGCTATGGAACAGAAAGACGTCTCTGCGACAATGGGATATTTATTTTTTTAATTTATTAAATACACTTTTCGTCAATTTTATGAGAGAGCGATGTGATCATTTAGATCTTCGACTTTACGCGGAAGCGCTATGAAAATTTCAACGTACAACTTCTTCTTTTTTTTTTTTTTTTTTTATATCGTTTATATATTATGAAAATGCATGAGGCGGAGATCTTCGATGAAATGTTTTGAAAAACAAAAATAGCTTGACCAAATTAATTATCTTTAGTGATCATATTTTCGTATATGTTTGCCACATGTATTTTATTATATGCGGATGTACTTATATGCGGATATTCTCATGCGTTGTGTCGTAAAGTTTTTTTTTTTTTTTTTTTTTTTTAAGCTTCGTTTCATCGATCAACGAATGGAAAATGGATCTGTCGTACTTCCCATAGAAGCTTCGACATTGCAGAAGCGAATGAAATAACATCCCGAGTCGTTCTCCGCTAATAAATTAAATCATCGTGTGCGGATCATACGGCTTCGTATCTGACCGGAGATATCCGTAGCAATCTTGAGACTCCTTTATATCGAGATTCACCGGTAATATATCGACTGCCACTCTTTAAAAGAAAACAATACCACCCGTCGGGGCTTCGCAGAAGCATTTCTCATTTTGCAGCTATTAAATATACTTTTCGAACATATATATATATATATTTTTTTTTTAATACATTTCATATTTTCCGAAATATACATTACGAATATATCCGAGAAAATTAACAAAATATACATTGTAACGAATATGTAGCTGACTATTCGTTAGGGGACACGATATTAGTTAGGTTTGACAATGGACAAACGAACGGACGATCGATGCCAAGATCGATCGTCATATAGAGAGTCTGGATCGGGACGTCTGAACGGACATACGTGTGACAGTTCATACTCGGGATACATAGCCGTGATTATACCAATAATATCCGCAACCACAACCGAATACGCGAGTTATTCTTTCCCTCGGTCGTTACAATATGTATATATTGTCGCTCGAAAAAATTACTTATTGTTAATGTCCATCTTTGCATAAATGCTTCTCAACTATAGAGGAGTGCGGGGCAAAATGGGACGTCCTAAAATTACAGGAAAATTGCTTTCTAAAAACGCAGATTCCCAATTATTTTGGAGTGTCCCGTTTTGCCCCGCTGTCCCCGTTTTGCCCCGCTCTCCCCTGCGCCGTGTCGTAATGTCTTTCCCGTGCCGTTCTCCGCTAACAAATGATATCGTACCGTTCGGATCAAACGGTTTCATATGTGACCGTCGATATCCGTGGCAATCTTGAGACTCCTTTATATATCGAGATACGCCAGGAATATATTGACTGGAAGGCCAGCCTCTCTTCAAAGGAAGACCAATACCACCAACCGGCTCTTCGCAGAAGCGTACTTCGTTTTTTGCGACAAGAAACCGTATCACGATTGGATTCGAATGCGAGCGTTGCAGGTGGCCCTCGTTTCTCAGCTTCCTCCCCCCGCCGACGCACAGTATTTTGTTCGTCGTGGCTTTTCATACGCTCTCTCGTATGCCCGTTTTATAGCTTCGTATATCGCACATCGATATAGAGACTCGATGGTCGGGAATCGATATTACTTTCAATTCCGGCACGCTTATTGTCTATCAATGACATCGATATAGAAATACGGAGCGAGAGCCGCGCTACAAAAGGAATGAACGAATGATCAGAAAACCGACGTTATTCTCAAAGTTTTATTCATACGCATTACGTTATTGCGTTGCGAATTAAATTTTTTTTTTGTTTTTGTTTTTATTAATGCGCGACATTCGTAAATTTTCATTCCTCGATGATTTCTTTCTTATTTTTATTATTTTTTATTTCGCTTATTCATCTTTTTTTTTCTTAATTCTATCGTTCTCTATCGTTTTTATCCTTCGCTCTCGATATTCGAGTGCACTCGAGTCCTTTGGGTGCAGTCAAACGGATTCATCGTCGACTCATCGACGCTCTCGATTTACGAATCGCTTGAATGATCTTTTTTTTTTCTTCTTCTTTTCAGCTCCGGAGAAACAGAAATCGTAGCGAGTCCGGCTGCGCGTCGGTATGTTTCCTGCTCGTCGAATCGCTTCCACCCTCTTTCGCCGCCGATTCGTCGTGCATACATCTCTCAGGGGCCCGCACACGCGTGCATAAATCAGCATCCTCCGTCGAGCAGCAGCGAGGATCAACGAATGATCGAGGAACCGGCGTTATACTCGAAACTTTGTTCGTAAACGCTACCCTACTGCATTCCGAATGAAATTTTTTTTTTATTATTTACGCTCTGTGAGATGAACTCTTCGAAGCATCTCATACGTAAATTTCCGTTTCTTCATACCCGATGTATGAAGATTTTCTTAATTAATTTTTTTTTTTTTTTTCTCAATTCTATCCTCTCATCTTCGTCCTTAAGGCGAGGTGAAACGACTCAGTCGGTAATCACAATCTGTAATGAATGCGATTTAGAGACCGTAGACTTTTCGGGATAAAGCGAAGCATTAGCGGATGCATAATTTAATACCGCGTCCGATGATGCTTTCGTTTTATCCGAAACGTCAACCGATTTTAAATGGCATTGATTCGAAAAATGCATCTATCTCTCTTGCACTCATGTGTCACGTGATACATCTTTCACATGGCCTTAAATGGTGAAACACTTTAAAAATAGACTCGGCTTTCTAATATCCATGTGATATTAGATGTATATTTTTTTGGAGCAGATTATTTAAGTTTGTACATTCTTTCTGTAAATATTAACGATAATGATTCTCGATATTGAAGTTCAATCAAGCGGTACAACGGATACATTATTGGCTCATCGACGGTCTCGATTCACATATCATTTGAATGATTTTTTTTTTTTTTTCCTTTTAAGCTTTGGCGAAACAGAAATCGTATGGACTACGGTTACGCATCGGTATATCGCCTGGTCGTCGAACCGCTTCCACCCTCTTTCGCCTCCGATTCTTCGTGCATACATCTTTTAGTGCCCCGCACACACGTGCATAAATCAGCATCCTTCATGGACCAGTAGCAGCGAGGAGCCACGACAAGGAGCGTGCACCTTTACCCTCTTTGTCCCCTCGAGGGAGTAAGTTGAATCGTAAATCATTTCGTTGGGCGTCGAGAGGGAACGAGGGCGAAAATTGCTGCCGTTGCCGCCGCTGCAGCTCCTGCTTGTACGTGCAGAAAACGAGTCCATTCTATCGGTACATGTACAAATAAAATTTACAACACCACGAATGAGGGCCTCCCATTGAAAAAGACGTCGGCACTTGCGGGATGAATCGATACACCGTTGTCGAGTTTCAACAAACGATCTCATCTTCACTTTTCAACTATTTTCGGACGAGGCGCTTGCTAAAAAAAGTCCGAAAAATTCGTCTATCGGTACATGTACGCAAAAAATTGACGACACCTCAAATGAGGACGTCAAATTGATTATTGTAAGTTGAAAATTGAAGAATCCAGGAATCCAGGAATCCAGGAATCCAAGGATCCAAGGATCCAAGGATCCAAGGATCCAAGGATCCAAGGATCCAAGGATCCAAGGATCCAAGGATCCAAGGATCCAAGGATCCAAGGATCCAAGGATCCAAGAATCCAAGAATCCAAGAATCCAAGAATTAAACGGCACTTGCGGCATGAATCGCCACACCGCTCTCAAGTGTTTCCAAACGCTCCCATTTTCAATTCTTCGCGTATTCTCGGACGCGCTTGTCACTGAGTCGCTTGGCGAAAATTTCTTCAATCGATTCCGCCGTGTTATCGTCGATGAATGCCGATCCCTTTGGTTGCCGAATTGGGGTGGATGCTTCCATTCGTCGCGCATGCGCCAGCCGCGCAGAAAGCTGCACAGGTAGAATTAAGTTCTCACGGCGAACGAATAATGCACAACAAAAAAAAAAGTCGCCGGGTAGCCGCGCCCTGTGTGGCGGCTGTGCAACGGGTGAGAGCACGGGAACACGATGGAACATCGGGGAAAATCTTCCTCGAATGTCTCCGCACTGACACGCCGTCGGATAGAGAGATGCCGATCACGCGCAGATGTTAACCTTGCGCGTGCCAGGTGCCACCGAATAGGTCAGGCTGGATGGTACCACCTCACCACGGTCGAGGGACCGTCGAGAATCTATTCGATTCCTCTCACAGCTCGCAACATCCACACCGGCCCCGTTCCTCCGTGTACGAATTCCCATCGGATAAACACCAATGGCGAACCGGAGATCCCACCTCGATAAGTCACGCGTGAGAGTCGGATCGCTTCGGTGAGATATCGAGAGACAAGGCGTCTCAGACGAATTTCTAGATGTTCGACGAAGGACTCTCGTGGGGTCCCGAGAACGATCCGATGCCCGATAGGGCATGCCGGATAGGGGGCGAAGGCTCCCAACGTCGGACTTCTTCGTACATCGATTGGGCACGTTTTTGCACGGTATCTGATTTTTACGAACGGGATCCGCCCGAGTTCCTGCCGAGTTTATCTACAATTGAAATATAATCTATTCGGTGCTGGGAATGCGGAGGCAAAGTTGTGAAATCATGCGTGCGCCATTTGCAAATCACATGCACCGAGGCGGATTCATTCTAACTCTGTACCGGTCAGGATAACCTATAATTTTTTAGTGAATATACTTTAATCTATGGTGAATCTTTACGTTCAGATAAGAATGGGCGTTTTTCGTAACGATATCCTGTGAAATCGCAAAGACTCTCTCTAACTAGGACCTCAAAGTCGGTGAAGCGGTTGCGGACAAAGTCGCCATCTTTGGCCGATTTGATCAATCCCAATGGGATTGATCTTGATGTTTCTTCGACTAAACCAGTCGACATTACCTATTCTTTTTTAATATACAACGTTTCGATCCGTGATAGATTTTGATGTTCAGATTAGGACAACCGTTTTTCGTAACGATATCCTTTTAAACCGCAAAGACTTTCTTAAACGAGGGCCTCAAAATCCTGAAGCGAGACATCTGACGAATTCACCCCAACTACTCTATACCAGTCGACATAACCTATGATTTTTTAGAAAACATCTTTTAATACGTGATAAATCTTTATGTTCAAATAAGAACAAACGCTTTTCGCAACGATATCCTTTAAAACCGTAAAGACTTTCTTAAACGAGGGCCTCAAAATCCTGAAGCGAGACATCCGACGAATTCACCCCAACTACTCTATACCAGTCGACATAACCTATAATTGTTTAGTAAATATCTTTTGACCCATGATAAATCATTACGTTCAAATAAGAACAAACGCTTTTCGTAACGATATCCTTCGAAATCATAAAAACTCTCTCGAACGAGTGCTTCAAAATCTTGAAGCGGCTGGGACAACGCCGCCATCTTTGATCGCTTGATATACCCAATGCGCGCTCAATCTCGTTCTATAATTGCTTCGACGCCACGGAAACATTTAATCTTAAAATCCCAGTTTCGCTCGAACTTCCAGTTTTATTCGATGCCCGTTCATAACAGTTGTCTCCGTAACGAAGATTTAATAACGGAAAAACAAAAAGAAAAAAAAGAAAAGAAAATAAATAAAAGCGACAGAAGCGCGACGTCGGAGCGAGCGGTGGCGCACGATGTCTTCGTCCATTGAGCGGGGACAGCTTGCGGCTAAGAGACATCGAGTTCCCTCTCTTTATTTCAGTTTTTTTTTTTTTTTATTTTTTATTGTTATCCACGTCACGAACGGCGGAACTTCCTGTTCGGCACGCTCACACCGGTTTTCCTCCACTCGTGCTCCACGCTCTCTATTTCTATCTTCGTTCGTTTAATCGCGGCTTCTCCTTCGCTCACCCTCGTGGCCCACGATCGCCCCACGAGAGCTCGTGGCGAATTGGCCACTGTACTATATACGGAACGATGAGAATTGAAGAGCGGATGTTGGAAAACCGGCCTGGCGTCGGGAGCGCGGAACGGAACGGCTGGTTAATTATAATTAAATGGTCGGACGCGATGAAAATGCGAAGGTGATTATTATACGGCGCTGGCCGGCTTGCATATGCTTATGTTTAACGATTGGGATGCGCCGGGCGGCGATCGAGATAGGTAAAAAAAAAAAAAAAAAAAAAAAGAAAAAAAAAAGAAGATGTCCACTTGGAAAATGTTCCGTTCCGAGCGAGCGCGTTTCAATATCGCATCTCCCGCGGCGAATACCAATAATTATTGAACTTCCATCGTAAAACTCACCTGTTAATTTAACAGCGAGGAAAAGTAAATGCACGTTATTTATGGCCTCGAGTCGAGTGCTCGGAATTCAATTATATCATATTCAGTTGTTCCTCGTTAATTTAACTGCCCGGGAATCGAAGTGCTGCTGGGCAACTGGCAATTTGATAATTTGGTCCGAATGGAACGTCGCTTGATTGCCTCTTAAACAGCGGTAAATCGCTCAGTTGGCAAATTAAGGGTTGTCACTGGAACACCAAGCATCCCAATCGACAGACGAAAATATACAAAAATATATTGGAAAAAATATTGAAAATATATTGAAAAATGTATTGAAAAATATATTGAATAATTTATTGAAAATATATTGAAAAATATATTGAATAATTTATTGACAATATATTGAAAAATATATTGAAAAATATATTGAAAAATATATTGAAAAATATATTGAAAAATATATTGAAAAATATATTGAAAAATATATTGAAAAATATATTGAAAAATATATTGAAAAATATATTGAAAAATCTGAAACAATTAATCCGGAGTAAAACAATGTATTAATCGAGGAAATTTTGGTTCCTATTGCGAAGAGAAAAGTGCGATCTTCAGCGTAACATTTGACAATGGAAAGACTGCGTTTCATGTCGATGAGAAAATTTAGTCCGAGCGGAAAATCGTTTGATTGGTTCTAAAACGGCGGTAAATCGCTTCGTTGGGAAATTAAGTGTCGTATCTGAAACACCGTGGCTCCGCGTCGACGACGGCGCGACTTCGTCGATAAATATAAAGGGCGTTTTGATAGCGAATAGTAATTCGTACAATGTAATTACAGCGGCGAGGGGAGAATTGGCACGGGCTGCGTGAATGAAATCATACGATAAAGACTAAGACGAGGAATCAATAAAAACGACTATGACAGAGACGAGCAGCCATAGAACGAAATTGCTCTGCGAATTAAGAAGAAATGTAATTACATCAAAAAAAAAAATCCGAAGTCATTATTACAGATTTAAAAAAAGTTTATTACCAGGGCACTTTCCGTTCCGGCCTACTGCGAAGAGAAAACTGCGGTATTCCGCATAAAATTTCAAGATCTATTTAGTAAAAATAAATGTTCACTTTTTACATATAAGTTTTCACTCTTGACGTAAAAAATCTATAAATCAATCTTATTTTTCGTTGATTTTAGTTGAATTTCACTGTAAACAAATTTTGTTCTGAAAATTAGTGAGCGGTAACTGAAAGCTTTTTTTTTTTTTTTTTACATAAACTGTTTCCGAAATTTCATCAAAATGTTTCTTTCATGTAAATTTCAAGCGAAAGATTCGTCATTTTAATAATTGGTATTTTCATTTAACAAGCAAAGTACATTGATGTTCGAATAACGTGATCAATGCAAGCGAGTTTCAAGTATCAGTGCGTTAAACTTACAATCTATCATTACAGTCTATGTATCCGAAACTCGAAGTGCGATGATGAAATTTCATTAAAGACACTGAATTACATGAAAATTATCTGAGTCGACCAGCTAAAAGAAAAAAAAAACGAATTACTGAATTACATGAAAATTATCTGAGTCGACCAGCTAAAAGAAAAAAAATCGAATTACTGAATTACATGAAAATTATCTGAGTCGACCGGCTAAAAGAAAAAAAAAAAAAAAATTGGATTTTTCCATTACATCAAAAAATCTAAAATCTTGATTTCCAATTGAAAAACCTTGAGGATAAATAATTCATCGTGATTGTTTGGCGTGAATACAGTTTCGAGAAAATTGGATTCCCGAAAGTCTACGTTGGGTACATTTGATGCTTTATTCGCTTTTAGTTAGGCCGGCTCGCGGCTCGCGGGAATCGCGAGTAAGCGGCGAAGGGACAAGACACACGGCTATTCTTCTCCCCTATCCGCGTAGGACGTCGGAAACAAAAACTCGTAAATTCACCGAAGATTTACGTAAAGTTATACGAGCAGACAGTGCGAACTGTGCAGGGGACCTCCTCCGTCTAGCCATCCGCTTGTGGCGAGGCGGATTTCTCGCGGCCCGGCTACAACGCCGCGCGGCAAAGTTTAAGCCGCGATATTTTCACCTACGCCCGGGAACGGCGAGCCGGCGGAGTTAAACGATAAATATTCCATACGCGAACGCCAGTTACCTCGCGGCTCGTCGTGCTTCGGAAATTAAATTCAACGGGAGGGCCCGAGAGAGAGAGAATCGCGAACGCGGGATCCTCAAATTTTACGCAGAATTTCACCGCACTTCTCTCTTCGCGGCAGACCGGAACAAAAAATTTCTTCGATTAATATATAATCATTTTTTTTAATCCGCGATAATTATTTGGGATTTTCTAAGTGTGAGTACATTTTGTTTATTCGTATTGCCTGTCATTGCGGTCATTTTTTTTTTTTTTATAGTTTTCTCGCTTAGGTTTTTTCATACTATTTAGGAGAGAGGAGAAGAATATTCAAGATAGATGTTCGATGATTCGTCACAATATTTTTTACGATCTGCTCGTATGGAATTTTCTCAAAAGTGTATTTATTCGATAAACGACCGCGGTGAATAATTTATTGAAAATTTTTTGAATCTGCAATTATGATTTGGAATTTTTTAAATGCAATTAAATTTTTTTTATTCATATTGCATGTCATTGCGGTCTGTTTTATTATTTCCTCGCTCAGGCTTCTTCATATTATTCAGGACAGGGGAGAAGAATATTCAAGATGGATGTTCGATGATTCGTCGCAATATTTCGTACGATCTGCTCGTGCGAAATTTTCTCAAAACTGCATTTATCCGCTAAACGACCGCGGTGAATAATTTATTCAACATTTTTTTTTAATCTGTTCTTATTATGATTTCCGTTCTGTTCTTATTATGATTTCAGATTTTTAAATGTAATTACGTTTTTTGCTAAATTCGTATCGGCCGCTGCTGCTGAACAACTATGTGCTATGACTGGTCGACTCGGTCATTGTCCTTTTTATTGTGTCCTCGCTACTGAGCGAGGAAATCCCCCCCCCCCCCCCCGTCATAAATTATATACTTCATCATATAATTTAGGATAAGCGATAAGAATATGCAACATAAAATATGCAACATAGTTGCTCAACGACCCGGCACAATATCTCGTACGATCTGCTCGTACAGAATTTTCTCGACACTGTGTTTAACCGCTAAACGGTCGTGGTCAATAATTTATCCTAATTAAAAAAAAAAAAAAAAAAATCTGGAATAATTTCAGATTTAATAATGTTGTAATAACATTAAAAAAAAAAAATTCATATTGCCCGCCGCGTTGCTCGGGCAACTTTATTTTCTTATTTTCATTGTTTCCTCACTCAGTCTTTTTCATGCAATTCAGGACAGGGGAGTAGAACATGCAACATCAAATATGCTGCATAGATATTCAACGATCGTACGATCTGCGCGCACATAATTTTTTTCGAAACTGCATTTATCCGCTAAACGATCGCGGTGAATAATTTATCTCAAGTTTTTTTGTTAATCCGAGATCATGATTTTTGATTTTTAGATGCAATTACATTTTACGTCTTTTTTATTGTAATTTTTGTTTTGTCGTATTAGCTGTTCATTGTCATTCTCATTGGTTCCTCGCTCAGGGTCAAATTTTAAGACGCTAGTTTGAGCTTAAGGTCGTACTTGAGATCGAACAAGTTTGAATTTCATTTTGTGCTTAAGTTCGAACTCAAATTCGATCGCAGTTCCAGTCCGAACTTAAGTCCGAACTCAAATTCGATCGCCGTTCCAGTTCGGTCTTTCGAAGTTTGACCCGAACTCTGCTGCGTGTTGAAGATTCTTGAGCATGCTTGTTTAAGATCTTGAGTCCAACTTAAGATCGAACAAGCTTGAATTTCATTTCGTGCTTAAGTTCGAACTTAAGACGGAACTCAAATTCGATCGCAGTTCCAGTCCGAACTCAAATCCGATTGAACTTCCAGTTCGGTCTTTCGAAGTTTGACCCGAACTTTGCTGCGTGTTTAAGGTCCTTGAGCATGCTTGTTCAAGATCTTGAGTCCAACTTAAGATCGAACAAGTTTGAATTTCATTTCGTGCTTGAGTTCGAACTTAAGACGGAACTCAAATTCGATCGCAGTTCCAGTCCGAACTCAAATCCGATTGAACTTCCAGTTCGGTCTTTCGAAGTTTGACCCGAACTTTGCTGCGTGTTTAAGGTCCTTGAGCATGCTTGTTCAAGATCTTGAGTCCAACTTAAGATCGAACAAGTTTGAATTTCATTTCGTGCTTGAGTTCGAACTTAAGACGGAACTCAAATTCGATCGCAGTTCCAGTCCGAACTCAAATCCGATTGAACTTCCAGTTCGGTCTTTCGAAGTTTGACCTGAACTCTGCTGCGTGTTTAAGATTCTTGAGCATGCTTGTTTAGAATCTTGAGTCCAACTTAAGATCGAACAAGTTTGAATTTCATTTCGTGCTTGAGTTCGAACTTAAGAAGGAACTCAAATTCGATCGCAGTTCCAGTCCGAACTCAAATCCGATTGAACTTCCAGTTCGGTCTTTCGAAGTTTGACCCGAACTTAATTGCTCAAGCTCCATCCCAAGAGGGATCCTAAGTTCCGCCCCGAGAGCGATCTTAAGTTGCGTCTCGAGAGCGATCCCAAGTTCAGACTATCGTCTCAAAATTCGACCCTCGTTCTCCAACAGAATTTAGGACAGGGGAGAAGAAGAACAGCCGTGCGTTTAATCCCTCCGCCGCTTACCGGCGATTCCCCCCGAGCCACGATCTCAACCCGGGCTAAAAGTGAATAAATCATAAAAAAAAAAAAAAAAAAATATGCAACATAGATGTCCAACGATCCGTCACAGCATCCCGCACGATCCGCTCGGGCTGAATTTTCTCGAAACTGTATTTATCCGCTAAACGATCCCCGTCGAATAATTTACAATCCCAATTAAACCGAGGCTCGAATTCCGCTCGGATATTTAAACCGAACTGGTATAATTGAAAATCCCATTAAAGCGTTTAAAGCCGCACACGCACACAAACGTCGCCCGAACAGAATAATTTACGGCTCGTGGCGCGTTTAAGGTTTTTTGCGCTCATTCCGCTTCGTTTTTTCCTCTTCATTTTTTTTTTGTTTCTTTTTTTTTTTTTTCTCCGCGGCTCTTATATTCGCTTTTATTGCGGGAATAACGCAAGAGGTCTCTCTCGCATGCTAACGAGTCCCAGTGAAAGTTCCTCGCGCTCGTGGGATCGCCGAGAGGCGACGACTGAGCGGAGATTTGCCGCTGACGAGGCGTCTCGAGTCGACGAAATAAATGCGCGTTAATGCGCGTAACTCAATAGCGCGACAATAAACATAAGAAACGCGCATTCGCCGCGCTTATCGATATAACATAAACGCACACGCGCGCGCGCGCGCTCAAAATGCGCGCACATGTGTGCGGAATACATTTTTTTTTTTTTTTTTTTGGGTGAACTTACGAGTCGAATCGATCGAACCGATGCGATATCCATTAAAAAATCGGTATTCGCGACACTTTTATTCACCACTGTGCACTCTCACCGTGCGTCGAGCACACCGTCAGCTCGACTTGCACCGATGTACCGTTACGTTCCTGAACGCTCGCTCCCGGCGACGCGCGGCGCGCTATCGCTTTTTAGGTATTTTAGAAATTTTTTTTTTATGTTTTGAATTTTTTTTTTTATTTAATTTTTTTTTTTTTCTATGATCGACGACTTATTTTTTTTTTTTTTTTTTTTTTTTAATTTGGTTTTGGAAAAAGTCGTTGTCGTTATTTCGAGCTGATTTCACGTCGAGCAAAACTGCACTGTTCTTAATCGAAAGATTATTTAAAAAAAAAAAAAAATTGTTATTGTCGTTACGATTTTTAGGCGAATCTCGACGAGGAAATGTCGTTTAGATTTTCATGATTATCGTAGAAAAAAAAAAAACAGAGTTTCGTTCTGTCTCTAATGACCGTATCGATGATTTAGGATTATCTCTTTTTATTTTTCACAAGCTTTTTGTTTAATCAATTGATTTAATTATTTTTGTTCCATCGATGGTTAAATTTACTGCGAAAGTGGTTCGGTAAATTTTTTGTTTTTTTTAAATTGTTTGTTTGTTTTTTTTTTTTTCTTCTCTCGACGAATTTATTATTATCGCGCGCACGATGTGAAACGGAGAAAACTAGCCCTGTCGACATAGAGCGTCGAGTCGAGCGCGGCTCATGGCGGCCAACTGACTCGAGCTTGAAAACGTTGTGGAGCCCTCGGCTCTCGGGCGCCGGTCTAGAGGCGCTGATGGTGGCGGTTGAACAGTCGAGGATCGGATAAGTTAACGCTGCGACAAACGCGCCGATGAGGCGCGAGCGCAAAAGTCAACTCCTCGGCTAAGCGACATTGAGTACGCACGCAGGAAAGCAATTCATTTGACGTGGAACGCGCAAATAAATATATATATTTTTTTTAATAAAATAAATGTTTAATTAATTAAATAAATAGATTTTAATAAAATAAATGTTTAATTAATTAAATAGATTTTAATTACATAAATGTTTAATTAATTAAATAAATCTATTTTAATTACATAAATGTTTAATTAATTAAATAAATAAATTTTAATTACATAAATGTTTAATTAATTAAATAAATATTTCAATGAAATGTGGGACGCCTGTCGAATAAATTATTTTTATGGGTGCATCGACGTTCTCGCGATTCCGATGCACGGTAAAGCCAGTTTCAAGGTTTCTTGTCCGCAAACGATGACAATTTTTTTTTTGTAATTTTAATCAGTCAATTTTAGGATAATTATAAAATAAACAAATTTTACTATCTGGCTCTTGGATAAAAATACTTTTAATTCCTTGCGTGATTAAACAAATAAAAAATATAAATATTATATCGATCTGGCCCAATTTTTTATTAACAAATGGTGATTTTAATTTTGGTAGAAATTTTTATTTTCCGTGCGCAATGCATATTTTAATATCTGTCCCAAATTTTATGACTCGTCGGTTTGATTCATTCGGTGGTCCACTGTAGGTTGCAATTGGTAAGAGGTGCCCGGTCGTGTTTAATAAAAATGCTGATGGTCAACTGTAGGTTGCCTTCGGTCGGAGGTGCTCGGTCGTATTTTTTTAAAATTTATCTGGTCATGTTAACTTATCTAGTGGTCCACCGTAGGTCCATCGTAGGACCGGTATTTTTTTTTTTTTTACATTTCTCTCGTATCAAATCATCTGATGATCCACTGTATGTTGCCTTCGGCTGGAGGTACCCGGTCGTATTTTTTTTGTTTTTTTTTTAATTCACCTGGTCGTGTTAACTTATCTGTAGGTCCAGTGTAGGACGGAGATCGTTTAGCGGATAAATACAGTTCGGAGGTACCCAATGACATTTTTTTAAATTTACCGGCTCGTGTTAACTTATCTGGTGGTTCACGTTAAGTTGCCTTCGGTCGAAGGTGCTCGGCATTTTTTTTTTTTAATTCAACCGGTCATGTTAACTTATCCGTAGGTTGCCCTTGCCTCTAGTTGAAACGGCCCGGTCGTTTTTGTATTTAATTTGCCTGGTCGTATTATCATATCTGGTGCTCCACTGTAGATTGCCCTTGGTCCGAGGCACCCACTCATATTTTTAAAAAATTACCTTTTTCCTCTCAACTTGTCTCGCCATTCACTGGTCGAAGGTCCTCAATTCTATTTTTTTATTTTTTTTATTTACCTTATCGTCTTAAAGTATCCGGTGCTCCACTGTATGTTGCATTCGGTCGGAAGTGCCCAGTCAAAATAAATAAAAAAAAACCTTTTCCTCTTAACTTATCTGGTGCCCCACAGTAGGTTGCCTTTGGTCAGAAGTGCCCAGTAAAATAAATAAAAAAAAACCTTTTCCTCTTAACTTATCTGGTGCTCCACAGTAGGTTGCCTTCGGTCGGAAGTGCCCAGTCAAAATAAATAAAAAAAAACCTTTTCCCCTTAACTTATCTGGTGCTCCACAGTAGGTTGCCTTCGGTCGAAAGTACCCAGTCAAAATAAATAAAAAAAACCTTTTCCTCTTAACTTATTTGGTGCTCCACAGTAGGTTGCCTTCGGTCGGAAGTGCCCAGTCAAAATAAATAAAAAAAACCTTTTCCTCTTAACTTATCTGGTGCTCCACTGTAGGTTGCCTTCGGTCGAAAGTGCCCAGTCAAAATAAATTTAAAAAAAACCTTTTCCTCTTAACTTATCTGGTGTTCCACTGTAGGTTGCCTTCGGTCGAAAGTACCCAGTCAAAATAAATTTAAAAAAACCTTTTCCTCTTAACTTATCTGGTGCTCCACTGTAGGTTGCCTTCGGTCGAAAGTACCCAGTCAAAATAAATAAAAAAAACCTTTTCCTCTTAACTTATCTGGTGCTCCACAGTAGGTTGCCTTCGGTCGGAAGTGCCCAGTCAAAATAAATTTAAAAAAAACCTTTTCCTCTTAACTTATCTGGTGCTCCACAGTAGGTTGCCTTCGGTCGGAAGTGCCCAGTCAAAATAAATTTAAAAAAAACCTTTTCCTCTTAACTTATCTGGTGCTCCACAGTAGGTTGCCTTCGGTCGAAAGTACCCAGTCAAAATAAACAAAAAAAACCTTTTCCTCTTAACTTATCTGGTGCTCCACAGTATGTTGCCTTCGGTCGGAGGTGCCCAGTCAAAAAAAAAAAAAAACCTTTTCTTCCTAACTTATCCGGCGTTCCACTGTAGGTAGCCTCTGGTCGAAGGTAGGTGGTGGTGGTAGCGATAGCTGCGGAGGGCAGCGGTGGCGATATAGCGAGAGAGGTAGGGACGAGAGAGCACACGAACGCATTGATGATGATGCCGCTGCTGCGGCTGCCGCCGCTGCTGGGCTGTTGAATGTGGAGGAGGGCAAAACTGGGATAGGAATGGTGGGAGCCCTCGCGGATGCTGGGCTGCTTCGGATGCCTCGTGCTTGCTTAGATCCGCGATGCTGCTGCGGAGCTTCGAGTATCGTCCGAGAGCCGCGTGGCGAGACGGAGCTTCGTGGGCGTAGGAGGCGGTACTCTCTTGAATATTTGAGACCTTGAGTGGGTCGTATATAACGTCTACCTTCGAATCCGAGCGGTGAGATAGGGAAACTCCGCTGAGAGGATTCAGGTATGCAGAGCAGAAGCAGCGACCGGCTAACTATAGTATTATGAAAGGCTCTGGGTACACACGATAGAAACTGTTGGACTATGTGCGAGCGCACATACGCGCCGCGGAGAGCGAATCTTGAACCCTCTAACCTTTGAACAAACATTACCAGCTCCAACTGAACATACACCGCTGCTTTAAATATCCCGTGTTGTGGAACGTAAGCTCGGGACAAGCTAAAAAAAAAAAAAAATTATAATTAATTTTAAAATGAAAAATGATGCAAAGTAAAATTCGAGATTGCGTCCTCATTTTTTTTTATTCTTTCGTGGACTATGTGTGAGCGCATATACGCCAAGGAGAGCGAATCCTGAACAACCTACGCCGCTTTAAATATCCCGTGTTATCGGACGTAAGCTTGGGACAAATTAAAAATAAAAATAATTAATTTAAAAATGAAAAACGATGCAAAGTAAATTTCGAGATTGCGTCCTCATTTTTTATTTTTTTCGTGGACTATGTGTGAGTGCATATACGCCAAGGTGAGCGAATCCTGAATATGCTACGCCGGTTTAAATATCCCGTGTTATCGGACGTAAGCTTGGGACAAACTTAGAAAAAAAAAAAAAAAACATTAATTTAAAAATGAAAAATGATGCACAGTAAATTTCCACATTGACACATTTTTTTTTTTTTTTTCGTTGATTATGTGTGAGCGCATATTCGCCGAAGAGAGCGAATCCTGAAGCCTCTAACCTTCGAGCAAACATTACCAGCCCCAACTGACCATGCTCCGCTGGTTTAAGCATCCCGTTTTATCGGACGGGACAAACTAAACAACAACAAAAATTAATTAATTTAAAAATGAAAAATGACGCAAAGTAAATTTCTAGATTGCATCCTCATTTTTTATTTTTTATTTTTTTTTTTCGTTTACTATGTGTGAGCGCATATACGCCGCGGATAACAAATCCTGAACATGCTCCGCCGGTAAAAATACCCCGTGTAAGGTTGTGACAAACTAAACAAAACAAAAAAAAAAACAAAAATTAATTTAAAATAAAAAATGATGCAAAGTAAACTTCCACACAGCGTCCTCATTTAGTTTCTTCCCGTCGTCAGCGAAGCCCCTCTGCGAGAAAGTCGACCGAAGTTGGCTTCTTCGGGGAGACGGCTTTCTGAGCGCTCTTAGAAAAAAAAAAAAAAAAAAAAAAGGGCCGAGACGGCAACGCGCAAACTCAATTTGCATAATTTTTCCCCCCCCAATACATCATTAATTTAGTCTATAAGGGAAACGTCGCCTTAAACATTATCGCTTCTTAACAACCGATGTAAATTTCTTCCCACTCCAATACGAGCCGAGGTCGCATGCGATACCGCAGAGGGGCTTTTCGAGACGTCAGGCACGAAAATTTAAGACGTCAAGTACTTTGATGCCGCACTTTGAATGGCCACGCTCCGGTTGCAGGCAAACACGGATAATCAGCTCACCTCCTCACCCCGCAACACCTGCGCCGAATTTCCCGATCTCTCGGGCCACCTCCGGCATTATTCCCTTCGCCCTCCACATTCGCCCTCCAGATACATTGCCAGTTTAACGGACAGCTCTGTTCGAGAGAAAATATATATATATATATATGGGGCATTCCATACCGATTCGACCTACGTCGCGCCTCTTCAATTCGGTTGGTAATTTTTTTATAATATTGTCCTAACTCTAAAAATCACTCCATTTTTTTTTATTTTTTTATTTGCATTAATTACAATTTTTCAAAGTGAACATATTTTTAGCCGGAATTAAAAATTCTGAAAAAAAATTTCTGAAAAATCCTGTATTTGATATGAAAATTTTTAAGCCTAAATCCAGAATGGTCAAACGTTTGCTTCTAGATGTTTTTTTGAGCTTTTTCTTTCTTTTTTTTTTAAGTGACAATATTGTTAGTCCAAATGAAAAAATCTGAAAAAATTCTCAAAAATCCTGTGTCAGATATGAAAATTTTCAAGCCTAGAGCGAAAGTGGCATCGCAATAGCTTCTATTTTTCTCTTTTTTTTTGTTCTTATTTAAGATGATTTGAAATTTATCTAAAAAAATAAATAGATAAAAATTTCGAGTGATTTTTAGAGTTAGAGCAATATTATAAAAAAATTACCAACCGAATTGAAGAGGGCGAGGGTCCGACGTAGGTCGAATCGGTGTGGAATGCCCCATACATAAAAATATCAAACCCCGGTGAAAAAAAAAAAAAAAAAAAAAAAAAAAAATCGATTCCCCGATGAAAGGTGGCGAGATTGAAAAAGAAATGAAAAGCCATGCCCGAGCGGGGCGGGAAGTGAAAAGTAGACAAGAGATCGTGGACCGAGGGTAGTTTTGGCAAAGGGGGTGGGTTTAGGGCAGTTGCACTGTGCGGGGCTCTTTTCGAGCCGGAGGGGGCTCCGGAAATCGGAGACTGTGCGGCGGCCGCTGGCACACATACCGTAAACACCACCGAGACCGCCTCTCTGTGCACTCGAGAGCCGGGATTGTCCTGGTTCACGACCTCGTTTATTTAATCCGCGCGCATAAATTCATTTTCTACAAAATAAATACGAGCGAGCCATTTATATTGCGATGGTCGAGCGGCGCGCCGGGTTTTTCAATGGCGGAGCGGCGCGGAACGAGAGGGACTCGACGAGGTTCAACCAGCCATCTCTATTGTTCCGCCGGTTTGGTATTCACCCGTCCGTGCATTCACTTACACGACAAGACCCCGCGAATTACACCGTTAATAAAAAAAAGGAGAAAAAAAACACACTAGCTTCTTTTATTCAACAAAATCCGCTGAAATCGCATTAAATCTATTCGCGCCGCGGACCGGCGGACCATCCATCGGGTCAGAGACAAGCGCGCCTTGTTGGAGTTGGCATTTTTTTTTTTTTTTTTTTTTTTTTTTATGGGGTTTTTGGGACGATAATAATGTGGCCTTTTTCCAAGATAGAGAAACTTCGTGCTCGTCGTGTGCGGACCTCGAGTAACGGCGAGCTAATTCATTGATATTGTAAATTTAAGGGAAAACCGGAAAAGGTTGCAAAAAAATGGATTTCTTTTATTCAACAAAAATCCTTTGGAAACGCACACAATTTATTCGCTTCGCGGACCAGCGAACCATCCATTAGAGCCGCAGACAAACGCTCCTTGTCGGAGTTGGCATTTTTTTTTAATCTTTTTTTTTGGAACGACAATAATGTGGCCTTTTTCCAAGATGGAGAAACTTCGATGTACTTTGTATGCAGGACTTCGAGTAACCGCAAACAAATTAATTGATAAGGTAAATTTAAGGGAAAATCGGAAAAGCGTACGTTTTTGCGTTGCAAAAAACAAAGAATTTCTTTTATTCAACAGAAACCAGTTGAAATGGTACAAAATTTATTCGCACCGCGGACCAGCGGACCATTTATCGGGCCCGAGGACAAACGCGCCTTGTTAGAGTTGGGGTTTTTTTTTTAATCTATTTTTTTTTTGGGACGATAATACTGTAAAATTTACGCTATCAATGAATTTGTTTGCGGTTACTCGTGTTCTGCACACGAAAGTGCACGAAGTTTCTCTGATAACGTAAATTTAAGGGAAGGCCAGAGCTCTCTATCTTAGAGAAAGGTACATTTTATCCTTGCAAAAAAAAATATATATTTTACAGTCTTCCTCTATTCAACAAAAATCGGGTGAAATCGCACAAAATTTATTGGTCCCGTGGACCAGCGGACCATCTATCAGAGACAAGGGTCAGAGACGAGCGCTCCCTGTTGGAGTTGGGATATCATTTTTGCAACGATAAAAATGTACACTTTTTTCCAGGACAGACGGACTTCGTGTACACTTCATGCACTGACCTCGAGTAAACGCAAATAAATTCACGGATAACATAAATTTAGCCGGAATAGCGGAGCTGTTTATCTCAGAAAAATGTACTTTTTTAACGTTGCAAAAAAAAAAAAAAAAGAAAAAGAAAAGCGTGCTAAGTAATTTGCACACGGCTTCTTCATTTGTTACAATTTCTCGCATGGAAATTTTTCTATTTTTTTCCGTGAGAAAAAAAAAAGTTCGCCGATTGATTTTCTCATTGTGACTTTCTCATTGTGGAAGCTTTCCGCGAAATTGTAATAAATGCGCGAGTTACATTGCATCCTTTTCGTATCAGCGAAATGTCTACGAATTCGATAAAAATTGAAACCGTCCAAACTTACGGCAAAGTTTATTGTAGAAAATCGTTAACTGCAATTTAGCGAATTTCGTCGTTTTGTGACAATTTTGCAATGTTGCAACGACAAAGAAATATGCTAAGACACACTTCGCGTATTTCGACTTCCGACACTTCAGCGATATTTTTTTTTTTTTTTTCATGCAATATCTCACGAAGCGGGCGTATCGTCGTATCGCGCGTTGTTTCGGTATGCCTCGACGCCCGTCGCAACGTCGAATCGTCGGACATCCGCCCAATGAACCCCGGAACGAATAAATATTGGCCGTTGCACCAAGCACCGCAAACAAATCCATTAATAACATAAATTTAACGGAACGCCGGAGAGGAATGAAAGGGACGGTCCGGCCGAACTCGGGATTCGCGCCCGGTCTCATCCCCGGGCGCGATCGCCAGTACGGTGCATAGAGGAGCGAGGGTAAAACGGGACAGTCGGGCGAAACGGGACCGACAATCACGATCCATCGATGGGATAAAATGGAGCACCCTAAAATTATTGGAAAATAGCGTTTTTTAAAAACGTTCTTTAAGAACGCAATTTTCTAATCATTTTGGGACGTGTTTAAAAAATATGCATTTTTAAAGACGCCTTTAAGAACGCAATTTTTTCAATAATTTGCGGACGTTTTTAAAAAGCATGCATTTTTAGAAACGTTCTTAAGAATGCAATTTTGTAACAATTTTAGGACGTTTAAAAAAAAAAAAAAAAAAAAAATGTATTTCAAAAAAAATTCTTTAGAATGCAATTTTCCAATTTTTTTTAGGACGCCATTGAAAACTTAAGAAAAAAAAAACTACGTTTTTAGAAAAAGATTCCCTTTTAAAAAAAGATGCTTCATTAAAAAAAAGATGCTTCATTAAAGGTAGGTAAGTTTTTCTCAAAAACATGCATTATTAAAAGAAGACGCATTAAAAAAAAATATACGTTTTTTCTTTTTAAGGACGCAATTTCCCAATAATTTTAGTACGCCCAATTTTGTCTCGCCGATGCATCGCCATAGTCTGTGCCGTGTTGCCCCGCTCTGCCCCGGTGCATTGAGTGCCAGGGCGCCAGGGCGAATCCGACGTCGATCCACCGCCGCGACGCCGGGCCCCCCGACCAAACCACTCGTGCGGTGCCCCGCGCGCGGCCCCCCCCCCCACCCCCCCCCCCCCCCCCACCCGTTGCCCGCGGCGCGGCTCTCTATCTGTTCGGTGTCAATTTATGTCCGCGGGTGGATTTAGCTAGAATAATTTAATATCGTTCATTTCCACGGGCGTCCGGCGTCTATGCTCTGTGTGCTCGCCGGCCGGAGGATTGTGTACGCGACCGAGCGCGGCGGCCGAGAGTGCGAAAGGGTGCGGCGACCATCGACGGCGCGGAGCGGGACGGTCGCGTCACCGACCGGGTGAACGGTGTCGGAGGCGCAATTAGCAAAACTGCAATCAAATATACCTCTATGCTTAATATCGCGGGTTGAAATTCGCGACGTGACTCTCGTTAACCCGCGAGCGTTGGTTATGGCCCCGAAAGGCAAATACCGAGAGAGAGAGCTTCGGCGACTGGCCGGACCGAGTAATGCGCATCATTGGACCTTTCCCGGGTCAACGATTGCGTGCTGCATTACACGATATCCACTCGCACAGTCCAAACAATGCGAGAACAAATAGCGAGCGGCTCGCTCGGACGTACGTGGCTATTACTTGGAGGCAATTAGGCTTGTATTAACCATTTTTCACGGGGGGCGGGGGGCGGGGGGGGGGGGCGGCGCGACGATCGCGACGTGATCAACGCCGCACGCACGAATTTTCATTAACGATCGTCACGAAAGCGGCGCGATCCTTCCGGAATACTTAAAATTTTATCTTTGACTATGATTAATGAACGCAATTACATAAAAAAAATGATCGTCACCGATTATCGTCGTCCAATTAAGAGGAGATAATACGTTCGTAGTATCGTACGATTTCTCATCGACAATTCGTCACGAAAACAACACCACGCTCCCGAATATTTTAATTTTTTGATTTTAGAATTTACCATTAATGCGCATCATTTAAAAAAAAAAATGATCGTCACCGATTATCGTCGTCCGATAATACGTTCGTAGTATCGTACGATTTCTCATCGACAATTCGTCACGAAAACAACACCAACGCTCCCGAATATTTTAATTTTTTAATTTTAGAATTTACCATTAATGCGCATCATTTTTTAAAAAAATGATCGTCACCGATTATCGTCGTCCAATTAAGAGGAGATAATAGGTTCGTAGTATCGTACGAAGTGTCCTATCTCATCGTGGTTTTAACGCCCGCAGCTGTTCGCGAGACGAGGGTCAGACTCGCTTGGA
This sequence comes from Amblyjoppa proteus, assembly GCA_963922035.1. NCBI lineage: Eukaryota > Metazoa > Arthropoda > Insecta > Hymenoptera > Ichneumonidae > Amblyjoppa > Amblyjoppa proteus. Next base: position 4,843,001 of record OY998229.1, on the reverse strand, counting down.
TTTAGATAAAGGGAGGGAAAAAGAAACAAATAAAGATAACACGTCGACGAAGACGTCTCTCCTGAGATCTATTTACCATTCCTTTCCATTTTCTTCTTTTTTTTTTTGGGGTTCTTGGTTCTTTTCTCCTCGTTTCTTTCCTTTTTTCCGCTCGCATGAGTTTCTGGACTGGAGATCGGAGAGAATAGGAATTTATATTTGCCCCGCAAGCGGAGGACAAGATAGAGTCCGGCGAGTCGTGACGAAAACTGTTCCATAATATTTGTCCAGTCCTGGGATATCGGCTTCTCGAGTATTAATATAGGTATACGATTTCGCGAGACCCCTCGACGCACTCCATTACGGGACGATCGCCGATCGGAGAGATTGCGACGTACATCGCTGGACAAACAGGATTATTTTTCTTCCATTGTGAAAAATTGGAAAAAAAAACAAACAAAAAAAAAATTGTTGAGCATTCGGACATAAAAATAATATATACATTTTTTCTTTAGCTCGCGATTTTTTTTTTTTTGTTTTTCGCATTTTTTGTAACGGAGTCCATTGCGGGACGATCGCCGATCGGAGAGATTGCGACGTACATCGCTGGAAAAATAGGATTATTTTTCTTCCATTGCGAACGATTGGGAAAAAAAAAAAAACAAAAAAATTCGTTGAGCTTTCGGACATCTTTTTGCTAGTCATCGCACAAAAATCTATTTATTTCATCAATTTTACAGTTACTTTTTACGTTTATTTATCGTCAGTTACGGTAATAATTTTATTTAGTTCGGGAGTTTTTTTTTTTCTATTTTTCTATTTTTTTTTGTTTTTTTGCCTAGCCTAACGCCGCATTATTTCATGTTGGCGAGGACCGTTCGACGCAGTCCATCGCGGCAGTGTCGCCGATCGGAGAGATTGCAACGTAGATCGCTGCACAAACAGGATGATTTTTCTCACATTACGAACAAAAAAATTGGAGAAGAAAAATCGTCGAGCGGTTCGGAATAGTGTAATCTTCCTGATAGCACAGAAATTTATTTGTTTTTTTTTCACCTTTTTTAACGTTGCTTTTTACGTTTATTCATCGATCGTTACGCACATACATTTTTTTATTCGCGATTTGTTTTTTATTTTCATTTTTTTTTCCTTCAATTTTTTTCACGTAGCCTAACAGCGCATGATTTTCCCTTCACTCAGAAAAATAATTTATTCGACGGCCACCGTTCATTTCGTTTAGGTAAAATATTTCTTTGACTTAAATAAATATTTATTTGAATTAAGTAAATATTTATTTGAACTAACCAAATAGTTACTTAAATGAAATAAATATGGATTTAAATAAAATAAATATTTATTTAAATAAAATAAATATTTTACTTAAATGAAATAAATATGTATTTAAATCAAATAAATATTTTACTTAAACCAAACAAACGGCCCTACAAATAAATGATTTTTATTGGTGTCCGTCACAGAGGGCGAGGCTCCGCGAGGCAAAACGAATCGGTAGAATAATAAAAAAAAAAAAAAAAAAAATGACGACCGCAGCCGAGCGCGAGACTGCCGAGTGAGCCGAAGGGAGAAGGGTAGTTACTGGTTTTTGAAGCCGCGCCGCTCGGGGATGACCGGCGGCGTGGCCGTTTTTTTTTTTTCGTTTTTTTTTTTCTTCTCTCCGTGGTCTTTATACATAACTCGCTCTTTCCCCTCGAGGGGTACCGCGCGCGACCGTCTGGTTCGCCGAGCTGCCGATCAGCAGGGGGTTGCCCGGTCATGCGATCCATCCCTCGCTCTCGTCCTTGCGGCCAGAATCTTTCGGGTTCGTCTTGTTTCGTGACTGCAAACTAACGTCCTCGTCGAGCGAGCTACGATCCGCTGCCGGACGAACCGACCCTCCGTCCTCCTGCGTCCAATACTTTCGTAACAAAATTCACCCCGCCGATCTTCCGCGCTCCTCCGAGCGTGACGCCCAGTACGAACGCCTTTGCTTCCACCTGTTGTCCAATTATAATCCGATTCTTTATGTCCTCGTGTCTGCTCGGCTCGAAAATAAAAATAAAAAAAAATAAAAATAAAAATAAATAAAAAATTCTCGGAAAATCCGTGAAATCCTCCGAGACGAATCGACCGACGACAGGAATGCTCGTTCGCTTTTTGAGATTTCAATCGAGACATTTCTCTCGGGCCCGGATTATTCGGACGAGATTTAAACGTCGTCGCGGCCTGCTGGATCGCACCGAGGGTCTTGCACTCGCGTGCTTCTCGAGCCGGTATCTTCACGGGACCGCTATTTTGTCGGAGCCAACACACTGGATAGACGAACAATGTTATCGCTGCGCATGTGCCGGTGCACAGCACCGGAGATTGTGCCCTATTCCGTGGATTCATGGTCAGCGAATATTGTGGCACTTAATGCACACGTTTCTGTCGCTGGCTGCGTTCGAGGCACATTCCAGTGAAAAGTAACAAGTTTGCTACGCACCGTCACTTCCGCTTTGAGGATCTTACTTTTCAACCGGAAGGTGACGTCACACGGGCAAAACGTCACTTTGGGCTTGAAAATGTCATTTTTAAACCGGAAATGACGTCACACGGAAAAAAACGTCACTTTACGCTTGAAATTGTCATTTTTAAACCGGAAGTGACGTCAATATCTGTTTAAAAATCTTAGTTTTCAAAGGGACGTTACGTCACACAGGAAAAACGTCGCTTTGGGCTTGAAAATATCATTTTTAAACCGGAAGTGACGTCACACGGGAAAAAACGTCACTTTAGGTTTGAAATTGTGATTTTCAAATCGGAAGTGACGTCAATATCTGTTTAAAAATCTTAGTTTTCAACCGGACGTGACGTCACACGGGAAAAACGTCACTTTGGGCTTGAAAATATCATTTTTAAACCGGAAATGACGTCACGCGGGAAAAAACGTCACTTTACATTTGAAATTGTCATTTTTAAACCGGAAGTGACGTCACTTTCTGTTTTAAAATCTTAGTTTTCAAAGGGACGTTACGTCACACGGGAAAAACGTCACTTTGGGCTTGAAAATGTCATTTTTAAACCGGAAATGACGTCACACGGGAAAAAAACGTCACTTTACGTTTGAAATTGTCATTTTTAAACCGGAAGCGACGTCAATATCTGTTTAAAAATCTTAGTTTTCAACCGGACGTTACGTCACACGGGAAAAACGTCACTTTGGGCTTGAAAATGTCATTTTTAAACCGGAAATGACGTCACACGGGAAAAAAACGTCACTTTACGTTTGAAATTGTCATTTTTAAAGCGGAAGTGACGTCACTTTGTGTTACAGTATCTTAGTTTTCAACCGGACGTGACGTCACATGGGAAAAACATCACTTTCGGTTTGAAGGTGTAACTTTTAAACGGGAAGTGACGTCACACGGAAAAACGTGAACTTCCGCTTTCAAAAAATCTTAGTTTTCAAACCGTAAGTGACGTAACACGGGAAAACAACACTTGCTGTCTCAAAATGTAAATACTCACGAACCGGGAGTGACGTTTCTCGGTTGTGACGTCGCTTCAGTTGAAAACTAAGATTTTAAAATCTAAAGTGACGTTTTCCCTTATGACATGAGTACGAAAATCAAGGCCCGTGCACAAAACAATGCTTCGGTGCATCGAACGTTTTCCGACCACAAAAATCACGTTAACGCACGTCTGTACCGAGGCCTTTTTTTTAATAATACGAAGCTTCGAGACTGCGCGTATGTGGCCATTAAAAAAAAAAGCTCCCATTTAGGGGGGGGGGGGGGGGGGGGAAATGCAGTACTGCGCGGCCTAACGCGTCCATCGACTCATTGAAAACGGCCAGTTAATCCCGGAGGCATTAAAAAAATCGATGCTCGCTCCTGTTCTCCGCGAGGACAACGGCTTGCACATCGTTGATCGTACCCCATCGAGGAGGCGCGCGATATCACGCGATTATTGCGCAAGCTGTTGCCCGGAGTCTCGTGAACACGTGAAACTCCGCGGTTCGCGTAATTCACGATAATTTTCTACGGTATACACGTCGTCGTCGTCGTCGTCGTCGTCGTCGTTCCCCTCCGTCGTCGCCGCCGCTCATCGGTGAGCCCGGACGTTCGGTAGAACTAACTCGCGAACCACGCCCTACGCGCCCACAGCGAGCGGATAATCGAACCGCCGCCCGATTATTCCGATCGGGCCCGTACGATACGAGCGCATGGACGGTAACCGGTGCGCCATTTCTCCCGTATCATTTCGTACCGGTGGTTATGGCCTCTCGGTGGTGCACACGCTGAATCTCCGATTGAGAGCAAACTATCCAATTCACTATCGAGCGATTCAGTTATCTAATACACGATCGGTGCAAATGCACTCAACGATCCACTGTTCCGACGATAAATAATTCTCCTCTCTCTCAATAACACTTATCCGTTATCCGAGCTTTTATCTCGCGCACCACCGATTCGAACGATGTGTTAAGATACAATTCACGCCGATTACAAACCGCGGGTATATATTTATGTCGGACGAGAATTGTTTCCCCGATCGTTTCGCAAAACGGTAAGAATCTTTTTTTTTTTTTTTTTTTTTGTCGCTATTAAATTCCGCTCTGGGACGGAGGGGAAAAGTGAGAGCTCGTCGAAAGTGATATAAATTCGAAGATTAAAGATCTTTTGGGATATTTTGTTTTGTCTCAGGAACGAAATTATTTGTGAATCGAACATTCGGGACGTTAGTGAGAGTGCTGAAAGATTTATTGCGGCTCTTGCGGGGAGAATTTTTTTTTTTTTTTTTTTGCCGATCGTTTCGCGCGAAACGGTAACGATTATCTTTTTTTTTCTCGCTGTTAGATCTACGATGGCGGGGAAAAGTGAAAGATTGCCAACAGTGGCGGAACTACGATAATTTAAATATCATTTAAACATCATGTACCATATTAATTTTTTTTTTTTTTTTTTTTTAAGCATATTATTTAAAAAAATTGAACATCTAGCTCTCGGTAAGAATCCGAGAAAATTTATTGCCGATCTTGCGGTGAGAATTTTTTTTTTTTTTTTTTTGCTCCCGGTCGCCGATCGTTTCACAAAACGGGAGCAATTTTTTTTCAATTTCAATTTCAATCGATTTAATAGCAATTTCTTGCTATTAAATCTAATCTCGGATCGAAAAGTGAAAGCTTATCGAAAGTCACTTAACTACGAAATTTACCGAACGCGCAGCATATTAAATTTCTTCAGGAATTAAATTACAAAAAAAAAACAAAAAATGGAACATTTGTCTCCAATTTTTCTCTCGATTAAATCTACTTTGGGGGGGAAAAAAAAAATGAAAGCTTATCGTAAGTGGTTCAACCACGAAATTTACACATTGCGTACCACATTCATTTTCTTAGGAATGAAATTGTAAAAAAAAATTGAAGATTTAGCCGCAAGTTCGACAAAAAAAAATTGCATCTCTTGCGGTAAGAATTGTTTGCTTTTTTTTTCTGGACCTGGCCACGTGCTCGAGCAATTATTGTGCCTTACCCGAACGGCTTGCTGCGTATCCACTGTCGAAGCTTCGTCGTGCGTTCACCGTTCGGTAACGCCGGTATGCGAGTTTCCATCGAGAACGTGACTCTCTTCAGAAACTGGGAGGAAGTAGTTATTGAGGCGGCCCGCCATGGAGTTCACAATCGTAGCTCTGTCCGGGCCCTCGAACTGTTCTCGAACGGTCGGTGAAGTTTCCGTAGAAAACACGTGTCGTACAGTCGTTCTCCGGACGAAAGAAATTCGGCCGCCCACGTGTTCGACCGGCGGAGTCGCAAGGGCCATAATATCGAGTGGGCTCGTCGCGATCGCCCTCGATCCATCGCTCCTCCGAAGCGCGGACGTCTGTTTTGCCTCCGACCGAATGTCGGCTGTCGGAAATGCTGTCGGCTTCCCGAATGGCCCTAATGACATGCAATGGCACGTACTTACATCGCAAAACTACGAGGAACAACAAGCTCCGCGATCCCTTCGTGGACCGCAGCAACGCCAGACGGAGGCGGAGATCGGTACCATCAATGACTGCCAGATGAATCGCCATTCTTAATGAGGTTCCTGGAAACAATTGTAACACATGAATTTCTAGATTTAAAACTAGTGGTGGAATAATTTGCACAGTGTTTCCTAACTTTTTTTTTACCTTTTTCGAGTCATGGCTTTTTTCTATGAGAAATTTCGAGGACCGAATTTAGTTTTAGCATTTACATCGCGAAACTACGAGGAACAACAAGCTCCGTGATTCCTTCCTGGACCGCAGCAACGCCAGATGGAGGCGGAGATCGGAACATTCAATGACTGCCAGATTAATGAGGTTCCTAGAAGCAATTCTTAATGAGGTTCCTGGAAACAATTGTAACACATGAATTTCTAGATTTAAAACTAGTGGTGGAATAATTTGCACAGTGTTTCCTAACTTTTTTTTTTACCTTTTTCGCGTCATGGCTTTCTTCTATGAGAAATTTCGAGGACCGAATTTAGTTTTAGCATTTACATCGCGAAACTACGAGGAACAACAAGCTCCGTGATTCCTTCCTGGACCGCAGCAACGCCAGATGGAGGCGGAGATCGGAACATTCAATGACTGCCAGATTAATGAGGTTCCTAGAAGCAATTCTTAATGAGGTTCCTGGAAACAATTGTAACACATGAATTTCTAGATTTAAAACTAGTGGTGGAATAATTTGCACAGTGTTTCCTAACTTTTTTTTTACCTTTTTCGCGTCATGGCTTTCTTCTATGAGAAATTTCGAGGACCGAATTTAGTTTTAGCATTTACATCGCGAAACTACGAGGAACAACAAGCTCCGTGATTCCTTCCTGGACCGCAGCAACGCCAGATGGAGGCGGAGATCGGAACAATCAATGACTGCCAGATTAATGAGGTTCCTAGAAGCAAATCTTAATGAGGTTCCTGGAAACAATTGTAACACATGAATTTCTAGATTTAAAACTAGTGGCGGAATAATTTGCGCAGTGTTTCCTAAGTTTTTTTTTTTGCCTTTCTCGAGCCATGGCTTTCTCTATTTCAGATTTCGAACAAAATTGCAAAATAATGTGCATATTGCTTCCTCATTTTTTTTTTTTTTTGCAGTTTTGTGCATGGCTTTCTCTGTGGAGAATTTTGTCAATCGACTTAGGTTTTCTCATAGACACGCGTCCGGATATCAGCTAAAAGTCGTATTACCCGTCTTTACACTATTCCAAGTATTTCGACGCTGCATTCGCAAAATTTACTTAACGAAATAATTGCTTTCCCATGAGGAAGCAACAGACAGAAATCGTCGCACTATTAGCGCGGAATCGGGCTGATTTTGGCTTTATCATAACACGCACATCAGAACACCAGCGAAGAGTAGAATATTTCGACGTTTTACACTATTCCAACTATTTCGACAAACCTCGATTTATCGTTAATTTTTTTACGAAACCAGCTTCCTTCGTGATGAAGCAAAGGAGTGAAATTCATCGACGGACGGTTCGTCCGGATGGGCCCGCGGAGCGCGTTATTAGCGCATCATCGGGAACAATAAACTTACGCCGGCGCTCATTAATGACAGTAATAACGAGTTTAATAAAGGGTTTGCGAGGTTTTATTATAGAATTCCGGTGGAATTCTGTCTATGCCTGCCCGACGAGCAATAAAATCGTTGGGAAAGGAATTTTAAACTGCGTCAGAGGCATCGACCGTTCCAACCTGATCATCCAGCCGAGACCTCGCTCATGATGGTAAACCGTGCCCGGGGCTATGAGCTATTATCTTTCGCTGCGAGGCCGACCGAAAAGCCGGCAACGCAGGACGACCACGACGATGGAAGGATTATATTTATAAAAATCGTTTTCAACACCACGCGCACAATTACGAAATGTGTGAAAGAACATTTTCGTTTTTTTTTTTTTTTTTTTTTTTTTTTTTTATTCTTCTTTCAATGCGATCTCGCGTACCCGTAGCTTATACCTACACGCCCAGTAAATCCGGGATTATGAGGCTAAGTTATTTCATCGCTCACTTGACACCAAATTCTTCTTTTCTCAATGATGAAATATTATATCGCGCTACGAGTGAGGGAAACGCGCGATTTTCGCCGGGGTGAAGTCTGCTGCCTGAGCGAAGCGAGCACAGAAATTGCGCGAGATGAAAATTCTCTCCTACGATACTTTCTTTTTTCACTTCGTTAGAGTAACGAAGACTGCAAAAAAAAAAAAAAAAAAATTGGTACGTTAAATTTCATGTACAATTCAGATGAAAAAAAAAAATAAGAGTATTTAAATTTTTATAGTTCACTTTAATTTCCGTGAAAAAAAGTATCCTTATTTTTCATCACGATTGTGCGTTACATTTAATGCACCAGTTTTGTGCATAAGGACTTCCAGTCCGATAGATTAAATTTACCTTTTTGTTTTTTTGTTTTTTTTTTTTTTCACAGTGACATATCTTGTGCCGCAAAATTTTCATATTCGCCAATGACGCAAACCCCCGCGTTGACAATGAAACAGTTTAATGCACTTCAATAGTGTTCATTGGTGCGCATGCGCACGGGTTTATAATGATCATTGGTCATTTTTCCAGAGCGGCGATTTTTCCGTGTTGCTCGCAAGGAATGTGGTTGTTTCAGTAAAATCGGGGCTAAAAAATGCATTTTTTTCACAAACGCTCGTTGGCATAGCTTGTATTGATCTTACGTGCAGTCAATGAGAGTACAAACACAAGACGTAGAGTGAGAAAAAAAAAAAATTTACACAAAAAAGAAGAAACGAAGGACTATCTTGATGTACGACGTCCCACCGGCTGGCTAACTTCGTGCGGCCGATAAATCGAGAAAAATTCGAGATATTCTGGGAATATCGGGAGCGTGTATAGCGAGTCTCGATCCCTCCCATACGTTATATGCATCCCTGCTGGAAGATATATATATATATATATTAAGAAAAAAAGACGGAGACAAGCGAGATTGGAAAAAAGTCGAGTAGGGCGTGCGAGCGAGCCAGTAAGCACGTGGAAAATATTCTTACCCCTCGACCCGGGGAGTCCATTAATTTTCGAGAGGAAAATCACCGTTGGTCGTGTTGCGTTACAACGTGGGGTCTCTCTCGTTCGGAGTCTCTTCACTTTTTTTTTTCTTTTTTTTTTTTTTCCTCGCTCGGTGAGTCTGGTCATGCAGTGAAACTCGAGAATGTTTCATAGGGGTAGAGAGACTCGGCTGAGCAGGGTGGAGAGAAAGAGACGGGAGGAAAGAGGAAAAGTGAGGAAAGAAGAAAAAAACAAACGCCGAATGCAATACTGGCATCCGTCGTCTCCTTTTTTTTTTTCCAAATGAGACGAAATGCTGCTGTATCGACTGTTGGGAAACTGGAACCACGCACTATCTCGAGCCTCTGGCTGTACGTCACACGACTTGCGGAATATTCGTCCAACGAGATATTCCTCCAAAGAGAAATTCATCCAAAGAGAAATTTCTCCAAAGAGAAATTTCTCCAAAGAGAAATTTCTCCAAAGAGAAATTCCTCCAAAGAGAAATTCATCCAAAGAGAAATTCATCCAAAGAGAAATTCATCCAAAGAGAAATTCATCCAAAGAGAAATTCCTCCAAAGAGAAATTCATCCAAAGAGAAATTCCTCCAAAGAGAAATTCCTCCAAAGAGAAATTCATCCAAAGAGTAATTCCTCCAAAGAGAAATTCATCCAAAGAGAAATTCCTCCAAAGAGAAATTCATCCAAAGAGAAATTCCTCCAAAGAGAAATTCATCCAAAGAGAAATTCCTCCAAAGAGAAATTCATCCAAAGAGAAATTCCTCCAAAGAGAAATTCCTCCAAAGAGAAATTCCTCCAAAGAGAAATTCCTCCAAAGAGAAATTCCTCCAAAGAGAAATTCCTCCAACGAGAAATTCCTCCAACGAGAAATTCCTCCAAAGAGAAATTCCTCCAAAGAGAAATTCCTCCAAAGAGAACTTCCTCCAAAGGGAACTTCCTCCAAAGGGAAATTCCTCCAAAGAGAAATTCCTCCAAAGAGAAATTCCTCCAAAGAGAAATTCCTCCAAAGAGAAATTCCTCCAAAGAGAAATTCGTCCAAAGAGAAATTCCTCCAAAGAGAAATTCATCCAAAGAGAAATTCCTCCAAAGAGAAATTCATCCAAAGAGTAATTCCTCCAAAGAGAAATTCCTCCAAAGAGAAATTCCTCCAAAGAGAAAATCCTCCAAAGAGAAATTCCTCCAACGACGGCGACACACAAAGGGTACTAGAGTTGTTGGCCATTAACCAGATATTAGCCGGCTAAAGATATTGGAATCGAAAGCGAAGAAGGGATGTCCGAGAGCGATGATGAAAATAGGAAGGGATACACTAATGGTCGCCTACTGGAATCGATTAGTTGTACGACAAATCTTCGGTATCCCTGTGAGCGAGCCGAGAAACGAAGAACTGCGCGGCTTGCACTGGTATATGTAATGACCGCGGTTCGATCGTAAACTCGATCGAATCACCCCTTGCCCGATAGAATGCCCACCCAAACATGCGTGGAGAGTGAACGCTGCTTTCCAGAGGCATAAAGATCATGGGGCGGCACTCGAGTTACGAGCGGATGAGTACGGAATCGGGTAGAACAAGAGTTCGAAACTCGTAAACGACTATCCGGGGTGTATCTACCGGTTTCGATAAACTACTATACAATAACATACGCGTACCTGGATATATCCAAGTGGCCGACGAAGGGGTCCCGACGGGCGGATGATATACTACATGGAACACATATTTCTCGATTCGTAGATACCATAAAATGCATTTTATGTACATAAAGTAGACAATGGATAAACTATCGATTCTTTAACCGAATTCCCGGCTCCGCCGGCATGATTAATGGGTCAACGGCAAAGAAAGCTTTCGACTATTTAAATGGTAATTTGTATACGAGAATAATGACATATACGCAACGTCATGTCCCTGCCGTTGATGTATCGGCCGGTCCCTCTTGTAGTCATGAATACACAAGCACCTACGATTGAGCATGTATGAACGTAAACATTGGGGACAAATAGGGATGGTTCTTCTTCAAGTGACAATACACCTAATATAATTTATATCTGATAGACAAATGATTAGCGGAATTCTTGACCCACTGGATTCTCGAAATTTGAGACAAACAAACGAACAAGTTGTTTTAGTAACAATAAAAAAGCTTACAAAAAAAGTCATCGTCACTTGAAATACACAGAGAAAATCTATATTGATTATACCGTGTGCATCAGAGATTTTCCAATCTGCGACACAAACAAACAAACAAACAAAAGCACAATTTTCCAAAGTTTACACAAGATGATAATTGTGCGTATCTACGATGCACGCTGCACTTATCAGAATGTCCATCCCTCTCGTCGCCCATGCAGGTCATCCGTTCCGCCGCACTATCTCCAGAGTCGTTAGTCTTGCTATTTTTTTTTTTTTTTTTTTTCTTCACGTCAGCTGCCTCTTGCTAAGGTTTACCGTTGATCCGAGCGATTTACAGATAATTCGATAACCAAATGCGTGTTCGGGCGTGTGTGTGTATTATATACATGTATTAACCGGCCTGCGGACACTGAGAGAGAGTGCAGTATACGCTCGTGTGCTGGCGAGCTCTGAAGGAAGCGATGGGTAGGAGCGTCGTAACGCCTATGTGATTGCACTGTCTGTCCCTAATACTAGAGCCGCCGTGCGGTTTCGTTCAAACGTAATAACGTAATAACATAATGACGCATCTCTTATCGAACGTCGTTCGAGAAAACGTGCATAAAACCATGTCATAATTAATTAATGACTTATTTCTTCGTATCGCTGTTTATTGGCGGCATTCTGTCGATCTACATGTATTGTTCGTATAGGCCGGCATTATTCTCAAGACCAGTCGCCACTGTCGGTCATCAACTTTGCAAATAGTCGAATACGTTATTATCGTCGACGTTTAGTCTCACCCTAGGCTGAATTGCACGGTCAAATAACGTAACGCTTCGACCCCTTTAATTTGCCAATTTTTCCATCAGCGCAAAGTGAATTCGCCCCGACGAATGTGAAAATTGTTTTTCGCATGCATCGTTTTAACCATTCGCTATTCGATTACTCTGGATCCGCAGTACGTCTGCTATATACGAGCGGTCAGTGTCGCATGATATGCAAACATCGCACGATTGGTCACGAAAAAAACGAAATACAAACGACGATGAGTTCAGACGCTGGTTCTTCGAAACATCGACACGTCTTCGATGAGCGATATCACGTGATCAACAAACGAATACTCTGTGCCGTCGGACTGTGGCCAAGTCAACCTTTCAAAGAAAAACGCGTCAGAGCTGTTGGTCTATTAATTGTCAGTTTTATCGTTATCGTGGGTCAGGTAAGCTTCGTCACGATTTCCACAGTAACGATTGTTTGAGACTCTGCCGGTCGGAGCAGCCAAACCCTAGCGGATCAACGAACCGTAAAACTTTCGGTTGGATTTTGCTTGTTTTCGAGCCATCTTCGCCAAATACACCTGTTGATTGATGCGCCAAATGAATTGTGATTCCAACCTTCTGGAGGTTGGTTTCTGGCTGATATATCAAAACCAATCGCAATACCGACCGTTATATGTGTCGGATAGAAAGTGGATCTACCGTTTGGATCTACCGTGTCGGATAGAAAGTGGATTTTTCCAAACCAACCCAATTTCCGACTCTTTGTCGTGAGCACCGATAGATCTTGGCTCGGAGTTGGGAATCGGGTTGTTTTAGGAAAATCCAACTGTAGACCAACCATCTATCCGAGACATACGACAGTCTGGTATTGCGGTTGATTTTTTGCTATCGCCGACAAATTAAGCTTTTGAATCTTGGAATCAGAGTTCGATTGGTGCACCAATCGATCGGCTGGTTTCAGTTTGGTCAGTACCTGAGGAAAACTAGATCGAAACGTGTAATATGGTCCCAAAGAGCAGGAATGGCAAACGCTCGCTTGGATGTATGAATGAGACAAACGTCCGACCGGTAGAAAGTCAAAACATACTATTTCACTAATACCATTGTGTGTCTTGTTCATATATTTTGTACATTTTTTGTGTCGCTTCTCTGAATAGTATCTTCAACTTTGGCTCCTTTTTTTTTTTTTTTTTTTTTGTATGCACGGTACACTTAGAGGATTTTGGTCCCAGCGCACGAAAAAAAAAAACACATATTTCTCTCTGGCCTTCTAGCTTTTGTTAATTCAAGTATTTTGTTACATCCATTGCATTTAGATGCGAGCAATAATGAGGGGATCGGGCGAATTCAATTTCATTGTCGAGTGCATTATACCTATCGAAATGAACCTAATGGGCATCATCAAGCTAATCAACAGCATGGCGCATACTCAGAAAGTGAGAATGACGATAATTGTGCTAATCAATCTGAACATAAATCATCGAAATTCAATTTTTTTTCATGAAGATGAGAAAACTTTGCGATCAAATGCAAAGATACTGGGACGACATGCGAAACTTGCCGCAAATAAATATACTTGAGAAATACGGCGAGAAAGGAAGACGCTGGACTATATTTTATTTTAGTTGGTTAACAAAAAAAAAAAAATATATATATATATATTCTCTTATTACGTTTGATCTAGTGATCTATTTGGAAAATTGTAAATTAACCATCTCGATACAGTATTGCTGCATGCGATTGTGTTAACTTGGATAACAATGGCATTCGCACCGAAAATCATGGATGCTTTAGCACCATTGAACTATTCACGCAGGAGACTTGACCTTATGCCGACAGACTTCATGATCGATCCGGAGGTCTACTTCTATCACATTCTCATTCCCATCACCGTCGGCCTTCTCTATCACGTTCTCGCCAATGTGGCCGTGGATACACTGTACATGGTTCTCGCACAACATGTATGCGGAATGTTCGAAATATTGAGGTGACGCTATCAATATTAACAAATGATATTAACAAATGATACTGTACTGTTGTGCGAGCACTGTACATGGTGCTCGCACTTGTTACACTTGTTACACATACACATACATGTTGTGCGAGCACTGTACATGGTGCTCGCACAACACGTATGCGGAATGTTCGAAATATTGAGGTGACGCTATCAATATTAACAAATGATATTAACAAATGATACTGTACTGTTGTGCGAGCACTGTACATGGTGCTCGCACTTGTTACACTTGTTACACATACACATACATGTTGTGCGAGCACTGTACATGGTTCTCGCACAACATGTATGCGGAATGTTCGAAATATTGAGGTGACGCTATCAATATTAACAAATGATATTAACAAATGATACCACCGCGACTCGAAGCTTTATACCGTCGGTTCGCTCAGATATCACTTGATACGGCAACAAGTAACTCATGTAAAGGGTCAATCACCTTCGTGAAGTACTCCCAGTCGCGCGTGCCAATTTGAATACTCAATAATTGGGCACTCAGAGAAGTTAACATATGAGATATCCTACCATATGTTCGTTTTCGGAATTGTGCAATTATGATAATGAAACTAATACTTGTAAAGACCAATCATACCACCCGAAACCTTACCGAAACGAGGTAACGGAGGCGAAGTTGGGGTCGCGCGTCGCTGTCGTAGTACTCAAGAGTGGGGATAGAGGTCTAACCTATGAAGAGTTAAAATCCACCGTGTAGACCAAGATTTGTTAAAGTGGATGTTCCAAATATCTGCTAAATGTAATGCGTAATACCTCTATTTGATGTATCTGCAAAACCCAGAACGATTGCCTAAGCGCAGTATATAGACGATTCGTCGATATTCAGTGGGGATATTATAATGTATCATTTGATTATGCAACTGTAGTCGACTTTTTTTTTTACAGATGTAATCTGCACAATGTATTGGACATTGATAAAGTCACCGGGGTGATTCTCAAGCCTAATATCCACGAAGACGTGCATTATCATGAAATTATATCTTGCATCAAGAATCATAAGGCCATCACAGCGTAAGTAGTGGAATCGATGCTGAAGTTCCACATGGCGAAAATGGTTTGTACATTTAACAAGCACTTCTTGTCCGTAACGCTTCATCATTTTTATAACTAAAAAATTGTACTCTTGTACGGTTCGTTGCCAAGAAATTAAAAAAAAATAGCAAAACGAGCAAAAAAATATTGTGAACCTATGTGTTTATTAAATGTGCATACCTTTTTTTTTTAAGTATAGATCCAAGGGTATGCAATGGAATCTCTCACATGTTTACTAATGCGAAAATAAGTAACGTCCGTGAAGGGCCAATGACGTTCGTGAAGCATTCCTTCTCTCCTTTGACCACTCGAATCGGGACATCCACATTATCTCCAGTCCTTGCCTTCGTAAGCTATGTGCAATGCAACATGTGAGAGATTCCACTGTGCATACATTCAATCGTTAAAACAATTCTGAATATCTTTCATTAACAAAGGTACACGAAAACCATGGAGTCCACGTGTGAATGGAAGCTCTTTGCCGTAGTTATAATGAGCGTGTTGAGTATGAGTTTTACTGGTTATATGGTAGGTAATTGTCCAGCTTTGCACCACTGTTCTTTCCTATGGTTTTCAATCGTTTTTGTGCAGGCGATTATGTCGCGCGATGATAGCGTGGACACTATAAGATGGGCATCTTTCGGGGTCGCTCAAGTGGTTCATCTCTATTGCAACACCTTACCCGGCCACTGGATAATGGATTCCAGTTCATTTATTCAGTACTCCGCGTGCGCACAGAATCATAAAAATATAATTGGCAGATGGTATTAAAAAAAAAAAAAAAAAACGGGAAATAAATAACTTTTTACATTATGCAGATACGCCTGTAAATGGCACATGATGTCTCTGAGATCGAGAAAGCTGATTCTTTTCCTCGTAAGAGCGAGTATTGAGCCCTGCTGCATAACAGCTGGAAAGTTATACGTCATGTCAATGGAAAACTTTAGCGCTGTGAGTTACACGATATTTATTGTCACCGCGAAATTTAACCTGTCGCGCTTCTGGGTCTGTTCGGCTACTCGCGGTCCCTGTGAGACATTTGTCAACCAGTGTTGCCAGCTAAGGACATTTTTCCGAAAATTGAGTGCTATTTTGACACGGGAGAAAATACGTGAGGGGGTCACACTTATTTTCAGGAAGTTTTCAGAGATTAGGCATTTTGTCTTTTGTAAGTTTTGGCGGGCAGAAGCGACCATTTTACTGCTAAACCCTTTATAAGTTACACCTATATCCCCAC
This sequence comes from Amblyjoppa proteus, assembly GCA_963922035.1. Taxonomy (NCBI): domain Eukaryota; kingdom Metazoa; phylum Arthropoda; class Insecta; order Hymenoptera; family Ichneumonidae; genus Amblyjoppa; species Amblyjoppa proteus. The sequence continues at coordinate 4,826,784 of OY998229.1, read as the reverse complement.
TCTTAGGCGCTAGCGTAGCAACGCATGAACCCACTTCGCGTCCGTTAGTTCCGTTTCGGTACGGTTTCCGAAAGGTGTGGCTTGTACAGGGTTAACAGACTGTTTGTCGGTCTGCTTTGTTTTCTAAAGTTTCGTGCTTACGCGCCTTCTCATTATCGTGGATTTCATACATCGACTCATACTTGTGTAGATATCGAATTGGATATGCACGTGCCACTGCGTAACTGACGTGATGTCATTTGGTTTCTGGGGGATTTTTTTGGAGGGCACGAAATCAGTTTAGAGTCACTTCGCATCGATCATCTGGCAACACTGATTTCATCTCCAAAAAATGGAAACGACATACTCGGTTGGCCTCCCGAACTCACGAGACTCACTGGAGCTCTCTCCACATTAATTCCTGCTCAATGACTTGTGTTTTCCTACGAATGGTCTCGATTTATCTGAAACATTGATTACATTTGTTTAAGGTGCTGCGAACGTCGATGTCCTACTTCACCCTACTCAAGTCAGTGAAGTGATCAAGAGACGCGGTAGTGTCTCGCTGCCAGATTAATAAAAGAACCTCGGCAAGAACGTTTACTGCACACTACTCTTCACGATGTACCTCGATTATCTATGCGAATCCACCGACTCCAAGAAAAAATTTTGAAAATAGTGACATAACGTAATGTAATTTATATAACGCATTATACATTTGGGTTTCTTAACATATTCACGTTGCAAATGTTCTTATTGTCATGAGTTATTGGACCTGTCTTGCTGCGACGTCTTTCACTCATCGCCCGCTTATCGTTGTCGCGTGCTAAACCCTTTATCACTAACACGGCCCTAAATCCTACCGAAACGGGACTACCGGACGCGGAGTGGGGGCACGCGTTACTACGGTAACACCGAAGAGTGGGGATAGAGGCGTGACTTATACCGGGTTAAGCAATGCGCATGCGCGTTAACCGATGAGATAGAACACTATAGACGATTTTTGTGCCAGGAATATGAATTAATACTGATGTGATTACTTTATCACGCTTACCGTGCAAAAATGGCTGCCTTTACTCGTCGAAAAAACAGCATACCTGTTTGTAATCTTGAAAACTACGATGCTGATACCACTCAGGAATGCTCAACGAGCGATCTTTGGGCATTTGGCATACATTTTTTTTTTTGGTTTTTCTGGGAAACGTATATTTTTTTTTATTGACACTTGATTGAGTAGAGACGATCATCTCACATCAGATCCACCTATCACATCCACTCACGCCGTTTTACAATAATCCTGGAGCTAGTACTGTGCATGATGCTTGTATCTCAGCATCTGCCGAACGGATTTGATCGTGACTGTGCCCGTTGGAAAGCTCGCGTCCTAATTATACAGTTGAAGTGTCGTCAGAATTCTAATCCGATGTTGGTTTCCGAGATCATCGAGAATCAAGATTCCACTTCCGGCATATTGGAGCAAGCGGACTTGGTAGCATCACCTAAAAAAGGTCGTTTTTTTCGAGTACTTGGCGTCGAGACACTGGCGCGTCTCTTGATACATACTATAATATATACTCTTGATATATTACACACGCAAGATGGTACACTCGAGATTGGCATCCTCTACGGCGGGACGCGCGGTAATGCGAGGCAGTTGCGCTCTGACCTAATGATACGTTGCTTTTCTGAAAGCTGTGGTTTCTCTCGGTGGTGTGTATACATGCAGTGTCGAGCCGGAGTCTCACAGGTTTACTATGTGACCGTGTCCTGTACGGGCTCCGCTCGCGGTACCTAGCAATTTCGGCCTCCCCGCATTTGCTATCAGATTACATCCATCCCCCCCCCCCCGTCGCTCGTCGCGTTTCGTCTAGAATGGAATGATATTCCCGACTACGCTCGAGAGCTCGTTCCACCTTTCGTCCATAATTTTTACTTTCCCACACCATTTATAATTCACAAATGCGATCTACTCGTTCACTAACTTTCGCTTTCTTTCTTAATATCTTCCATTCTCTCTATCAGGATCGAGAGGCCGCGCCACCCCCGCGAAGCCCCCCCCTCCCCCCCCCGCCCCCCATCGACCCGTCTCGCGTTTTGGTTCCGAGACCCTTCCGAGATAATCACAGAGCCCCGTACCCACGTTATTCCGCGAAGAATCGTGCAACAAATTGCATTCGTATCTGCGTGGCGGGTTTCTTGGTTCTCCTTCGTGGTTCGTACGTGAGAGTATTTTGTGTATTTGTGTCGGTCTCCACTTAATGTGCATACCTGAAGCCCTCACGAACGTCTCAGTCGTACCCTTCGATTCTGCTCTTCACCGATGCCTGAGCCCCGCTCCGAATGTGCCCGTCGACGAAATGAATTCCGGGAAATTCTTTCTACCCTCTCACATCCCTTGACGCCCGATGTAGGATGTTCCACCTTCCTCCTGATCCGATCGTCAAAAGACCGGCTGCACAGTGTCACAGGAAACCCGCAGCGGAAGCGCAATTCGCTATGATGAGCGCAAGGTGGGCGAGATCAGAATGCGTTGAGGCAGACCGAGACACTTTTGAAAACTCTGCAAAAGTTCTCCGCTTTCCGGTCGATTGGTCGATTGCTGAGCCGAACCAACTCTTATTTCAATCTGCCAGAGGTTGATTCTTGGCCGATATTTCTGAATCAACCGTGATCAAAGTTTCGTCGATATTTCTGAACCAACTGTAATCCAAGTTTGGTCGATATTTCGAAACCAATCATACTACAAATAACTGATATGTGTCGGATAGAAGGTTTGTTTACAATGGCATTTTTTTTCCATAGAACTCGATTTCCGATCATGAACAACCGCTCTCGATGCTTTCTACCTACAGTCGAAATCCGCCTATTTTGCGACGATCCAACTCTAGATCAACCTTCCATCCGACACATTATAACGGTCGGTATTACGATCGATTTCGAGATATCTACAAAAAATCAACCTCTAGAAAGACGGAACCAAAGTCGGCTTGGCGCGCTAATCGACCCGTTCAGTTATGACGTATCGTTACAAAATAACTCAAATCCAATCCAAAGTTTCACGGTCGCTTGGTCCGCGAACGACGGTATAAAGTAAAGCGTCACCAAAGGCTTTCCGAAGCGCTTGCAGACAACTGCATCCAACTGCACCCTCGAGACGGTCCTCGAAGTATCCTCTCCGGAAGTAAAGAACTTCAAGTGCATCCCTTCGTGACTCTAACGCGATTCTTTCCTCTCAGGTCTCAGGTCCACGACACCGTCGAAAGACGTTCTAAAACACATCGGTCCTGATACTTTTGTTTTGATTCTCCTCATATCGGAAAGCTGTCCTCGACAGGATAAACCGAAGACCTTCCAGAGTGCTTTCCGGAGTGCGTTGATTGTCGTCGCAAGGTGGTCCGCCGGCGTTTCTCACAGATCCATCTTGCCTCTGGCTCTCCGCTTCTCGTTCAGGTATCGACACTCCGGTCCGCCGGAAATTTGAGTGAAAACCGAGACTGAGAAGGGAACTTAATGGCGCTGCGGCGTAATGGGCACGTCACCGCAGCATTTAACTTCGACATTGCGTGGAGTATCCGTGCCGTTCGGCGAGGGTTGCCGCTGGCGCCAGCCTTGAACGCGCCGGTCATTCCAACATGCGGCCACGACATGTATCCGGCATTATTCTTCACCGTGCCGGCTCCTTCCCTCGCCCGGGAGGAGGTCCGGCCATTTTTCGAGCACCGAAACGCAGCGGGTCCGAGTTGGCTGGAACTGGACGGTGGATGAAAGGAGCGCTTTACAATTAGCGGAGTATCGGTCAAGCGGAGTTCCGAGTCTCCACTCGAGGAGTTTCAACTTGCGATGGACCAGAGCGACGGTCTTTAAAGCGTTTCCGGAAACGGCTTTTAATCATTACCGGCGAAGGATCTCCCCGTCGCCGGGCATTAATTGAGACGCCGAGGAGTTCGGACGGAAAAGAGTCGCCGAAAAGCCACTGCGGCGTTCAACGAAACGGATGGGAACTTTAGTGGCCACTCGGAACGTTCGGAAGATTGATTTTGTCCTTCCTTTTTGTTGATCTCGCGGAGGATTCGTTGTCTTTTTATTCTTTTAGGCGGCGACTCTTCGTTTCGCTACTTTCTTGGTGTTGTTCTTTTTGGTTGATCCTACTTTGCTTTTTTTTCTTTTTTGTGCTTCTTGTGGCTGCTCAGAGCGCTGCGGGGCGCGTTCCACTTTCGCTTCGCTCCTTCGTTTTTGGCAGCAGAAGCAGCGCGTATTAGAGATTGCGGAGGACGAACCCGTTATTAAGGGCGCTCGTCCCCGAGGATTAAATTGCACTAATGGCGATGCGCTGTCTCCTCCCGGCGGGTAATCAGTGGGGTCTTCGCGTCCGGAAGGACGAGGCAGGAGAACACGAAGACACTGTGGGGAAGAGCATTCGCCGCGATGAAATCGTCGGGCTGAGACGTTGCCGGCTCGCGAGGACGCGGAAGCGTGCTTTCAACGAGGATCTGCGGAGGAGGCGGAAGTAGGGTGAAAGTGGTGAATATGGGCCACCGAAAAGTTTGGGCCTGTATCTTCTGTTAGCTGGGTCGAATTCCGGCGTGGCGAAAATTCACATTATAGAGGTTTGGCGATAAAATATTTGTTGGGATTTTTTTTTTTTTTTTTTTTTTTTTCAGATGTCGCGCGGTTCATCCGGAAAGAAAGCAGCTGCAGACTGAGAGAAGGCTCTCGGGAAAAACGACAACGTCATATGGTAATTTTCGACCAGGCAACATGGCACACCGGCGCGACGACCAGCGATATGTGAAATTTTCACACGTACGAATTTTTACACAAACATGGTAATTTTTTTCGGAAGCCGGGCTGGAAACATTTTGCGTATCTGGCTAGGAGTTCCGTGGATTAAAGGTGAGAATTTCGTTGATCAAATTTTTATTGTGCATGTATATATAAATAAAAAATGTAATCTACATGATATACCGGTATGAACTACGAACCTGAAACAAAACGGTCCGCTATCGCGACACCTCCGATAGTGGTGGTACTAGTAAAATACAGTAAGAATATAAGTTCATCATACTAGACAATATCTTAATATTTCCAACAATCGGACTTTTTAACACAGAAATATCACCAAAGCGGCATGCAAAATACCTAGGCATTTTCATAGACAATAAAATAAACTTCAACCATCACCTTCAGCACTGCAAACAGAAAATAACAGCAAGAGCATCACATTTCCGGAAAATAACATTTAGAGATCGAAAGATCCATATAAAGCATCTAGCGAAAATTTATAAAAGTATATGTAGACCCATAATAGAGTATGGACATCCGATTCTTCTAAACTGCAAGAAAACAACAATAAAAAAAAATTAAATCAGCCGAAACCAATGCTACCCGGAACCTGACACGAATAAGACACCCAAACAACCCTCTACACAATCCCCCCAACACACTACTCTACGAAAAAACGAACATCACCCCCATAATGACAAGAACTCAAATCCTCACCAAAACGTTCGCCGCTGAACAAATCCTAAACATTCAACCGCTCTGTATACAACCTGCGCACAATGCAAACCCCATACGCAAACACCCTACACTCATCACATTTCAACAACTCGAGATAATGGCAAACGACGGCACAAACTAAACCTAAGCGCCTAATCTAAATACCATTTTCCCACCGAAAACGTACACATCTGTACAAAAAAAAAGCGAATAAGGGGCTGAAGGACCTAGGTCGATGGCCCGTTGGCAATGGCAATGGTAATAGCAGAGGAATATATCATGTAAATAATCGCGCAAATGTACCACCGTTCCATTTAACACATTGTCAATAAATACATTTACTACTACTCTTAATATTTTCTAGTAAAAACTTATAATCTAGCAGAAGCAACGAGATATTCGGATGATATATGCGACAACGAAGACTAGCGTATTTTTCAGCACAATGTCACAAGTGTAATACGAATGTTTGCCAGGATGTCGCTGTACTTTCTGTATACCTAAAAGTTCTTTCAGTTTTTTACCAAATCAATGATAATTTCTATCAGTTCCTTATTCAGTGTATTAGCGCGAGAATATCCAATTTGCCAGCCATCAATCCATCCGCCTCAAGTGCTTCGCTTAAATTTTGTATTGCTTGCAATTCATCGATACCAAGAAAATGCACTGGTCAATACCGGGACAGTTCTCCCTGATGCAGGGAGCTCCTGTTAAGCCTCCACCACAGACTCGCACACTTCTCCGCGTTTCCAATGCCTTGTGCGCTCCGAATCGACTCGTATTTCCCGTGGGAACGAGTCGCTCCCGCACAAAAGCGCGTTACGTTTTGTTAAATAAATTAATAGCATTACGCAAACGCAGCAGCTTCCGCTGCAACCCTCTCGCTGTTTAGCTGCGAGCCTACCGAGGGCGACGGAGACTTCCGGAAACACGATACCGTGTGCCCGAATTCGAGCCACGGCAGGCTCGCGCAACGGCATTTGAGCTACTTTCTTTTTTTAGGTACGTTTTTGTGTTTTTTTTTTCTCTTTTCTTTACAGTCTTCACTTTCTCTCCTTTAGTCGACGGACCTTTCAAGGCTCATTGAAACACCACACAAGAGCTGCAAATGGATCTATAATACACGTTTATTGAATACACAAAAAAAAAAAAAAACATAACAAATTTGAATTGTAGAGAATGTTTTTTCGTTTGCTCAAGAGCCAGTAGGGTCGTGAAATTTTACTTGCTAGTATAGAGTCGCATCCCTTCGTCGCCTTCGACACATACCGTCTTTCTCGCGACTTTGCCTCGAGGCGACAGATAAATTCGTCGATCTTACTGCGACGAAGGATCATCGAGATGCGAGCCGTTTGAGTTACGGTCGTATTCGTGAGACTGCGATACAGAGGGGGGAAAAAAAAAAAAAATGAAAAACCCAGTGACACAATGAGAGAGGAAAGCCGGGTCGCATATGGCGGTTTCAAGTCGCATGTTGAGAGCGTTTTATGCTGTACGGTAAGCCGGTGGCCGGTACATTATAGCGGGGCAGCCTTGGGATCGAGGAGTTCCGAGCGGGGTGGCTCGCAGTCTTGACTCGAGATCCGATGTCGAGTAGTTTCACCGGTGTATTGCGACGTTGCGCATTACCGAAGCCCAGCTGGCCCTTCTGGCATCGACTGGAAGAAAATTCGCATCCCTTCGCCCCGTTCGCCAGACGACGGACTCTCCGTTCTCCCTCAGCTATCCGAGAGAGACCCCTCGGGGATGCTGCGGTTCAATTAAAATTCGCGAAGGAAAGGCTCGCTGTTTAATCCACGCATGTAATACATCATTCAGCGAGCCGATAAAAATCCAACGGATCTCTGGCTGCGCTGTATCAAACTTCTCGGTTAATCCCCACCAAATTGGTATTTAATCAATCCGGTGGAGCATTTCAAGCCTTGAGAAACGAATCGCGCGTGTGAGCTCAAGGGAATCATGGACGAGATAGAGTTTCGCTGTTAAGGCCGACTTGTATGGAGTCACTTTGAGAGAGGGTTGCAAAGATAATTAAAATGCTGCAGCAAGTAGCTGGAATATCGGAAAATATCGCTCTCTCGTCAAAGTTGATCATCGAAATTTTCATTTTGCTTTCACGTAATGTTTCCATTGCTCGCGAAGCTTCCTCTGTGAGGAAACCGAGAATACAAAATATACTTTCTCATGGATGGAGCGAATAAAGGAACACTATGGAGAGCGGTATGAAAAATTCAATTTTCAACTTTGATGAAAAAAACGGTATGACAAGTTTAATTTTCACGTTTTATGAAAAAGCGAAATGACAGTTTCAATTTTTAACTATTATATATATTATGTTAAACGATTTATGACTACGACGACCGAACCTCGGGGAACTGAGCGGTGGTCGAACGGATGTATAACAACTAAATCTAGAACGTATGAATTTTTAGTACAGTGATCGAAACTGAGAAAGGTCTCGATTTTATGTATAAAAGCTCGTATTTTTGGGATTTAAATGGAAAATATTGGATTGGGAGTAAAATAATTATTATATTCGTCATCCGCGGGAAAAAATACGTCGAATACAGCTTTGAAACAAAAAAAAATCGAATGAACTACGATATTTCCATTTTTAGCAATTTTTGGAAAAACGTCGATTTTCGTGATTTTCAAACGTCGATATCTCGGCTCCCAATGGAGCTACGGAAAATCCGAGGTCACCATCGTATTGTGCGGGAAAAAGTACACAAGATTGGATCCTGCCCGACGTTTTTGAAGCGTTTTATCGTGCCGTTTTAGGACGTTGAAAAACGCGAAAAATGGACTCGAAAGGGAAGCCTTGGAATTTTTTGACGAAAATAGGCTCGAAAGGGTAGCCTTGGCATTTTTTGACGAAATTTTTTAAATCTTTTTTAAATTAACCGTCACGTATTTTGAGGTATTTTTTTCCCGCTGAGCACGAATCCGTTGGCCTTTTCGGGGCTAAAGTACAGTGAGATATTGAAAGTCTCGATTTTATGCACGAAAAATCGTATTTTTGTGATTTCAATTGAAAATCTTGAGTTGGGAGTAAATAGCTTCCTCGATGAGGAAGCTATGTTCAAAATTGTACAAGTACTTTGGTCTCGGTACTCAGTAATGGTACTTAAAGTACCGAAAAGTTACTTTGATACTTTAAGTACGTACTTTAAGTACTGCCCAGCTCTGATACCGAATACTCCTAATGAACAATAACCGAGATTCTACTGTACACACATCGATACGTTTGAAGCCGCCCTAGTTGCCCGTGAATCACATCCAAGCTCAAGTGTTCCTATATTCAAAGAATCTTATATCGATTAATTTCCCATCGAGTGCCTCATAAAGATAATGAAAATAGTAGTAAAAGAGATTTATTGCCAAAGTTAATATTCACAGTCATCATCTTATAGAAATTTCTATCCCTGCTAATTGTAGACCTTGCAAAAGGGTCATCGACCTCGGTCCTTCAGCCCGAGAGAATAAAAATACATCAGAAAATATAAATTTCCCAATTTGCAAAAAAAAAAAAAAGTCACCAAAGCCCGTCCGGATTCAGCCCAGACAACAACCCCTCCGATCCGAGTCGGACACTAAGAACCCTTTGCACTTTTGACAAGCGATTTATTGTCCCAAAATCTCCGCAAACTCGTTGCCCTTAATACCATTACAACGCCGAATAAACTAAAATCGAACGGCGGCTAAGCGGCATTCTACTGTGGCACGCTCCGAAGCCAAACCAGTTACCCATTACAATGACGTATCCGGAGTCTCGCCTCGTTTAACTCATATTCCCCAGACCCCTCCCGGTATTCTAATTGGGCACGTACATATTTTTAAAAAGCGTTTTTCATCTCGCCATGCCCGGTGTGCACACACATGCGCGCGACGACACTCGACAATAGTCCCGGCCCCCGACCCGCGCCCGTGTAATCCCGTGAATTGGCCCAAACAACCCCGCTCCGGGCACGGAGTCATTACACGGAAACGAGAGCCTCGCGCGGGGATGTACCGGAGCTGAAAAGGGAGCGTGCGCGCGTCCCGTTTCCGCACGTGCGTGCCCCGGCGCGGCCGTTAAACCCCACACGTGCGCGCGAGCGCCTCTGCGCAGCGCGGCGGACGCGCATGCGCGCGTCGGAGCAAGCGCGCATGCCCACTGTGCGCTCACTTTCGAACGCCCGTTTCGAACGTTCCGCAAGTCGAGTGGCCCGCACCGAAAAAAAAACGTTTTGGTAACATCAACCACAGAGCTGCGATCACGGAAAATTTCTTTGAATCTATCGAGGCGCATTTAAAAACAGACCGCACCGTCGTTGAAACAATACAACCGGTGTGGTTGTGTCAATTGCTCATAGCAGTCACAGCGATTACAACGTTGATTCAAAGTGAACCAAAAATGCATTAAATCCAACTATTTTTTCTGACCCAACTCCAAATTGAGTTGGGCCAAATATATATTTTTTTTTCCCTCGCGCGACTAGACATTTGTTTCGAACAAAAGTTTTTTGTCGATATGATTCTGTTCGATCTAACACATTCTCAGTTGGGACAATGAAATGATTTTTTTTTGATGCTGATATAACTTTGCGCTCGACTCAACTGAATACTTCATTCGCCACCCGCAACCGCCGAATTGGGTTGATTCAAACGAATCTTGCTCGATCTTACCAGAACTTTTTTTTTTGCGGTGCGCGATATCGCGCCGCTGCGTGACGCATTCGTGCAACAGGCTTTGTGAACGGGCCAGTACGGTGCCGTACGCAAACCGGAGACGGCGGAGAGGGCGAGCGACCGAGACAGAAGCCGCCGAGCAAGCCTTCGCTACTTAGCCATGCAGCCGTTCGATGCCCGACGAAAGTCGCCGTGTGTTTCAATGTTTCCCGTAGGCAGACAATGAAACGGGTATGCGAGCACCGCTCGTCGAGCTCCGGATACGAGAGAGGCGCGTTGCCAGAATGAGCGGTGGAGAAAGATCGAGAGAAAAAAAAAATAAAAAATAAAACGTTCAGTTGGCTATCGGCAGGAACGAGAGCACAAGTGCCCTCGGGAATCTTGGCCCCCTCCGTCGCTCTTAACAGCCACTTCTACGCTCGACGGACGCACAATGTCCTTATCGCTCTCGATCGACTTCGGACTCGATTGTCGGAAGAATCGCTACTGGACCGCGCTGAAAGAAACCATACGTTCGTCGCTCGGACCGCTAAGCTATCGGTCCGGTCGACACACGATCGATCGACCGCGTATACCGTTCCACCAGATATCGTCGATAAACGTCGATTACGCGCTGATTGTGTTTTAATGCAATCGGACGTTTATGAAATTATCGCGAGGGATTTGGAGAGAGTAAGGGCGGATTTTTTTTTTTTTTTTTTTGACCGCCGACGTTTATTTGGTTTAAGTAAAATATTTATTTCATTCAAATAAATATTTATTTGAATTAAATAAATAGTCAATTAAATTAAATAAATATTTATTTAAATCAAATAAATATTTTAGTAGAAGCGTAACACTTTTTTTTTTTTTTTTTTTGGCGCAAATATTTTAAGTCGCAATCGTTCGTTAATAAAAGGATCTCGAGGAATTGATAAGGAGTAAACGTATTCTAGAGATTTTTTTTTTTTTTTTTTTTTTTTTCATTGTAGCTCGGTCATCGCGGTCAGTCCTAGAGGTCCATTTTTCCCCATTGCGGTAATCAATTTAATGAATAACTGCTCGACGCGCGCCTCCTGCGATCATCAACACACCCAGAAAAATTATTTATTTGATGGGTGATCTTCAAACAAATATTTATTTAATTCAAACAATGATTTATTTAATTCAAATAAATATTCATTTAATTCAAATATATATTTATTTACTTCAAATATATATTTATTTAATTCAAATCAATATTCATTTAATTCAAACATATATTTATTTAATTCAAATAAATATTTATGTAAATTAAATATATATTTGCTTGCGGGTCGTCCATCCAACAAACTGTTCATATTCACTTCAAAACTATTCCTTCAACCTTCCTCTTCTTATTTTCAGTGCGCAAATGGTACAAAACGCGATGGTCCGTTGATAAAGCGCTCCCAAGCAATCGACAGAGAGTAAGCGCACGTATTTATAATGCCATTTTTTTTTTATCACCGCCGCTCGGTCACTGGAATAATTCCCGAGGGTCCATTTCGCCCCACGGCGGTAATCAATTTAATGAATAACTGGTCGACGAGTGCCTCCCGCCGTCGTGAACAAGGATCGCAATTCTTTTTTTTTTCTTTTTTTTGTCGCGCAGCGTGAAGTTTCCTATGTAGGAGTTCCATACGGAATACCTCTGGAACCGCCACCGCGACCGTTACCTGAGACTCGGGACCGCGCTGCCGAAGAGTTCGGGCCGAACCGACGGGGGAGTTTTGGGATCGAGGTTCCGCCGTCCCAGTATGGTGTGTACACACTCACTATATCCGACCGTATTAATGCACAAGGAACGCTGCGGCTTCGCAGGGGAGGGTCGTCGAATGGACTGACGATTTAGATATACGACTATCCTATGTACATATGTATATATATATATACACTCAGAGAAAATCGATTAATCATAATAACTATAAAGCGACAACTATAAACAACTATAAATATATAATCGTGGATATATATATATATTTTTTTTTTGCAAAGTTACCTTCACACTTTGCCAGGATCACAGTAACTATTGACCTATAGTAACTAGTGACTAGTAGTAACTATTGAGCCATAGTAGTTGCAACAGTGACCGAATGGTCATAGATAACAATTGTTATTCACAGCTTAGATGACTATTCGTCTCGATACAATTTGGAGAGACAATTTCATTGCAACTGTAACTATTAATATCATTACAACTATGAATATATAGTCATGGATTTTTTTTTTTTTTTTTTTTTCATTGCAAAGTTACCTTCACACTTCGCCAGGATCATAGTAACTATTGAGCTATATAGCAATTGCAACAGGTGACCGAATGGTCGCAGATAACGATAACTCACAGTTTAGATAACTATTCGTCTCGCTACAATTCGGAGAGACAATTTCATTGAAACTATAACTATTCTCATCGTTAAGATAACTGTGTATTTGTCGCTGATTGCAACTGTTTCTATAGTTGCGGCAACGATATATTTATTGCGATTGCAAGTACTTTTATAGTTGAGAGAACTATGCATTTGTTCTTTGAACTATGAAGTTGGTTCTAAGAACTTAATATTTTTTTTTGGGCGGACCGCCATATTAGGCCACACACACACACACTGCACGGCCCTTATATATACATGTAACGACTGACGATGTAGATACAGCAATGTGTATACATACATGTGTATAGAGAAAATATATAGTGAGGACCGAACGTGGAAACCGCGACGGAGAAGAAGAAGGGAACCCCCAGCGTGCCCAGGGGAGTGATCGATAGCCCGTACAAAAGGTCGGATTAATAGACGAGAACGAGGTCCCGGAGAGGTCTTTCTTCACGTCCACTCGAATGTCCGTGTGCTACGTGAACGAGAAGAAGAAGAAGAAGAAGGAGAAAAAAAAAAGCAGAAGAAGGCGGCAAAGCTACGGTATGAGGGAAAAAAAAGGCCCGAGTGGGGATGGGAATGGAAGGAGAGGAGAAGTCGAGGCTCGGTGCGCACACATCGAAAAGACCGGTGGAATATTCACTTTGAACGATGTCGAGTGGCCGGCGAGGTAGACGATGCTCCTCTGAGAGCATCCCGGTGCTCGTCGTCTCGAGATGAGAGTTTGGTCAAACCGGAATACAATGAGCCCCGTGCCGGCGGTGAGTGGCTGCGGTCGTTGCGGTCCTCTCAGTCAGTTTGCACGCCTGAGACCGACCGGCGAATGGAAAGATTCGACCTGCGACGAGATGGGGAGGGAGAGAGGAACGAGCATGAGAATTATAATGACGATGGAAAGTGAAGACCGCAAGATGTCGGAGAAGTCAATGCGCTGAGCGCGGCGGATAGTACTCTGGAAATGAGGAACGCAGCCGAGGGATGAGAAAAAAAAAAAAAAAAAAAGAAAAAAAAAGGGACGAGGATTGGAATCCTGTGTTGATATCGCCGAGGATCTCGGAACGATGATGTGCGATCAGAAATATCAGGAGCGAAAAAAACACCAATTGTTCATTCATCTCTGACTGTCGGAATTAATAGTTTCCGGCAAAAGGGACACGAGAATTGTAATGTCGATGGAAAGTGGAGAACGCAAGATGTTGGAGAACTCACTGCGCGACACTTGGCTAAGTCTTCCATTAGTTACCATTAAAGAATCCCATTGATTGCCATTGAAGAACCCATTGATTACCATTAGAAAATCCCATTGATTGTCATTAAAGAATCCCATTGATTGCCATTAAAAAAAAATCCCATCGATCACCACTAGAAAATCCCATTGTTTAATATTGACTACTCGATAGTGGTAATTCAATGGGATTTTGCCGATTGGAAATCATTGAAAAAATGGAACGAGGAGAGGAATACTCACTGAATTCGCCGAAGATCTTGTAACGATGATGTACGATCAGAAACATTAGGAGCGAAAAACACCAATTACTTATTAATCTCTATCTCTCGGAATCGATACTTTGCTGATAAAGGGAACATGAGATTTACAATGACGATTGGAACGTGAAAAAATGGAACGAGGAGAGGAATACTCGTTGAAGTCGCCGAAGATCTTGTAACGATGATGTACGATCAGAAACATTAGGAGCGAAAAACACCAATTGTCTATTAATCTCTATCTCTCGGAATCGATACTTTTCTGATAAAGGGAACATGAGATTTACAATGACGATTGGAACGTGAAGAACGCAAGATGTCGAAGAAGTCACTGCAGTGCACTTGGCTAAGTCTCCCATCGGTTACCGTTAAAAAAAAAAATCCCATTGATTGACGATTGACTATTCGTTAAAGGTAATTCAATGGGGTTTTGCCAAAGGCCATCGTTCCCACTTGTACCGCCATTTAATATGCCATTCAATTTCCCATTCGTTGGATCTTTCGTGTTGTATATAATTTCGTCGAGTTACAATCGCCGTCTTTTGGATCGCACAAACTTCGATCATGGATGTTCACTCGACGAATAAAATTCTACGAGTGAGCAATTCTCTCTTCCTCCCAGAGTCGTCAATAGGCTCGCGAGCTATGAAAATTGATGTCATCTGATGTCTACGATGAAAAAAAAAATGGAGTAACGTCGATCGTAAGATTGGCGAAATTCATTAACAGACCCTTTCACATTGATTCATCCCCGTCTCTCGGAACGAAGCACCTTAGCGATAAAACATCAATTGTTTAGCCGCCCATCGGCAATCGATCGCTGTCCGGAGAGCGGCATGCGCGCTTCCCGTCGCCACTCTCTTCAAGATATCTTGCATTGTGCGCCTTCTCCCATTAACGATAGGAAGTACACGACGGTGACCAGCAGTCGAGGGCGTTCGATTTATCGCTCTCGACCTTATCGTTTTTCCCTTCCTCATCTCCCCCGACTGCATATCTTGTCCCAGCCTCGTTCCACTCTCTCTCTTCGAGTTTCGTCTCTCTTCGAGTTTCGCCTCTCTTCCTCATCTCATCTTCTCAGATCCGACTCTATAGTTTTCACCGCCCGCGCTTCGTCATGCTCAACATGATTTTGTTTCGCGTTCCGACGAGCGTACGCTTCACTCCGCCGTCGTAAGCTCCGCTATACCGTATCGCTATACCGGGCTTACCATAAATCAGCTCGTTTTTAGGACCGCCGGACGACTTTTTTTTTTTTTTTTTTTCTTTTTTTTTCCTCCGGCAAGCGTCCGCACAGACGTGGATGGGCCTGATTAATCGGATTATTAATTATACGCTCCGGAGACGGCGAGGCGTATGGCTCGCTGACATGGCCACTGGCTGACTCGTCGCTCCGATGAAACGAGTCACTTCTTTTTATTCAATTTTTTTGTTTTGTTTTTTTTTTTTTTTTTTTTACCGCTTCAGCTGTACGGTGAATTCTTTTCTCCTTCCGTCTTCTCGTTCTTCGGTCATTCCGCCAAGGCGCGATGCGACACCAGGGCGAACGGCCCAATTATTCGACCGTTAATCGTACACTCTACGATAGAAATATTCTATCTGCGTCCGGCATGGACTGAAAAAAAAAAAATATCAGTGACTGAAGCAAAATTCACTTGCGGGCTCCCAAAGAGAAAAAAATCGTTGCTTCAATTCTTCTTACTATTCAGTACGGGAATGAAACGGGTTTATATGAAGTGGTGAGTTTTTTTTTTTTTTTTTTTTTAAATATATATAATAATTACAAGTTCGAATTGGGTATGTTCGATGTATTATACCTGTGTTACATTTTATTTTATCTTAATCCACTTTACTTTTTGTTGCATTCACGATGCTTAATTGCGCTGTGTATGTGCCTAGACGACTTCTCGTCCTGCCGTACAATAAATCTATTCATTTATTCATTCATTTATTCATTCATTCATTCATTCATTTATTCATTCATTCATTCATTCATTTATTCATTCATTTATTATATGAGATTCCACTTACCCGACCTCCGCTCCCCCCGCATTGCCTCGAATAAACGGAGTTCTACTGTATCATAAAAAAATCGTCAAAAAATAATGAAATTACACTTGTTTTAGTTTTATTCAGACTCTAAACCTCTCTGTGATGCCAATTATTTCAATATCTTGACTATCTTTAAAAGCCTTTAATTTCCGATGCCATGCGGAGTTTGGGTGGTCAGCAATTGGGTCGATCGTCGACCCAATTGCTTAAGTGAGTGAGTTTCGTCGAGCCGCGTAATATTTTTATTTATTTATTTTTGTTTTTTTTTTCAACTGCTTTTTTCGCAAAGAAAATCGACAAGTCGCGAATATTTCTTCCGCCGCGAAGATGGTACATCAGCATCGTCGTCGGGGTAATTCTCGCGGCGATATGCGAGGCGCGCTCGGGCCTGTTGGCGCTCCGCTGGGAGAACAATACTCCTTTCACGGCAAGATTCTCTTTCATCGGCGTTGTCTCAAAAACAATAAGGGGAATTCTTTTGACATTTAACCATACACTCCGTTCGTTCTCCCTCTCGTCGTCCTTTGGATCGTTCTCCGTGATGTCCGCTTGTTTATTTAAAGCAAGCGAGTGCGCGGACTATTGCAGTGGCCATGTTTCGTTGATATCGAGGAGTCCTCGAGGTGGCACGAGGATGTCGGGGAGACCGGGGCAAAATGGCACGGCGGGGCAAAACGGAACGGTGAGGGGGAAAAACCTCAATTTTTCCAATGATGATTTTTCAATGCCCCGATTTTGTCACAACGATAACTGAACGACAACTAAAGTGTGTTAAGAACTTTCGCAAGAATTTACATCAGTGTCACTGTCAAAGGACTTTAAGTTAAATGATTTACTTTAATTTCACTGTTGAAATCCATTAATTCTTCATGACAATTTTAGATTCAATTTAATGTACCAGTTTTTGGACAAACACTCTCGGTTCGGTGCATTGAATTTACAATTTTGTTTTTTTTTAAGAGTATTTTTTTATACGTTATACAAATACAATGCACAGAGGATCGTCTATGTAAAAATTCAAGCATACTTACCGGCTATTTAAAAATTAAATAAATAAATTCAAAGTCGACAGATTTAGCATGCACTGTTAAAGAAGTTGTAAATTTGATGTGCCCGACTGGAAGTTCTTATGCAAAAAATGCTAAATTAAATTCAATATACAATTGTGACGAAAATTGAATGGACTTTTAGAAATAAAAGTCCATTCAATTTGAATTAAAGCACTTTCGTAGTAACACTAAGGTAAATCATTAAAAGTAAAGTACGTAACACAATTGTACGTAAAACGTAAAGACCAGTTTGTGCATTAAAATCTTTCGGTACATTAAATTTCATACGAATTCTTTTAAGTCTGATTTTCTTGTCGAAAGAGGCTCGCGATCGCGTTTTTCGTTTAGTTTCACTTCTACTTCTCGCTTAGATCGATAAAGGAATAATAAACGTAATAAGTATCAAAAATTTCCAATCTTATAAAAAAAAAAAAAATGAGCTCACCGAGTCTACCAATGAGAATTCTTTAATTAATATAATCGATTAGTCTGCCGGCGGAATTCATATTAGAATTTTTATTATCGAAACTTGAATAACGCTACTTTACTGGCTTGATACGAAAATACCGCCCTAATCTTCAATAATGCCAACGATGAATTCCTTCAATGTCCGTGACAAGTATTTCTCGTCTTGTAGCTCGAAGCTCGATTTTCTTTTGCTCGCATATCGATACGAAAGATCGAATCAATTTTCCGAGCCGAAAGTCCAAATTGCTCGAATGTAAAAACCAACACGGATGCACAAAGTGTCTTCAGAGAACGAAGTTCGAAGGAAGATAATGCGCGTGCGCCGTAGCCGTCGCGCAACGTTGCGTCTCGATATTAATTGCCGAACGATCTGCCTAAGACAGGAGCGTCGATCGCGTACGAGCTTTAATGCGGTTTGCATGTACGAGTGAAGACGATACTGTAAATCATTCGCATCGCTAAATACACTCGTAGCGTCGATGGAACAATTGCGACGGCCGCAGGACGCCGAGCGAAGAGTCACTTGCGAAACCGTTTATCGGACCCAACCGATAAAGACGCGATTGACCGCAGTTGCGGCGGGTCAGGATTCGCAGGCGTACATTAATTAATCCGAACGAAGCGTCGTGCCACCGATTCGAGGAGATAACGAGCCGACAGTGCATAGGCGATCGGTCTCACGAAATTCCTGCGTTCTTGTTTCACGTTATTCGACCGATTGGCATAGGCTTTCTTCCCATGCTCCGATTCTTCGCGCGCCTACGAACTCTCCAATATGGCGAAAGTGGCCGACAGCGTTTCCGTCAGTGGAAGATACAGACACAACTTTTAAGTGGTCCATATTCACCACTCTTATCCCGATTCATGAAGATATTTTTCCCTCTGATTCCGTCGTTCTTATTTGTCAGATAGAGTAAAAGCGGTGAATATGAGCCGACTTCGTTTCCAGCAGTAAGCGATGCAGCCCCAAAGTGGTCCATATTCATCACTCATATGCCGACTGCTCAAGATCTTTTTCTCATGCACCCACTTCTTATCCTGATACCTAAAGATATTTTTCACTTCAATCCCTTCATACCTGTTTCTTGGTATTCCTCCAATCAGCATATGCGTGTTTTCCCTCCGTGCTGTTCTTCGTCACGCACCGACGAACTCTCAAGTAGGGCAAAGGTGGTGTGTATGAGCCGACTTCATTTCCGGGAGTGATTGATAAATGCCCAATGTGGTCCATATTCGTCACTCTTATCCCGATTCCTGAAGATATTTTTCCCCTCGATTCCTACATTCCCATTTATCGTAGGGTAAAAGCCATGAATAAGAGCGCCTTTCGTTTCCGTGAGTGAGAGATGCAATTTAGTGGTCCATAATCACCACACTTATTCTAACAAAAATGTGGTCCATATTCACCGCACTTATTCTAACAAAGTGGTCCATATTCACGACACTTATTCCAACTCGAGAACATATTGTTCCCACGTATCCTGTCGCCTCCCTTACACCGCGAAGAAGTCCTTTTGACTTCGGTGACTCGTCGGGTCCGGCGGGAATACACTCAGCTTTTCCGGATGTCCAAATAATTCACGCATATCTCTCGGCAGACCCGAGTGAGCGAAAAGTTTTCGAGCCGCGCGAAGTCTGTCTGCAAAGGATTTGGTTTCGTTTGGTCGCGAGGGAATCCGTCCGAGGCAACGGCCGTCAAAACCCAATGGGCCACCGAAACTTATCGCTCACTTTAGCCCCGGAGCCATCAGTTCCTTCGCGCGCGCTTGCTTATCCGTCAAGAGTTTCGGGAAACAAACGTCATCTGGGCTGGGGGGAAAAGGAGGAGGGGGGAGGGGGGGGGGCAGGGGGGAGGACGAGGAACATTGTGCGAAAATATGGGAGCGATAAATATATATATACATTATAAAGTGAGAGTCGAGAGATGGCGAGGAGCGAAGACGGCATGGAATTTTTGTATTTCGCGAGTGAAGCCCGGAGGGTAATTTCCTTGACAAACTGCGGCTGCCGCTGTGATGTCCCTCGACAAACAGACGCCCATCGCTCGTTCTTTCACTCGCGCACGCTTTCGCCTCAATTTATTTTCTCCTATCCTCGCTCTCAGACCGGAGCTCCCGGATTCCCGTTAGAGATTCGTTCACCGAGCTTTTTCTTGCTCCCGCACGCGCCTGTCGTCGACGGGACTCCCGTCGCGCGCGGTCTTCGAGACTGGAGGCTTCGCTCACGACGAAAAGAGAAAACAAAAGCAACATTTGAAGATCCCACCGATAAGTTTCCATGCGCCGATCGATTGTCGAAATTGTCATTGCAACTATCCCCTGCACAGTAGAAAAAAGTTTGTACTTTTTACAATAATTTATTATGCACAAATGTCCACAATTGTTTATTTGTTGATTTTCTAGTTTTACAAACAAAAGTACAAACTAAAATTATCAATGACACGGGAAATAAAAAGGCAGGTTCGTATATTCAAATAAATGACAAACGAGTTTGTCACTCATTTAACAAAATTATTTTTAGGAAATTTCACATTCCGATTTTACGAAATTATTTTTTACTGTGTACAATCTGAACTGTCCATGATCAAAAAATGTTGTTCTCGATGATTATGATTATGATTATGATTATGATTATGATTATGATTATGATTATGATTATGATTATGATTATGATTATGATTATGATTATGATTATGATTATGATTATGATTATGATTATGATTATGATTATGATTATGATTATGATTATGATTATGATTATGATTATGATTATGATTATGATTATGATTATGATTATGATTATGATTATGATTATGATTATGATTATGATTATGATTATGATTATGATTATGATTATGATTATGATTATGATTATGATTATGATTATGATTATGATTATGATTATGATTATGATTATGATTATGATTATGATTATGATTATGATTATGATTATGATTATGATTATGATTATGATTATGATTATGATTATGATTATGATTATGATTATGATTATGATTATGATTATGATTATGATTATGATTATGATTATGATTATGATTATGATTATGATTATGATTATGATTATGATTATGATTATGATTATGATTATGATTATGATTATGATTATGATTATGATTATGATTATGATTATGATTATGATTATGATTATGATTATGATTATGATTATGATTATGATTATGATTATGATTATGATTATGATTATGATTATGATTATGATTATGATTATGATTATGATTATGATTATGATTATGATTATGATTATGATTATGATTATGATTATGATTATGATTATGATTATGATTATGATTATGATTATGATTATGATTATGATTATGATTATGATTATGATTATGATTATGATTATGATTATGATTATGATTATGATTATGATTATGATTATGATTATGATTATGATTATGATTATGATTATGATTATGATTATGATTATGATTATGATTATTCAGTCAAACTTATTCGCTGTAGTTGTTGTGGTGAGGCGCGGTGGATCAAAGAGAGGATAGAGAGAAAAAAAAAATGGTAGTCGATGACACTGTGTTAGTGGTAGATGCGCATCTTTTGGATTGGTTCCAAGTTCCAAGGAACCGGGTGGATGCGCGTTCGCTTTGCGGAATGCATTCGGCCCTCTCCGCGAAAACGACAAATTGCCCGTTCTAATTCCATTTGCGGATAAGGAAAGAGAGTGAAAAAGCGATGAGCGAAGGAGATTGAGGACGCGGAAAAATCAGGAGAAGTCGGAGAATTATAATTGCGATGTTGAAGCGAAATTTGCGACTGTCGGCCGCCATAAAAGAATATAAATATCGAACGAGAGAATGAGAGAGGGACGGCGAGAGGGTCTCTCTGGATCTGCATATCATTCGTCAAGATGAGGGGAAAACAGACTCGCCACTAGAATAAACTTTTGCCACTAGACATCCGTTTGATGCCGGTCAAAGGGATCGGTCGGGAGGTTCGTCTTCGTCGAGGCGGCTAGACACCGCGGTGTCTGTGTAGTATCGGCCAAATTGCCGACGATCAACGGCGAATAATGCAGATTGGATGGGCGGCAAAGGGATAATTGCGATACGAAAAAAATGTATGGAAACAATCTGCCGAGAGAATTATAATTGACGCGCCGCTGAAATCGTCTGTACAACTTTGTCGAGCACTTCCGCATAAGAGTCCAGACCAAACGGACGGATCGCAGACGATCGCGAGTCGGCCGACGACCAAAAACCACCGCTCAAAGCCACGGATAACGAATGTCTGATAGATAGGTAGGATTCGTCAAGAGCGGGTTTTCCGCGACGCGCAGTCGAGTGTCTCGCGAGATACTTGGAGGAGATGCGCTTCGACTTCGTCATCGCGGCGAGACAACACTAGTCCGCGTAGTCTCGGCTGTATTGTGCGACGATCAACAGCGAGTAATGCACATTGGATGCAAAGGGATAGGGAAATTGCAGTATGGACAAAAATATGAAAACTATCTGCCGAGAGAATTGTAATCGAGGCGCTGCTGAAATCGACTGTACAAGTTCGTCGAGTAGTTTCGCAAAGATATCCAGACGAAAGGCAGACCGTTCGCATGCGATCCGGACTACGCCGACGATCAAAAAATGTCCGATAGGTAGGATCTATCACGTCCGGGTTTTCTGCCACGCACAGTGAGAGTATTTCTGCGAGATAGTCGAGGAGATGCGCATCGCTTTGCCGCACAGCATCCCGATTGAAGATGCTCCCGTGACGATGACGACGATCTGTTCCGTCGGAGTCAGATTTCGACGCCATCGAGCGCAAACTCTGTGAGCGCAGCGACCAAATTGCCGAAGATCAACCGCGAATATGACTTTGGATGAGCGGCAAAGGGAAATTCCAGTGTGAAAAAAGTCGTCGGCGCACGAGAGAATTATAATCGACTCGCTAATGAAATCCTCTGTACATGTTTCTCAAGTAGTTCCACCGAGAGACCAGACCAAAAGGACGGATCGCAAAGACGACCAAAAAGGTCCGTTCAAAGCCACCGAAAACGAATGTCTGATAGGTAGGATCTATCACGTCCGGATTTTACGCTACGCGCATTCGAGTATTTCTGCGAGATACTCGAGAAGATGCGCATCGCTTTGCCGCACAGCATCCCGATTGAAGATTCTCGGTCATGCGCGAGTGAGAGACGCGCAACGACGACGACGTCGACGACGACGACGACGACGACGACGACGACGACGATGATCGTTCGGTCGGAGTGAGATTTGCCGCCAGTGAGCACAAACTCCGAGAAGGCAACAGCCGATGTAGTCGTCTCTTTAACTTCTCGCTCCGAAACTAGCGGCGAGAGATAAAACGAGAAGGAAGAGAGCGGAACAGGCGAGCGGTAAGCGCCCGTAATATAGTCGCCTCGAGGCCGGTCGAGGGTCTCCCGGAGCTCCCGTCTGGACCGCACGATCGCCAAAAGAGGGTACGACTGTCAAGTGGGTGACTCCGTTTTCGTTGGATCCTCTTTGATAAGACCTTTCGTGTTCGCTCGCCGACTAATGTACGAGAGCGCGGAATCTTTGTAGGCCGCGCTCGCATGAGGCCAACGGGACCGAGCGAGAGATCCAAGGAAACTGGCCCGAGGAAGGCGAGCAGGAGGGACCGAGAACGAGACACGATACAGCCTAATGGTCCGTCCTCGTCGATGACGAAGACCGCAGCGCGAAAGATGTGCTATTTCAAACTCGATTCAACGAGCTCTCGTGTCCCGGCCCTCAAACGGCGGCCCGGCCTGTCTGCTAACCTTATTTTCTCACTTCCGAGCATTATTCTGTGAGCATTATTACATACGACGCGAGGTATGAGATGTGTCGCTCGAGAAGATTTGATTTTTTTTTTTTTTTTTTTTTGACAAACGTGCGTTGCCATGAATTCCTACGTAGGGTAAAAGGGGTGAATATGGACTGATGAGATAAGATGGACCAGTGCGTATTGATACGAATGCAGATTTAATGATATCTGAAACTTCATTCACTCACTTGTATTGACAAGAGTGCGGTGTTGTCAAGTGTCAAACTTTTCGATCTTAAGTTATTTCGTATGACCGAAATACCAAATTTCGTTAAAATAATTTTGTTAAATAATTGACAAACTCATTTGTCACTTATTTTAATATACGAACTATTTGTTTGGTAAAACTGCAAAACAAACAAATAAAAAATTGTGCACGTTTCTGAACAATAAGTTGCGAAAAGTACATATTTTTCGTGATACTTTCACGAAGCCCATCGAGACCCGCGTAACATACTTGCCGAGGCGCCATCCAGCGCTCGAACGAAAATAATGTACCTCTAAATTGAAGATGTGTCGTTGGCCCGCGTCGTGTTAGCCGGCCGACTCGTACGTCGTCGTCTCCGGCAATAAAACACATGCGTATTTTGCGTCCGGTCATCCGGCGTGACGAGCGCCGTTATCCGGCACGGAGGATACGACGGAACGGCAATACGCCAGTGGAGGCGGTGCGCCTCTACGGGCGTATTAGCCAGCTTGACCGCGTGAAATTGCCAGAAGCGGGGAAGCAAACGTACTGCAAGTTGGGCCACATATGGACACACACAGTGTAGGTACCTTATTCTGGCTGGGACAGTTGCGGCCGGACGATCCTGCTCCGTGTGTCCCTGCGGTCGGCTCCAATTAGCTCGGCGAACTACGACATAATTATCTTGATATGATCGGATCCTAAACACCCCTGTGACACAGACCGCCCTACCATTACCCCCGCACATACCGCACATACCCATATAACACAAATTGTGTTGTACAAGCTGCCTATCCATGTTCAACATTGAGCCACCGACGATAAACGCACCCTGTAAATCCGGCATAATTCACTTACCTGAAGGGGGCGACACAGCCAAAGGACACGGGACAATGAACTCATTTGATGAGAGCACAAAAGCACTTCGCCGCTCTCTCGTCTCCGATTCAATTGATTCGATAACCCCCGCACCAAACTCGCCAGTATACAGATGTAACATCACCGTGCGAAGGGTCCTCAGGCCGACGTTGATACCGCAGGACTTACACCGCCGTCATTCCCGTCTGAAATTCAAGCCCTCTCGCTGTCCCGGCTCACTCGTCATCCCAACCCCGGCCCTTCGGCTCGCCGACGCGCGCGAAATGTCGCGAGTACATTGTCTCAAACGGGGATGGAGTCTCGAAACACAGGGTAAACTGACCTTTGTGAGAGAAATCGATATGACCGACGGGAGACTCGTATGTGCAGCCTACATTAGTTGGATACATAGAAGAGCGGTCCTATGTGCCGAGCGACGGGGCGGGGGAGGACATTCGAGGGTGAGATTTCGGGCCGGGAGTGACGGAGACGCCGGTAACGACGACTCGGCAGTCGTCCTGCAGAGCGATACTCCGCCGCGGAGGAGGATTTAAGCCGAGGAGAAAGATGGTGCCTTCACCCTCGAGCGATCCTGGACGGGGATAGGAGAAGGCTACATCGTTCCCGTCGAATTAACCTTTAGTTCTTTTTGCCTGGATCTATTTCTATCTCCCTCGGTCTTCCCTTCTCGGTCCCATCCCTGTTGCGGGGGTCGCGAGCGGCCGAGTCGTTCGCAGCGTCGGAGGACAAGATGGCCGGGGCTTGATCTATGAGTCAGGCAGGGGGGAAGTGAGCGTCGGTGGGCGCGGACAAAGTGTGGACGAGAAGTCAACCTGGCCGCCGGCGGGCGGAAGGGCGCTCGGTGTGCACTTCACCGATCCTTCCGGTGTCGGCTCGTTACCGTTCGCAGGCCGACCGGGAGATCGATGAGCCAACTCTGACTATCGAATTCGAGTTGGGCCGAGGATTCGCAAACATCGGGGGTGGAGAGCTTCTTCGTCGGGGCGAGGGTTGACTGGGGTGGCTTGCGATGGAGAACGGCGATGGGAGAGAGATCGCGGATGCAATGGAGACGAGGGAAAAGGAGCGAATCTCGGAATCGAAGAGTACAATGCCGATGAATGCATTTGATGACTCGGTGCCGATCGAAGCACCGGAAGAAGTCGCGATTTCTTGGAATTTCGGGTCATTCAGGGGTCGCTCATCGGTTGAGGGAAACTTGAAACTGCACGACGAACGGGAATCGAACGCGGGGAAGACCCGTGGCGGCCGACTAGGGAGGCTCGGTAATGAATTATCGATGGATGTTACGCACCACCGTGAATTTCGAGAGTCATATCCTGCTGGAGGATGACTCACGGGGAGTTGACGAGGAATCGTACATGACAAGCTTACCGGCTTTTTTGGCCTCCCGTCGTTGTCTCTTTGAATAGAGAAACCGAAGGTTGTAGATTGGCTCGCACCAAGGCATGCTCCGTGATCAAAACTGGCGAGGCGTATTCTTCATGGTCTTGGACAGAGAATGTGTCCTTCCAATCTCAGTCACTACAATCGAAGATCATATGCAAGATTTTTTTTTTTTTTTTCACCTATCTTGCAGATACTTTCTTTCGTGTGTCTGCTTTCACGATATTGCTTTCGGGCTCGTGTTTAGCGTACGTAGACTTGCAAAGCTTGGTATTTCCAAAGGTTGTAAATTGGCTCGCACCAAGGCATGTTCCGTGACTAAAACCAGAGAGGCGTATTCTCCAATGGTTTTACACAGAGTTCTTTCGATTTCAGTTAAGCGATGTAACAGCTTCGTCGCTATTGAAGTGCTCTTTTCAGCCGCTTGTCCGTGACTTGCTCCTTAAGAGGGAGCTCTGATCTCAAGTTCGAGTTTATTTTTATCGTGTATTTCCTTTCGGTTATGCGCGCTTTATCTTTTAGTGCCTCAGTTTTTAGTGTCTTCCTTTTAGTGTTCGTTTGGTCTATTTGCGGTTATACTTAGGTATTAGCTGCGTTTGTACGCGCAGTTGTTGGTAATTGGGTGACGTGCCTGGAGAACCTCGGATAATGTACAATAAATACTATCTATCTATCTGTCTGTAATCGAAGATGGGGTATACGCAAGATTTTTTTTTCACATATCTCGCACATACGTTCATCGCACCAAGAAAAGTCCCGTGACTAAAACTACAAAAAAAAAAATAAATAAATTGTAAATTTAACGTACCGGAACTTGAAATTCGCTTACATTACATACATGGATTGAACATTAATGTCCTTTTTTTCGTAAAATTGAAATACCACATATAAAAATTCCAAATCTTTTTCCCTGAAATATACAAAAAAAAAATGCTCATTAAAAATGCACAATTTACTGTAAAATAGCACCGCCCATCCGTTTGCAATTTCAGAACCAGTTCATCTAAAAAAAAAAAGCTTCAGATACCGTTCGTTAATCATCAAAAGAAATTTTTATCCGCGCTGAAGAAAAAACATTTCACGCTTATTCCGTATGCTTTAACAGAGAGAATGTGTCCATCCGATTTCACTCACGCGTTATCATCGAGGACGTATGCGGTATGTGAGAGATTTTTTTTTTTTTTTTCACACATATCTCGCACATACTTTCTTCCATGTGGCTGCTCCGCCGATATCGCTCTTACGGTCGTATTTAGGGTGCGCTCCGAGCGTTCATTCCTCGTTCTCTCGACGGTACCGCAACTACGTAGCGCCACGAGTGCCGTCCACGCTTTCCGACCCGTCCCGGCAATGCGGCCATCGTTGCAGCTCTTGCTGCTGCTGCTGCTGCATTCTCTATCGGCGATCGGGGGGGGGTTGCGGTCTCCGGCCGCAACGCGACGGCGACAGCGGCCACTTTACGCGGTTGACATTCCTCGGCCCGAACGATCCGTGAACGCCCGGCGAGCGAGCCATTGAAGTCTTATTATCGCTTATTGCCCTTTGTCGCCGAGCGCTCTCCCGCTATCGCCGGCCTCAAAGGGTGGGTATGCTCTCTATCCTCTCGACCCTCCTGCGGCTATCGCGATAAAAACCACGTGTCGAGTGGAATTCAGCACACCTCGATCTATATGGAAGCCCGTGCGGTCAGCGAAACGCGGCTGCAGGCGTTTGTTGCAACTCCGCCGTGCACCGTCTGCGCGATGATCCGGCATGTTTCTTGCCCTTCTTGCCCACCGAAATTCTCAACGTTTATTTAGTCACAAGCATTGTGAATTTTGATTAATGGACCAGTCGCAAACAACTATCCTAACTATGGAAACTATCCGTCGTTCCACGCATCCGCGGTATTACGGGGGTGAGGAAGAGCGGGGCAAAATGGGATAGTGGGGAATAATGGGAACGGGGCAAGAACGGGACAGTGGGGCGAATCGCGATTTTCCAATGATTTTTTAAATGGAAAAGTGGGACAAAACGGGACAGTGGGGTGAAAGGCAATTTTTCAATGATTTTTTTTTATGGGAAAGTGGGGCGAAACGCAGTTTTTAAATGATTTTTAGATGGTAAAGTGGGACGGTGGAGCGAAGCGTGATTTTTAAGTAATTTCTGAATGGGACAGTGGGGCAAAATTAAGCAGAAACTCGCGATGTATCGATGGGACAAAGTGGGACATGCAAAAAAAGATTGGAAAATTGCGTTTTCCTTCGGTGTTTCGTTTTACCCGCTCTCACCTATGTGGGTGAGCAAAATCGATGCCACGAATTGCGCGCACCGTGAGTCTCGGGAGGTTTTATTAGCATAGCTCGTTAATGACCGCTTAATGACTAGGGGCGAGCTTATCTCTCGACGTTAAGGAGACAAGCACCGGGGTTGCGATTCGCACCCCGTCTTGTCTTCCTCTCCGCGTTCCCGCCGGCTCGCGCACCCGTGAGATCGCCGAACCGGAGAGCAGCCAAACAATGATTTGTTATCTCGAAGCGGAGATAAGTGTTGAAACTGTTGAAGCGCATAGTAAAAAAAAAATTTGAGCTTTTTGCACTTATGTGTCCATTTACACTTAAAACTTTTACTGTCCATGAACGTTCGCAATTTTTTATTTGGTAATTTTCCAATGGCACCATCGGGCTCTTTTTTTCACAAAAGTGCAAACTAAAATTGTTCATGGCACGGGAGATAAAAGAACAATTTTTTTTTTTTTTATATTCAAGCTTGAATCAACGAGTCTGTCACTTATTTAACAAAATTATTTTTACGAAACTTCGTGTTTCGATTTGACGAAATTCCTTTAACGAAAGTTCGTATTTCAATTTTACGAAATTATTTTTACGAATCATCTTATTCCGATTTTACAGAATTATTTTTTTTACTGTGAAGGGTTCATTAACGAAAGGCTTATCCAGTTCGAAGAGGAAGGACGAGAGACTTGTGGACAGTCGTGAAAATACCGGAAGCCCACGTTTGAGTTGGTATTGTTATTCGTTGTTGTTTTTTTTTTTTTTTTTTTTGGCTTGAATGTTGCGCAGCAGTTCCAACAGAGCAGGTGGTGAGGGCTTAAGCTCGCAGGAGTCGAGTGTTGGCCGAAGCTCTACGAGGACGTGAAACGGCAGAGCCCTCTTGAGCCATCCTCGATCTCGTCCCTTACATCCTCCCTTCCATCCTGTCGCTCTCCCGATGCCACCTTGGCCGCTCCTCGGAGCCCTCATCGTACTTGTCCAGATGGCGGGAATTCAAGAGACTAACCCGCAGAATCACACTCGAGCGAGCCACCTCCGTCCACCTCGTTTAATCCTGGACATCGAACTTTCGCATCGGGGCTTCGGAAACTTCCTCCGAGAAATTTGGCCGGCCTCGATAGCGCGGTTACGGACGAGCGACGATCAAAAGATATTCGCCCCCTCGTGTAACCTTTGAACGGTTATTTGACGAGCGTCCCGTTGACACTTTGGTGCTGCGCGAGGCGTTGCGCGAAGACTTCCTCTTTAGCTCAAAGATCGACTTTCTTTCGCTCTGATAGATCGTCGGTAAGTTATCCTTCGAGTCGCCCAAGGCGATGCGGCGCGTTCATTGCGGGACCATCGACTGGCTTCAATTTGAGGTGAGAGATGAACCTCGATGGCCGCTGCACTCTCGTTGGGCCGTGATAGACGAGCCAGAGGTTCTCTTCTCCGGCTGAGTTTTGGACTCTCGACGCAAAGATGCCCAAACGAAAAATATAATTTATCGATTTATTATATTGATTCCTCATTTATCTTTCTGCCTCAGTCGGAGGAGAGGCTACTCCTCCGACTGAGGCAGAACTGTGCAAGCGTGCGCCATCAGCAGCGACCATCTTGGAGTTCCTCGGCTTCGAACTCCCCGCATCGATCCTGAGAAGCCGATCTTCGGGACGCGAGGATTTTATACCGTATCAAGATTACTCTATATTTTTTTTTTTGTATGTAACTCATGCATGAAAAGTGCTACTTTTTGTGCATGAGTGCGCTGGCTGTGCAACGCCACAATCATCAGTCACGGAGCACTTCTTCTGCACTCGTTACCGAAAATATTACGTGATACCGTAGCGGTACAGCGAACACCATACGCGCACTGCGAATTGATTCGCACTCGCCGCACTCGTCCCACAGGAAACACGTGTCTTCGCTCGGTGCTTCTACGGTATTTGTCCAGCTCGTGCGACTCACTTCGCAACCCGCCTTTAAAGTTCGCTTTATCGCACTTCTATCGCAAATTACTATTAATTTCGCTTCGCGACACTGTCGTCTCCTCACACAAATCCGTCCACAATCGACCGTCCTACGCGCGACTCCCCTCTTTCGCCCAGCAGGCCGACGTTAAAAATACTCGCCAGTTTAGGGCGCGCGGCGCGCATCGGAGCAGACCATAAACTTCGTCAGCCGAAGCGGCAGGACACGGGCCTTAATCAACGCTAACAGCTATAACGGCCTAATCAGCGATCGCGCGAGTTCGCCCTCCCCCCCCCCCCCCCCCCCCACGAGCACAACTATTAATATCCATTTGATAGCGGCAGCGCGTGCGAGCGTCTCCATCGCTCCCGGTCCTCCGCTTCCCATTCCGCTCTAATTACCGCAACTTTCGATTCATCTCACTTTATCTTCCGGCCTCCTCGGCCATCGGCGGCGCCCGTACTCGTTACCGACTCCCTCCTCGTCCGACACCTACGGCCAAGTGGTCTCATCCCTTCGCCGGATCATTCTCTATCCCATTTGCCCAACCCCTCCGTGTCTCTTCGGCAGCCGAACATATCGACGAGGGCTCCGCGAACGGACGCGCCGATGGACGCCGAACAGCGAGAGGCGCGCATCAACCAAACCCGGGGAGGGAAAAACTCAGAACTCACGTTAGTATATAAATCTCCGACTTTGCCGAGGATTCACGTGCGAGCTCTTATCGTCCCCTCCCTCGTCGTTCGCTAACTATCCGCCTTTTTTTTCCGTCCGCACGGAAAAAAACATTTTTGTTACAACAGCAATACATTGTGATCCTGAAGATATCTGCATGAGACGAAACTTCATCGAATCACAGAGGCTCTGTTTTCCAACGCGCAAACTTCGCTCGGGAAAGTTCACTTGGTGAATAGAATTTTGCGGGATTCCTCCCGCACGGAATAGTATATTGTGCAAAAAAAAAGGGTCGACAGTTGGCGATTGTGACGAGCGTGAGGTTTGCGGCCCGAGGGAAGCGAGGGCTGCAATCGCACGAGTCGCAATCGCCAATTCGACCCTCGTTGCACATCATATTTTTTGTTACAAGTGCATGAATCCGCGACACTTGGAATGACAGTCGCGCGAGACGAATACTGAAAAGTAAGGTCATGTCTCCAGAAACGAAAACGTGGAGAGTAAACTCCCATGGGACGAAAGTGATCGAAATTGCGAACTGCGCATGCGCGACTCTGTCATCTCACCGTGGCCCATTGACACGCAATGGGCCACTTTCGGCTCGCAAGACTGCCATCCAAAGTGTCGCGATTCATGACACGTGTGACAAAAACTAACTTTAGCTGCGACAAAAAAAAATTTATTTTTTCTCCGTTCGCTCGAAACTCTCGTCGTCTTTCTTTCCGCGTCGCCGTTTTTTTTTTCCATACCGCTCTCGTGTGCTTGCGTCCGCTTCGGTGACGACTGCGGGGTAAGAGGGGGCCGGGAATCGATACGAAAATTTATATACCGAACCGGAAATTGCTCCTGTCGGCCTGCGGCGCGTGCTGCGCGAGCCCGAATCGCTGAAAACGGCGTCGCGAAGGATCTACGAGTCCGTAGGGCTTTGGGTAAAAAAATATATGAAATTGTGTTGTTTTGCATCGGTCGGCGAGCCACGTGTCGGGAGTATGTGTCGCTTCGGAGTAATGGCGCGGAAGGGGGTTTTGACCACGGGGCGTCGAACGTGAAATGTTGGTTTTCGTCGGTAATTGTGCGGTGTTGAGCCTTTCAGCTGCGGCGCGCGCTGCGCCGCGCTTCCCCGAGGGGTTTTAAAGTAGCGTTCGCCACTCGTCACTCTCGTACGGATCATCGGTATCGTTCGCTGCGAGGAAGACTAACGACCACGACAGTGTGCAACACAGATCCGGAAGGCTGCAGGGGAGAGCGGGGCGAAAATGGGACTGTGGGGCAAAATGGGACGCCCTGAAATTGCTGGAAAAGTGCGGTTTTAGAAACTTTTTTAATAGAGCAATTTTACGATGACTTTAGAACGTGCCATTTTTAGCCATCGGTGCCGTTTTGTTCCGCTCACCTCTCGACACTGTTTGATCTCGTCCGGTGCCTGTACGATCACCAAGAATGAACACCGAAGTGTGGAAGGAGAGAAGGTGACATTTTTTTATTTTAAGTTCAGAGATTTTCGCTTCTTTTGTGCCAATTTTTCTTTCGGTCCATTCGATCGGCGGAACCGGAAGGTCCGCGCTGCGCTGCGCCTCTCGGACGGTTTTGATCGAGGTTGGAACGCTTCACACTGGTCAAATGAGCGCTACATTTTTTAACTTGTTTGCACAACTTTTACCCTGTATATTCACTGAAGAAATGTTTTATACTGCTTTTTTTACACTGTACAATTATTTTATACACTGTGAAACTGTTTTACACACTGCAAAACTGTTTTATACTATTTGACACACTAAAAAAAAAAATTTCATTTTCAATTAATGAACGGTATTAATGAGCTATTTTTGTATAAACTGTTTCTGAAATTTCAAGAACATGCGCGTAGCAATTGTACACCATAATTTTTATTGTTAATGAACATTTTTGTGAATTTCCGGCAAAAGGTTTGTAATTTTAATGTCGGCTATTTTTATTTTACAAAAAAAAAAGTACCTTGATATTCAATTATCGCTTCGAGTACGGAGGGCTCTTTGCCGAGAGAAAAAGACCGGTCGTTCTTTTAAGTACAAGAACGATACGGATATGTTCGTAATAAATTTTCTTCCGCGTTATCAAAAAAAAAAAAAAAAAAAAAACAACACTTCAATGTACGTCTGTGAATTTTTACAGCATTTTTTTAATTGTTCATTGAAACTAAAGTAAATCATAAAAACCAAAGTACTTTCCGAGTAAAATTAATGTAAATTATAGAAAAAAATAAAAATAAAATAAATTACCAAACAATAAACACAAACTATTTCCACCGTCGTTAAAAACACCGAACATCGATATTTCATCCCAACCCTCCGCGAAACTTAAGATACCACTTTTTGCCTGAAAAAAAAAAAAAACCTCTCAGTCCGCATTAAAATTTCATTCGATGATTTTTGTTTTGTCCAGTCACTGAGAGCACGTACGAAATTTTGTCAAACCAGCAAGTTCTCGACTTTTCCACCGCAACTTTTCATTCGACGCATTGCCGTTCGGACGGTCGGGAGCTCCGATCTCGAGTCGTTGCTAACGCATGAACGCGCTCCGTAAATTCTTTTCTTCCCCCTCCGCCTTGGGACGAGCTTTCGCTCTCTTTAAGCTCTCGGAGCTTGTTATAACGAACTTTCGGAAGCGACCGAGATTTGCATGCCATTACGCAGAGACTGGCGAACAGTCGGGCATGCAAGTAGCTCGAAACTATACGAGCTGGAGGGAGGCAAAACAGCGACGTTGAAACAGGAGGCAATACTATAGACCGAATAGACTTCAGCCGGAGTTTACAGCATAGCGCACAGTAGCGCAGTATATAAACGGTGAGGGGGAAAAGGCGGAGGGGGGAGGGGGGAGGGGGGGGGGGGGGTGGGACTAGGAGCGGCAATATCGCCCGGGCATTTTAAGGAGCTTTCGAGTGGTGGGCAATTTACATAAACTAGGCTCCCGCGGCGACAAAACGGCCCGAACCATAAACTTATAATTCTCTATGTAATAAACAGCTCGGAGTTCTGCCAACCGACACACTGTGTCGGGCGGGCTCGCGTATACGGTGCGTCGACTTCCTCTTATTCCGCGGGAGAGATTGCGAGTCGTTCGAGCGTCGTTTCACGCTTCCGGGCAGGTACGCGAGAGAGGGAAAAACAAACAAAAAAAAAAATGATAACACCGATAGAGACCCCCGTCTCGATGCCGGCCAGGCTATCGTCAACGTTTCTCAACTCCGCGACACGATAAAGACTCGGGCGCTGCTCGATCGTCGATCGAACCTCAGCGAATTTCTTCCTTTCAGACGTTCAATTCCGTTTCGCAGGTTTCTTTCACATTGTGCAGATCTCTCCGAGCACGGCTAGGAATTCATCGGCAGAGGCTCCAGGGAAATCGAGACGAAAGAGTCACGGCTAAATGTCGCTGAGAAGAAAAACAATTTCCTTGCGACGCGAAGGGAGTTTTGCTTTATTTTATTTTAGTTATAGGGAGTTTATTGCTAATACCGAAGATGTAACAGTTTTCTCTATACCTGAACTTGCCTCTGCTCTTCTATATTGCATATTGACAGATGAACGTCGATTATTTTATTTTATTTTATTTTATTTTAGTTGTAGGTTTATTGCAAATATATAACATGCAACGGTTTTTTATACCTAACAAACTTGTCTCTGTTCTCCTATATTGCATATTGCCAATTGACCATCGATCGCAGTCCTTCAGCCAATATTTTATTTTATTTTATTTTATTTTACTTTACTTTACTTTACTTTACTTTATTTTATTTTATTTTATTTTATTTTATTTCATTTTACTCGCAGCTTCCGTCCCGAAGCCGTGTGCGTATCCGTATTGCGGATTTTTTTTCCATCGTGCAGATTTTTTCTGCCCATCGCGAAATGCATCGTGAGACGTTCCATGGGAATCGAAGAGAGAAAGTGTCGGTCAATAATCGTGGAAAAAAAAATAGTCTACTTTCGAAGCAAAGTGATTTTCCTTAAAATCCGTTTATTTTTAAGGAACGCAGCTTCCCTCGCTTCGCGGCTTCCGTCCCGAAGCCGCGTGTGTAGAAGCAACGCGACTCTTCGCCGTCGCTGTCGCGTCCCCGGTGGGCGACCCGGCGCAATTAGCTGGTAACAGGGTCAATAAAAGTATCGTTTATCCTCGACCATTGGAGCCGTGCCGCGACAATTGCGACGGGAAGCGATAAACCTTGTGTAATTCCACGTTGACCGCACGTGCAATCCCCTGGCACACTTACACGACACATTGGTACCTTTGCGTGCACACAGGCGTAAATTCTAGTCTAGACCGCGCTGAGATGCGTACCGAGGCATCGCACGTACGCTCACATCGTGCAGCATTCCACATAATTCGATGCCGTTCCGCGCTAACTTGGGCGAGCGGCGCCATTAAGCGCATCTTTTCTCAATGACGCTAAAAAAAAAAAAAAAAAACGGAAAGAAAAAAACAGAAGGAAAACCTGGCTCAGCGAATAGCCGCGCATTATCAATTCCCGCGCCGCCGTGGCTGCGCGAACTTCTTCGGAATCGCATTAATTCCTCGTCATTGATTCTCGGAACGAGAACGTCTGACCCTCATCGGAATAACGCATCGAAGCTGGAACGATTATACGGAGGTAAAAAAATGCCAATTGCATTCCACCGAAGATCTTACTGTAGATTCGCTGCAATGTAATCCGATCCCAATGCGAGCTACTCTACTTATCAACGTGTTTTGTACACTGCCAGTCATTGATGCCTGGCTTTTCTTTACGTCTTGCTCGATGTTTTAACGGGGTCGAGGATATCGAGCGAAACATCCAGCTGAACATCCGCTCTTGCCGGTATTCCGCTCGATATCTTCGGTTCCGTTAAAATATCAAACGTTATCGAACGAACATTAACAGAACCAGAGATATCAATCAAGAAATCCCGGAAAACATTCAGTATTGATGTCCTGCTTGATGTCCTGCTTGATGTCCTGCTTGATGTCCTGCTTGATGTCCTGCTTGATGTCCTGCTTGATGTCCTGCTTGATGTCCTGCTTGATGTCCTGCTTGATGTCCTGCTTGATGTCCTGCTTGATGTCCTGCTTGATGTCCTGCTTGATGTCCTGCTTGATGTCCTGCTTGATGTCCTGCTTGATGTCCTGCTTGATATCCTGCTTGATGTCCTGCTTGATGTCCTGCTTGATGTCCTGCTTGATGTCCTGCTTGATGTCCTGCTTAATGTCCTGCTTGATGTCCTGCTTGATGTCCTGCTTGATGTCCTGCTCGATGTCCTGCTCGATGACCTGCTTAATGACCCGTTTGATGTCCTGCTTGATGTCCTGCTCGATGACCTGCTTGATGACCCGCTTGATGTCCTGCTTGATATCCAGCAATATCCTACAGGATATCCAGCAGGATATCCAGCAATATCCTACAGGATATCCTGCTGGATGTTCTGATGGATGATCTGCTGTATGTCTTGCTTGATATCCTGCTTGACATCTTCGATTCCATTACAGGATCGAAAGTTATCGAACGAACATTAACAAGACCAAAGATATCAAGGAAACCACCCAGCAAAACGTCCAGTCTTGCTGTATGTCTTTGATGATCTTAAGACAACGAGCAAGATATCCAGCCAAGACAGAAAATCCAGAAAAACCAGACCTCATTGACGGGAGTGTACGTCCACTTGTAAAATTATCAGAACACGTCGTATTAAATAACTGATAACCACTCGATACAATCCTCCAACGATCAGCCGATTTCATGATTCGTTTGGGAAAAAAAATCTTGACTACAGCAGCGGAGATGAGAACTGTCATGGTGGAATCGTCGCCGAGTCGTCCAAGATCGTATAAAGCGTGCATGCGCGCACATGGCTTTTCTTGTTTGCCATACGTCACCGCTGTAAGTGTCCCGTGGCAATTGACGATCATATACATTTGATTACGCGCTACATCAAAGCACAGCCTTTTATCGGTAGCGTGAATCAGCATGGGTGGGTCGATGCAGGAAGTGCGTTTAACGCCGTTCCGTCCAGTGTGTCCGAGAGGGCGATTTGCATCAACGTGCGTTACTTGTCGAGTCGATCGCCTCGGTGACGGGCCGGGTGATATATACTTTTGGGTGTTAATAGAGAAAGATAGCGTCCGAGAGACTCGAGTCCCCCGAGGAGTATTGTCCGGTGAATTTATGTTCCGAGATCGGAATGAAATTTTATGCGTGGGACATCACCGGAGAGAGGTTCGGAGAAATACAGCATAAGCTATAGGAGGTGTTTTGAGAATTGTACATAAAACATTCTAAACCGAAAGGGCCGGACACACCGTGTTCGCACTATTTATAGTCATGGGAACGATATGGGAAAATATTATAGTAAAAAGAAAACAAAAAAAAAAAAACAAAACAAAACAAAAAGCCAAATTACCTACTTGGGATACATTTTTTTTTAACATGTGAAATATATCATTGTCATTTATGTGCATCTATGAATACTACAAATGTTACAACAGCAAAAAAAAAAAAAAAAACATATTTACCAATCGGATATGCGACGGCAAGAATCAAGAACCGCTATGAGAGAGAGCCCTGCGCGACGTTGCGAGGATGCGAAGGGACGCGTTCATGCGGCATACGCAGCCCGCGATCGTATCGCCAACGGTGGGAATGTCTTGTCTGGTAGTTAAAACGTTGCGCTTTGGCAAAAGCGCGAGAGGGGTAAGAGGTGGCTTCGGGCAGCGTTTTATTGCGACAAGTGCCTCCGTTGCTCTCTTCTTGCGGTCTCCCACCAGGGCGGGCTCCTCTTCGTTCCATTCTTCTGCCGACCCTTTACTCACGGTACTTACACATTGCTCTTCTCGTCTCTCTGTCCGGGCGCCCGGCGTTCTCCCTTATTACCGGCGTCGACTTCCGGCGAACGTTCGACCGCTCTAACTGCGTCCACTGAATTGCGATTTGCGCTGCTCGAAGAGCTTCGTAGGGAAAGAACAGCCAAATGATCAGACCCACTGATGCCAGGTCGTCTGCATGGTGAACGAGCATCACGTCAATTTCGCTGCTGTTGTCGCCGACGGTATTGTCAGCGTCAATGTATTTTAATTCGCAGCATTGCCCAGTGCTCTTCTGCAAGTGACCACAGGGGATCAAGCCTGGAGACCATATGTATACCAGACAATTCTCTCCAGGCGATTCTCTCCATGACCAAGACATTGCCGACGACTTGCCTGACCGCCCGACTACCGAATCCCGCCCGATTGCCCGCCTGTTTGTGTTCGTACGATCGCCGGTGTGCCTGATTATCCACCACCCAATTGCCCGCCTGCCTAATTGCATATCCGCCTGATCGCCCGATCGAACGTCTGCCTGATGGCTTTCCGGATAATAGCCTGTCGGTCTGATCGCATGAATGTCCGATGGCGTATCCACCGGTCCGCCTGATTGCCCGCCGGTCTGATTGCATATCCACCTGATCGCGCGATCAAACGATCAAACGATCGCGCGATCAAACGCGATAGTGCCTGATCGTATGACCGGCTAATAGCTTCTGATCGTATGTCCGGCTGATAGCGCCTGATCGCATGTACGTCGGATGGCATGTTCGTCTGATGGCTTGTCTGCCTGATTGTCCGTCCGCCCAATTGCCCGCCTGCCAGATTCCATATTCGCCTGATCGCACGATCAAACGTCTGCCTGATGTCTTTCCAGCTGATAGTCTCTCCGCCCAATCGCACGTCCGTCGCACGGCACGTCTGCCTGATCGCCCAGCGCAACATACGGCGAGAGATCTTCGATGACAGGAAGGAGTGACACGACCCTCCACAAAGAAAAAATCCCGATATTTATGTCCGCCCAGTGTCGTGAGGCAGTTTCCGCTATCGATTTGAATATTTCACATAGGGTCGTTCGGGAAACGATGCATATTCGTTCTTGACCCGAGGCGTCAGACCCTCGAGCCTCCCTTTCGCCCTCTAGCACCCGTTCGCAATCTATCCACAGATCCCGGAGAGCCATTGACCACGAGATTCCTCACTCCCAACTTCTCTTCTTCTTCTTCTTCTTCTTCTTCTTCTTCTTCTTCTTCTTCTTCTTCCTCTTCATCTTCTTACCCCGTTCGTCGCGCATTCACCGCCAGCTTAGCCGAGAGTCATACA
Source organism: Amblyjoppa proteus (assembly GCA_963922035.1). Taxonomy (NCBI): domain Eukaryota; kingdom Metazoa; phylum Arthropoda; class Insecta; order Hymenoptera; family Ichneumonidae; genus Amblyjoppa; species Amblyjoppa proteus. Next base: position 4,787,883 of record OY998229.1, on the reverse strand, counting down.
ATCTCCATCCGATTCCTCCACGGTGCGGTTCAGGTCTTTCCACATCTCGTTCTATCCCACTTTGCGCTTTCGCGCTTGGCAAACAGGCCGTCCGAGTGATTCACGCGTGGGCGGCATTGCAATCTTCGACAAAACGTATCGGCGAGCGAAGCGTTCTTCGCGCTCAGGCCGCGTTATAGCGTTTCTGGTACAATCGGCAAAAAAAAAAAAAAAATCGACCGTCTATGCCGTACGAGTTAAATCATACGAGCCGACTTGAATTATCGCGAAAATTCCTATCCACGGTTGCAGACTGTGGAGGAGATATCGTTAGGACATTTTTCGTAAAGTCGTGTTATTTGAGTTCCCGATTGATTCTGCAAAAAAAAATCGGCTGTCCATGTTTACAAAGTAAATCATGCGAGTTAAATCAACCTACTTGAATTATCATAGAAATTCATATCCGCGCTTGCACACATACTATGGGAAAGATATCGTTGGAAAATTTTTCAGTGAATTGGTATTACTTGCCTTTCCGATACAACCGTCAACAAAATCGACCGTCAATCTCATAAAAGTTAAATCATACACTGAGAAAGAGAAATGGTTGGATTGAGCAAATGCGCGGTCACATACGTTCGGAAGTGTATTCTCATGGTACAACAAAAATGTATGTTTCAATCGACAAATTTTCAATAAATTTAAGCAAATAATCGCTTAACATAACATCGCTTTATTTGTACCAAACAAATAACGGCTTTGAACCTATGTCACCGCGACTTTTGGTTGATCCAACGAATTTTTTTTTTTTTTTTTTTTTTTCTCAGTGTACGCAATTTGAATTACGACAGAAACCATCCGATCCGCAGTTACTGACGTCGATACATTTAAAAGATCATTCGCAGAGTCTATATTTCTATCGCCAACGGGCCATCGACCTAAGCCAGCCGCTGATTCGCTGTTTCACACGAGTCAGTGCATAAGTTTTCCGCTCCAAAAAATAGTCACAAGTTACCTTTAACTTTAGTTAACATCTCCCTTTGGAATTCTCTCGTGGTGTCCCAAATGCCTACTATTTTCCCCAAAACATTGGTAACTTTGGTTAAGCGAACATTTGGTTAAAAGTAATTTGACGATAATAACAAAAAACAAAGTTCCTGAAGAGCGCCAACATCCTCGCGTCCGAACCATGAAACGAAGAATAAGGCGAGTAGGCTAGAATGGAGCAAAATGGAACAGCCGAGCGAAACGCAGGTGTCCAATTATTTTTCAATGTCCCGCATTTTGGCCTGTTGGTCTATCCGCATTCTCCGTCCCATTTTGTCCCACTGTCCCATCCAAAAACTATTGGAATACCGGATATTGCCCCACCGTCCAATTTCGTCCCGCTCTTCCCGTACGCCTTCAACTTCACCTCCGAAACGCCGAAACGCTTGATAATTAATAACTTTCCTTCAATGTCCGTTCCCGAGACTAAGCCCACTTGTCCCGAGAGCGCTACCGCTTCCGCGAGTCCTTTCGAGTGCACCACACATCCTGGCATAACAAGAGCCCTGCGCCTCGAAGCGCGCTCGCTCGGGCTCCACGGAAAATATTTACATTGCCGAGCGTGGACGTTGATCTCATAGTTTTCTTTTTTTTTTTTTTTTTTTTATCCTACCGTCGTGCCTCTCGTCTCTCCGCACCTCCGCTCTGCTACCCGGCGTATTATCAATATTCATAATCCCGGGCTGAAGACATCGTCGTGGCATAGCGTGCCGCACGAGGGGATCGGCAGGTTCGATCGAGCGCACGCCGGCCGGCTTCGCCGTGGCGAAGCATTCGAGCACGTTAAAAAAAAAAAAAAAAAAAAAAAAAGAAAAGGAAGTCAAGGATTGACCGGTTCATATTTACACACCCTCGCACGAACACACGTGTGCACAAACACACACGCGGGAGAGCGCGAGGAGGGGACCGAGCGGCCGGAGGATCGAGCTCTGTGTGTGACTGCGACCGCAAAAGGACCAAATGGACGGGTAAATACGTTGTTGACTCTGCGGAGAGGCCCCGAAAGCCAAATGGAATTCGGTCCGGTGATTTAGTGGGCGTACTTTGGAGACCACTGGCCGCCAACAGCAACAGCAGCCCGGCAAGCAACGCAGAAAGTGCAGCAGTCGGTGCGGTCTCTGCTCGCTTGCTCACTGGCAAACAGGCTGGATACGCTCTTTCACGATCCGCGATCTCTCGAGCTCCCCACCGTGGCGGACATCCGGATGGGAGTTTTTTTTTTTTTTTTTTTTTTGTGTTATCCTCGACGGAGGCGAAGATAAAACGGTTTGATCTATCACTGATCGGCCGATTGTTTGCGCGAGGGAATTCCCTTCCTCGGTCGGTGGGGAAAACAGTAATCTATTTTTTTTTTTTTTTCCAAGGGCCTCGATCGAGCTTCCGGTAAAAAACAAATTTTTGACTGGCGCGGATGTCGAGTGGAATGCAAAAACAAATTCGGATGGAATTTAATTTGCAGGTGTTGGAAGTTTTTATACGCTATCTGGTATATTGAATTGCATTTAGGATTGCATGAACATTGCGATGAAAATTTATGTACAATGTATTGAGTGCGAAAGTACTTTCACTCTGATCGGTTATTTTCATTTCACTGTAAAAGTGCATTCAATTTAGTGTGTATGTCTTTTTGGGATAAAAACTTCCAGTACGCTATGCTCAATTTTCAATGTTTTTTTTTTTTTTTTTTTTTAGCAGTGACAAGCTTCGTGAAAAGAGCTCGTCTTCGACCGTCCAGGTTCAACGACGTTGATGACATTTGGCATTAGTAATTATTTCCTCGGCGATCAAAAAGCTCGATCAGTAATAGAAACTGCAATCAATTTTTTTCACGTTTCCCAACGGTCCGAAGCGTCCGATCAAAAGCAAGTTCTTACATGGCGGAGATATCGAGCAAGTCTTCGTCTAAGAATTCGCCTCCGACCCACCGCGGCTCGGCGATGTTGAAAAAAGTAATTACAGTTTCCATTGCCGATCGCGGTAACTCAATCGTCGCTCCGTCATTGGGCGCACCAACCATCCTCCAGCTTTCCTCCCGGAGGAACTTTGAGCAACGGCGATCTCTTATTTCCTCGACCCCCAACGAGCGACCCTCACCACCGCGAGTAACATACCAAGAGCAAGCTACGTCCACCTACCGCTTACCACACGATATTCAAGCGTATGCCAAAAGCCCAGCGAGCAAAGCGTCGGGCGACTACTCTACTATGGATCTTTACGATCAGGATGATCGCTCGCGAAGTTCACGGTTTCTCTCGGAGTCCGGCTATCTCCGAGACGCTGGTCGGACGTTACGTGTACGCAGCGACCTATCGCATGCATGTAGCATACCTATGTTGGCCCTCGGACTTGTTCCACCACGGTCTCTGAACATTGTAATAACCGGGGTGTGTGTGTGTGCGCGCGATTTTACGAGGCTGCGTCCTCGGCACTGTCCCTCCCCGACGGGCTTGCTCACCGTCCAATATACCTGCGTCTCCGGACGAAGCTCACGTTGCTCGAGCCGGGTCGTCTTCGGCACCAGGTTCCTGCATAACACGCTCGCGAATTCGTAAACGCGCGTGGGCGTTTCGTTGCCGAGCGGGCACTCGTAGACTCTCGCGACGACCGCACGAATTTACGTCCCTTGTCCAGCGCACTCGACGATTTTCTATCGTCTGGCGAGTAAACGCTGCGAGGGCACGCGAACGAGGTCCGGATACATTTTAGCCGGAATTCGAGGCGGAAGGGACCTGGAGAGAATGTTGCCGAATTTGGATTCTGGGAATTGGGGCTGAACTTTTGGTGGTCCAATTTTTGGCGATATTTTATTTTGGTAACATGCAATGTCGATTTGTGAAGGAGACAATCGATTGCGGGGAAATTCTGCAGGACGGCCATTGGGGATTCGTCATGAACATCATTTGTCGGCGTCGCTGATGGAACCACTGTGGGTCGGATCAATTAGTGGATAAGATCTGGACCAGACATATTGTGCCTAATGGCACTCGTAAGCATGGTGAATATGTGGATTAACCAGGACGGAATATCGCTGAATTTGGATTCTGGGAATTGAGGCTGAACTTTTGGTGGTCCAATTTTTGGCGATATGTTATTTTGGTAACATGCAATGTCGACTTGTGAAGAAGACAATCGATTGCGGGGAAATTCTGCAGGACGGCCATTAGGGATTCGTCATTAACATTATTTGTCGGCGTCGCTGATGGAACGACTGTGGGTCGGAACACTTAGTGGATAAGATCTGGACCAGACATATTGTGCCTAATGGCACTCGTAAGCATGGTGAATATGTGGATGAACCAGGACGGAATATCGCTGAATTTAGATTGTGGGAATTGAGGCTGAACTTTTGGTGGTCCAATTTTTGGCGATATTTTATTTTGGTAACATGCAATGTCGATTTGTGAAGGAGACAGTCGATTGCGAAGAAATTCTGCGGGACCGCCATTGGGGATTCGTCATTAACATCATTTGTCGGCGTCGCTGATGGAACCACTGTGGGTCGGATCAATTAGTGGATAAGATCTGGACCAGACATATTGTGCCTAATGGCACTCGTAAGCATGGTGAATATGTGGATGAACCAGGACGGAATATCGCTGAATTTGGATTCTGGGAATTGAGGCTGAACTTTTGGTGGTCCAATTTTTGGCGATATTTTATTTTGGTAACATGCAATGTCGATTTGTGAAGGAGACAGTCGATTGCGAGGAAATTCTGCGGGACCGCCATTGGGGATTCGTCATTAACATCATTTGTCGGCGTCGCTGATGGAACCACTGTGGGTCGGATCAATTAGTGGATAAGATCTGGGTCAGACATGTGGTGCCTAATGGCACAGCAATGGTAAAGTCACAGTGACCAAAGTATCTCGTACGCATAGTGAATATCTACGTGCACACATGTCTCTAACGAGGAACCCATAAGGCAATGGGTATGAATCCGGCACCTCAGACCGGGTTAGAGGAGACCGGGATAGAAAATTGCTAAACTTGTATTCAGAAAACTGGGTCTAAGTAACATTTGCGGTTGTCCAATTTCTCTGAGTACTTCATTTTGGTAACTTGGCGACCCGACTTGTAAAGGAAACAATCGATTGTACACTGAGAGAATGATCTAGTAAATGTGACTACATCGCTCAAGGGATATTACCATAGCACATAGTAGTGAGGAACTAGGGCGCCACCTATGGTAGAAAGTACCGGATTTATAAGAATTTTTCGTAGACATTACGGTAAGAATTCTCGGAAAATCTGAGACTTTCCGCCCTTGGTGGCGCTCCAGTTCTCTGCTACTATGTGCTATGGTAACCAACAGCGCTGGATGCGCGGTTGGTGCGCGGCTTCGGTGGTCCACAGAGTCAAGCGGAATCCTTCGCGATCAGTACTTGGATGGGTGACCGCCTTGCCGTGCACTAACTTGCGCATTGGAAGCGTTGAACGGAAGGTCGAATTCTGAGGATTGGTGTTCGTACACGAAGCATCGAATGCGTACGTCAAGACTCAGTTCGAAGGACCTGGCAGTTCATCTGCGCCCGCGTGCAAATGCGATACAGTATGGGAAGGTAACAGCGGCTGCGGGTCGCGAACTTTACAAGCGAGGAATTGGACCAATGCTGATGAGAATAGCGGCTAGATCGCTCACAGAAAGCCAAAATCTGAAGAGGGGATTTACGAAAAATGTGCCACGGTAATTTTTCTTAGATGATCGACAGTTTTTGCTGGATCCTTCTCTCAGTCTACCGAAATTCTGCAGGAACTCCATTGAGGATTTCTCATGAATATATCTTATCGTCATCGTCGCTCCGAGCTACTCTGGGTCGGTTCAATTAGTGGATAAGATCTGGACCGGACATGTGGTACGATTGCACAGTAACCAAAGTAGCTTCCAGAGCACTCGCACGCATGATGAATATCTACGCGCATACATGACTCTAACGAACAACCCATAAGGTTATGACGTGACGTAAATGGGAAACCCGAAGAAAAAAAAAAAAAGGTAAGAAAAAAAAAGCATTGAGCGACGTGGAAAAGAAGAGTGGAGAACAGCGGGATGGGCGTAGGGAAAAAAAAAAAAAAAAAAAAAAAACGAAGTAAAAGGGCTTACCGCGGGCCCGATGGAATTTTAATGAGCGGGGTTTCGTCGTTCGCTCTTGCCCGCGCTCCTGTCCGTTTCACGAAGTGACGCGTTAATGCCTTCCTAATGCAGGCATCCCGCCTCCCTCTAAAATTACTCCTTACCGCTCCTCGAAGGAACGGGGCGAGCCACTCACATCGAATTTCTCGAATCAAAAGAGTCCCGGGCTTATCGTGATTGATACATTAAATACGGTGGATGAAGAAATACTTAATTAGCGCCGGCACTCAGCGGCGCGAAGAACCGTTGCAGAAGCAGAGAAGAGTGAAGCACAATGGGTCACGTTTTTTTTTTTTTTTCTAATGAATTATTACTCTTGCCGGAATAGTGTAATAAAACAAAATGCCATTCATAATCGATTTCTACAGATCCTTGGGCGTACAATGAACCTCGCATTATTACTGCAAAGAGATCGACGATATTTAAATAATTATATTATCAACTGCTGAAATGGTACATCGAACCTCGAAGTTCATCATTCAACGCTACATCGAATCTCGAAGGGTGCATATTTGTATACTTGTAACAAAGTTTTTCAACTTCTATAAAAAAAACCCTAAATTGAACATCGCATCCTTATTTATTAACGCTCGCAGAGATCATATCTCTCTATGACAATGTTACTATAAAATTTTTGTTGCCGACTGATCAGACTTGTCATCGCCATGAGAACTTATGCCTGTGAATTACAACATTATTGGAAGTAATTTACAGCGACGTAATTTTTAGATCAACTTTGTTTATAATATAATTTTAGTGACATTATATGAAAATCTTAAGGCTGTGATACATTAATACATTAATAGATTAATACATTAATATTACGATTGCTTGGAATCGCCCGTCAGGTCTAACGACGATTTGAAAATGAGCTTCGTAAATTAAATCGTCGCCTCAATGACGAAAACCGCGAATATTTCTTTTTGCTTACCCCCCAAGCCGGTCGAACACGAACCCTGCGTGGTCGCTTCGCATGTTTCAAACGTCTCCTATAAATCACAATTTCCCCAATAAAACATACAATCGAACACATTAGCCCTATTCCAACGATTATAAAAGAAAACCTTAAGTCTTCGAATGTCATGACTCGACGCTCCATATTGTTTTTAACCTCATCGTCATCCACAAACTCAAGCCTTAACCTTTCAAGAGCTGGATCGGGACGGAATAATCCAGCTTCGAACACTGTGTTCAATATTTCCTGTATTCTACGGAGAAACAGATTAGGGTTCGTGCTCAGATGAATCAAATACTCGTATTGTATTGGATACCTGCTCACGTGCAGTTTCATTTTGCTCGATCGTAATATTGCTTCCCAATAATCCAGAACACATGCAGCTAAGGGATCGCGCAATACGTAGTCGATACAATGCTCCGAGGGCGGTATTTCGATGACATGTCCATCGAATACTGGATCCGCAAAGATTTTTGCAAGAGCTCCTTTCTGAACGTAAATTGTATAACCCAACTTCGCGATATCATTATTTCTTTCCACATTTGGATAAGATATAGTCGTTGTCAACAAAGTTGCGAGATTACCGGTATAAATAGCTTGTAGAGTTACGACGAATATAAATAGACTGGTCAAGTAAAGGGTTGGTGCAACATTCTGAGGCAATTTCGTAAGACCCGTGCCACAGGTCAAACGTACAATGTTCAATAGCGCTGGGATCACAGCCTGGCCCAGAAAAAATTTGAAGAACAGCAAAGTAATCAAATACACCAACCACATGCCCATCCGCGACGTTCTGTCAATGACCGATAAGATCTTGTCAAGCTGTGACATATGGCCGGTGTATTGGGTTACTGCGTACATCGGCACTGGATCCAATCGTATAATTACACGGCGAGAATTATACTGAAGGTTATGGAGTTTGGTCGATAACAAGCGAGGTTGCAATGCTATTCCCAATCCTAATGAGGAAAATTCGTTAGATATCATCGGCGTCACGTTCATAGCAATTACGATATTCTCAATAAACCAATGGCGTTCATTGTATACACATTTTGTGAGTATTTGTTCTGTACGGCCAAGTCTTTCTTGGAAAGCCCTAGAGAAGACAACGTCACGTCGAAGATTTAAGAGGGAGCCAGTTACTATGAAGCGCAGCGGATAGCCACCTACATTCCTCGTCTTCGGAAAGTTAATAGATTCGCAAGACTGGCCTCCTTCTCGATACAATCGGTAGAACACAGAGATATTAAAATCACCTGTATCCGATGTGAAGTTGAATTTTTTGAGGAACGACCAGACTTTCGGAGCTTGATTCACAAATGGATTGGAAGTACAGATAACTATTGCTGCGTTCTCATGTGAATGGTAGTAGCAAATTAATTGGACATTTAGCATATCGTACTGAATTGTGGAAAACATAAACATATTGACCCCCGAGCATTGCTTCCTCGATTCAGACCTCATGTCCACTATGAGAATGTTTGCGTAGGCGTTCCACCAAATAGAACTTTTGAGGTTGTGGAGCGAATCAGAGAAGTGTTGTCCAGAGTGTGCCGCAATTACGAACACTTGCAGTTCGTGTGCTCTTGAGGATGGCGATTCTTCGGAGTTTGAGCGCGATCCATTGATCAATACTACAGGGATGATATGCTCTGACCGAAGTACCTTGAGTATTGAGCCATCCGTATCGCCGATGATGCCAATTGCATTGCCTGGATCCCCGTAGCATGTCATCGCGATGTCAGTCTGAAATCAGTAAAGCCTGACAATGTTTCAGCATTCTCGAAAAAATAATATTATAGTTGTATATATCAGAGCTGTCGTAAAGTATCAAAAAATACTTCAACCACAAAGTGCAAACTATCACAAGTACTTGAAGAATCGAGCACTTTTCCCAAGTTCTTTTCGGATTCGGATAATGGATTTTTTGAAAAAAAAAAAAAAATCCCTCTTCCCGTCTTTTCACTTTCAGAATGGCAAAATTTTTATTTATTTATTTTTTTTTTTTTTTTTCGAGATATCGAATTTTTACCAGCGCTATTGGCTTCGGGTGACCCATTCACGCATAGTCTTAAAACAGACTGTCAGAACTGTCACGGGAACTGATCGAAAAACAATCGACAACGAAAAACATATGACTACCCTAAAGACACGAATGACGTTGAATTCATCCTCGCGCATTAATACACTATATATATATATATATATATATATATATATATATATATATATATATATATCGGATATTTTGAATCCAACATAAAGTTTCAAATGCCAATCAGCATATTCTAACCTTTCCTGGCACGTTAATGATAAGCCGATTACTTGCCAGGACCAAGAAATGTCGAGGTGACATTTTGACAGGTTTGATTATAAAACAATAGACTCTCAAAATCGGAAATCTAGCATTCATCGGGACCCACTGGAATTCGAATCGAGTGGCCATTGGGAACCCATGAATGACCTCAGGACTTTATTATATATAATAATTCATATAAAACCGGATGAATTTGACACACGTAACTAATTTTTCTTTTACATCGCTAATCGTTCAGTCAGATTTGCCCCAAATACTACACTTTAGATTAAATACGAAGGTCCGCACTCGAGGCATTAATAAATTACTTAAATTTGCAACATCTGCGATAGTAAACTCTCGTCATGATTCTCAATGGAGGTTAAAAGAACTTTAAATTCGTCTGGTCGTACATTAAATTTCAACGACGAAACAAATGAAAACGTAAATAAGTAGAATTGATTTAAAGTTTCGTCAAAGCCGAACAGCATCGGGAAGAATTTTCACCGAATTAATATATTTTAATCTCGACTATATGTCGACAATAGCAAATAGAATGTTACAAGACACCAAATGTTTCACCGAAAGACAAATAACACATCACCTTAATGATTAAATAAACTTACAGCAGCTTCATAAAGACGGTCGAATTTTTCCGGCGTCATAGAATCACCAACAGTTTCAACTATTCCCCGAAGTCCAAGCAGTGCCAAAAAGATGATCGAGAACGTAGCTCCGTTCATTGCGTTTATTTTTGAGTCTATCGTGTGGACATTTTTTTAAATGTACTTCGCACCGAACTTTAAATTTACTGATTTTTCAGTATCACTGAAGGTATATTCGTTTCGTAAGTAGACAACACTTCGCGATGGACTAAATAAACGTGACTGACTCCGACGGCTGTTATCAGGACAATAATAAAATCGTCGTTCTACTCGTATGACAATGCTCGACAAGTTCATATGTCACCACCTACGACAGCCAATCGGATTAGCAGAAACTCGACCATAGGATATTGATTTTCTCACAAGCTATATTCGCATGTATTTTTTTTTTCTTTTTTTTAAGAGGGGTTTAGAAAATTATGATTACGGTAACAAATTATGCATGCCAACCTTCAGTGTTTGTTGGCACGTGGAAAAAAGTGGAGACCATCGGTTACGAGGACATTCAATATTCGATATCGATTTCAAGCGCCAATTATCCGTATTGCTATTTGCGAACACACGGTAACATGTCGCGCGTTTCATTAGCAATGCCTCGCGAAAGCGTGCAGCTAATCGTTTTCAGGCAGCCTTCTTTCGAAGGAAAGTGTGTAACAAAAAAAAAAATTACGATGAATCGTGTATAAAGACTGGTGACAAGTTCATTTACGCGAATTGTCACTATCTTCGCGAAAAGTTGTCCCATAAATTGAAAACTCCTCAAGGATGTAGCGACAAGTACGTGCAATTTTTTTGTTATTCGCCGCTCACTATTTTCGAGGTAAGTGCCCATTGAAATCGCTTTCCGTACCTCAATTTTGACTACAAATAAAAAAAATACTTTGGAAAAATCAGTTGCATTTATAGTTACAATATTTCAAGCTGCGAAGTATTCACTGCCCGAAATTGCCCGAAATCCGAAGAGGAAGTGTTGCTTATGCTTGTGAGATTTCACATCCCTCACATTTTTATGACGCCAGATCGATCATTAATGATTAATTCATCCATCATGGCCGAAAACCTGACCCGCCTAAGAAAGTGAGGTTAGCTTTTGCATTTTCCAAATGAATGATTTTTTTTTTTTTCCAGGGCTCCAAATCATTATTATTTTCCATATTTTTCCACGAGCTTTAGTGGATACCAACGCAAAAAATGTGATAATTTACCAACGCAAAAAATGTCGTAATTTATACACCGCAGACCTCCGAGAAACCCAACATGGCTCTCGGTACCACGTGACCCAAGCTTCCGCCACTCCGCCCCTACCTGCAGGAATTACCAAGCCTCTAAGACCGTCTGATCCGGCGAAAACAAACGAAATACGTGATATCGCGATAACTTACCGAACGTGAGAGTGCCAAAGAGCGAGGTGGAGATATGTCTCTCGCCCATGTTTGTAAGATTTCACATCCGTAACAGTTTTATCATGACCGAGAGCTTGGGCCGCTTAAGAAAGTGAGGTAAGCTTTTACATTTATCGAACGAATTAAGCATTCTTTTTGGTCCAGCGTTCCAAATCTATTCTTATTTTTCATATTCCTTCACGATCTTTACACCAGGTTCATTAAGATCCGACAAAACGCGACGTAGCTAACGGGCCAACGCAAAAAATGTCGTAATTTATACACCGCAGACCTCCGACAAAACCCAATATGGCTCTCGGTACCACGTGACCCAAGCTTCCGCCACTCCGCCCCTACCTGCAGGACTTACCAAGCCTCTAAGACCGTCTGATCCGGCGAAAACAAACGAAATACGTGATATCGCGATAACTTACCGAACGTGAGAGTGCCAAAGAGCGAGGTGGAGATATCTCTCTCGCCCATGTTTGTAAGATTTCACATCCCTGACACTTTTATAGACATACGTACGTATGTTGCGGCCAGACGTATTCGAGTCTCGAAATGATGCAAGCACCGAGTGCGAGCGGGACGACGGTTCGGATGAAGCTCGGCTGCGAGGGAGAGACCGACATACGGACAGACGAGTGAGGCGACTTAAAGCGAAGCGTAAAAAGCTTCAGCGAACGAGATTTAGATGCGCGGGGGCGAAAATGTTCTCAGTTTCGTGATCTCGCTCTCACTCTCTCTCTCTCTCTCTCTCTCTCTCCACCAAAGAAATCCTCAAGCCCTTGAGGCTCCGGCTTGATGCCGAGGACCGGCGAGTCGTAGACCCGTGTGGTATATGGAGGATTGGACTTTGGCACGTCGTGTTCCATCGTGATGCCCCGATAACCATGAGCTCTCTTGCGGGATTGTAACGTCTAAACTGGCCGGCATACATGAGGGTGCCCGAGCGAGAGAGAGAGAGAGAGAGCTGCAAGAAAGAGCCTCGTCGGAATACGTGCTCGGCCATTTGTCACCGTGAGAGCTCGGCGCTCTTCCCGTGAAACTTATATACGTTACTATAATACCGCACTGGCAAGAGGCGCGCAAGAGTGCTTCCCGCGATATAAATAGGCTGCAACGCTGACAAACGACTGGGCTCCTACGACAAAATAAGCAAACACGATCTCGTTCCGTATATACAGCTTTTTTTTTTTTTTCTGTAATCTCTTTCCAATGTTTCGGACGAGTTAGTGGAGCGGAGCGTGACACTGCTGTCGAGGATCCTCCGGCTGATGGAGACGGAGGTCTAAAAGTTGGTCCGGCAAGAATCCGGAGTGTCAGGACACCTCGGACCGAGCGTCCGGGTCACGAGCTCGAACCCGAACGAATGGTAAATGCATGAGGGGCTTCGCCATCCACGAGATGCTGCAATCCCATGTGGCGATCGGAACAAAAAGTGTCTCATGGAGGTTTTGCCGGTTGAGGGAAAAGGCCCGATCAGAGGGATAGTATCGGCTAAAGGAAATTCGCTGATACTATGAAATCGCTTAAAGTACTTGCTGCACTTCGTACTTAAAGTACTTGCTGTACTCGGTACTTAAAGTACCTGTTGTACTCAGTGCCTAAAGTACTCGCTGTACTCGGTACTCTAAGTCCCTCTCGGTACTTTGCCCAGTTTGTATTTGTCTTTTCCTATCCCGCTCGATAGACCGAAAAACAAAGAAAAAAATTGTATTTTTCCACTGAAAAATCGCGAAAAGTCAGGGAATTCCAGCTGGAAAACGGCAGCCACGCTCCGTTCGCCCCCGGGGACCGGAGATGAAAACGTTTGACACGAGGTCTCCGTACCTTCAATCTCCGCGAGCACGCACGTCCTGCTCAAGAGGCGCTCGGAGGCTTCGTCGGTTAAGCTGCGCACCCTCCGAACTTCGAGCTTCGGCCATTTGACATCGGCATCCCCGACGCATTCGTCCTCCAATTAAAGTAATTATTTTCGAGGGAGGACAGCCGCCCCGTCCGTCGTCATTGACATCGCCTTCGCGCGCGACTCCCGGTCGGAGAGGGAAAAAAAAAATGACAGAAAAAAAAAAGAGGGATGCTCGAAGTGGGCGAGGAAAGGGGGAGGAACGGAAAATACCGTCGCCGGAGAGCTCCTCTCACGAGTGGAAGACTCCAAGTGCGCCCCGACAAAACGGAAGTGAAACGTTACATCTGGCTTAGCCCCGTCGGCCTTCTCACTATAAGATCTTCCGAACCGCCGCTGGAATCATCGGTTCTATATTTAACGGGGTTCCTCGTCCGCGGTCTCCTTCGCGACCGACGACTATCTGGGCTGCACGGCGTTTACGGCAATTCTCCCCGACGGGCCACCGAAATGAGACGCCTCGGTCCGTGTAGGCGCGATAAACGTCCCGAAGCCGACGACACATTTACCGCTGCGACAGCATCGCTCTCGGGCTCGAGCGCTAGTACGAGCTCATGCTCGTTTCCTCGTGTCGTACGGCAAACCGCGCACGAGACCGACGCTGATGAGGGAGTCAATGAGCGGGAGAAAAAAGAATATCGTGCCGGGGAAAATCTCGTTGAGCTCGGGACGTATAATAAACTGTGAATCACATCGCTTCCTCGGGAGCTCTTTAATAAACGGCGGGACGTTGAGTCTCAGTGGATGAAAGCTATCTGGGATAAGCGATGATTTCTTCACGAGTAAAATTTTATTTGCAAATTAAAGAGAAACATCGCACTTGGATTCGTCAAAGCAACTGTCTTCGAGACGGCGACGTCGGACGGTATGCAAAAATCTCTGAGGCGAATGCAACGATGGGCAAAAAAAACGATGATCGGATGAACTCTCGTTGAGCTTCGGCGTGTAATAAAATGTGAATCGTGTCACTTATTTCTTTCGTATCTCTGATAAACTGTGAATCATATCGGAGCAATTCAAACGACGACGTTTTGGGGCTCGATAGGTGGAAGCTATCTGGAAAATTCATGATTTTCTTTATGAACCGAAATATATATATATATATATATTTTTTTTTTAAATACTTAGATTTGACAAGGCAATGTGTACAGTAGAAACGGCGCATTAGCGATCGTTTTCAACTTGGACGTGCTACTTAGGTACCCTATGAAAATCCAATCCGCCATTGTAATTATGAGAAAAAAGATCATCGAGTGAAATTTCATTGAGCTTAAACTTTATAATAAACTGTGAATTATGTTACTTCCTTCGGGGCAATTTCAGGAGTTTGGAGCGTTTCGAACTGATGCAATGAGTGCTATGTTTTTGCAGTAATTTATCAAAAATTTTACGCGTCTGTTGATTATAGTGTATGGTTGTTTGTATTAGGGCAGCTGTCCATAACGTTGAACAAACATTGATTTGCAATGAATTTAATAGCATTCAATAGAATTTCATGGACAATTGCGATTGAATTGTGAATAAACATCCAGTTTATTAAAAAAAAAAAAAACTTTAGAAACACTTTACTTTCAATAATTTATTTTAATTTTACTATAAGAGTACACTTTAATTTCAATACCTCACTTTAATTTCACTCTAAAAGTCTCCGTTAACTGTTCAGTACAATTGTACATTAAATTCAACGTACTAATTTTTGCATAAAAACTTTCAGTTTAGTACATTCAATTTTCAATTTTTTTTTATTTAATTTTTTTTTTTTTACTGCGTGCATAAACTGGCATATTAAATTTATTGTTCAACTTGTGTATGTACAAAATAAAACATACGGTATATTAAAAACTTTAGAAACACTCTGTTTTTTTTTTTAATAATTCACTTTAAATTCACTCTAAAAGTCCATTCATTTTTCATTGCATTAAATTTAATGTCACGGTTTTTCGATAAAAACTTCCAGCCCGGTAGGTTAAATTTCCAATTTTTTTTTTTTTTTTTTTACCTTCTGGAAAACTGACGAATTCTTGGGGACTAAAATTTTATTAAAAAAAAAAAAAAAAAATAGATTCAACGAGGCAATATGTGTAGTGCGACCGGCGTCGTCCGGATCTTTTTTCAAGCCGGGCGCGCCGTGCGCGTTATGAAAATCTCTCTCGCTTATATAGCGTTTTTGTTTTCAGTACAAATAGGAACACGGCGCCTTGGCACCGGGTGCGGATTGGTTTGTCAACTTGCCAGAGTGTTATACTTTAGCTGTAACCATAGAGTACACCACGGTGGGCGCGGGCCGGGTGCGGCTTGCGAGGCATTCTCACCCGGCGAGGGTGAGGATTCGCATTAAGGCCGGCCGGCTTTAGTCACGGAATTCCCGGAGGGCCTTGCACGGTTCGCTCTGACGAATTATCGCGCTGATTTGCGAAGACGCGCTCGCACGCAAATCGCGACGGAGATGTTTTCGTCCGCTTTCCGCAAAATTACGGCGATCAATCGCGAATAAGGGCGGAATTTCGCGAAGACGTCGGTGATATCGTTGTGAGAACGAGATACAGGATCGGTACTGGCCGACGCTGTGCCAGTACCGACAATAGGTGCTAAATTTCGCGAAGACTTTTGGAGCTTTCCTGCACCCGAAAATATAATTTATTTGACGGCCGCCTTTTATTTGGTTTAAGTAAAATATTTTGTGGATTTAAATACATATTTATTTAGATCAAGTAAATAGTTACTTAAATGAAATAAATATTTATTTAAATCAAATAAATATTTTACTTAAAGCAAATAAACAGTGGCTGTGAAATAAATTATTTTTCTGGGTATGCTGGGAATGACATGGAGGATCGGTGCTGGCCGACGTTGGCCGAACACCGGCCGACGCTCTCCCAGCACCGGCCCAGTGTGTCGCTCCGACCAGGCTCGAGTCGCGAAGCAATCGCGAATAGGTGCCAAATTGTCACAAGAACGGTTCGAGCGTTTCTCGTCCCACTGACATGCAGGATCGGCCTTGGCCGACGTCTCTGCCAGTACCGGGCCCGTGCGCCACTCCCGTCACGATTGCCTCGCGAGCGAGTTTACGGCAGCAAAGGCCCCGAAATTGATAGACGGTGAGGTATAAACCCAGGCAATTGCCTTTTCCGTCTCGGTAAAATTTAGTGTCATAACCCTCCCTTTCTCGCCGTCCAAACCTCTTCCGTTATCCCACAAAGTTCGAGGCAGTTAGAAAATAATTTATCGAGCTCTCTCGTCCCCGGTCGTTCGTCCTCCGCCTCGCGAAGAGTTGTTCGACGCCGCGGTCGCGCTTGTTCCGTCTCGCGTGACTAAATAGCTGCGCGGTCTGCTGGTCGAGGAGGCCGAAGCGGATATCGCTCCTCTCTCGCCCTTTTCCAAAAAAAAAAAAAAATATTCGCTCATATTCGCCGGAGGGGTTGCTGTAAATCTCTCCCTCTGTGCACGCCGCCATCACCGGAAAACACGCGCAAACACACACACACACACACACACATCCGAAAAACTTGTTCCACGCGAGGTTCGGCAAGGCCGCCGCGTGAAAATCGCGGCCACTCCCGGCGGCTCCGGGAAGAAAGCCGAAGAACGGCCGCCTCTCGACGCGGGGGCGGCCGGGGGTTGGTGCGGAGGCAGCAGCAGCGTGCCAGCATCCTCCGTGAATTTTGGGCTAACGCTGATCCACGTACCGGAAAGATAATGCATAATCCATTTCGGCGCTGGGGAAAGAGCGCGGCAGAGCCGAGTGTACGGCAAGAATGAAAGGGGCGGCGGAGGCGGAGGGGGGGGGTTGAAAGTGAAGTGGCGGAAGCGGTTCATCCCTTGGAGTCATCTCGCTCGCACCCTCGCCGAGACGGCTGCAGTCATAAATTTTCAATAATGCAAATGCCCTCCGGCCGCCCGGCTCGGGGGGCCGCGGCAGCCGGCGTATCGCGCCCGGCCGGGGGCCGAAGGGCCCGCGCGATGCGCGGATTTCCCGCGGCGCATCCACCGTTCTCGGCCCCTTCGCCGTTGTTTCAACCGGATAAAGGTGACCCTCTCGTCGAGTTCAGGGTCCCTCGGCGAAACGAAAAGCCACCGTGGGCCGCGCGGCCCGCGGGATTGGGGCGCGGGGGCCGCGAACGAGGACGTGGGCGGCGAGGACTGAGGGAACGCTAATTTTCACTCTCGAAGCGGCCGTCACGAGGCATTAGGAGGAGAGGCGCTTGAGCTTTATTAACGTAGGTGGAGGCGTGAAAATAACACTGCAAAAAAAAAAAAAAAAACACGAATCGGGGGACAACGTTTAAGTAACACACAAGAGGCTGACGAGTTTGAGAAATAGAAAGAGCGGAGGACGAGTCTCGGTGCAGAAATTCCGGAGAACGGTGTGATGTTCCTTGTCGGGGCGAAGAAAAAATAAATGAAAAATTCCGACTACTGCGACGAATGCAATTTGCATACGGGAGGGCTTTACACACGATCCTCCTGTCCGAAAATCGTGACGGGTGAATTTTTTTCGTTTTTTTTTGTTTTTTTTTTTTTAATTTTAAACATTTTATTCCTCGCGGGAATCGTTCTGGGTCGTTGGGGAAAAATAGAGCGGAATAATGTTTGGAGAGCCGAGCAGCCGTCGTGCTTCGACGAGTGTTCTGCAAAATAAAAGTTCTTCGGCCACTCATTGGATTCTCGATAACGGAGAATCTTCTCGATAAGCCCCGCTCAGCGTCCGATATCGCTGTGGATTAGACTAAATGGCATAACGTCGTCATTGCTCATCCGTTACTTTGCCGAAGAGATCGCGCAGCCCTGCGAAATTATCCGCTCGTCATCCTTGATTTTTAGCCTGTGATAGCGCGGCCCATTTCCGTTTTCCGCATGTCGCGGAGAGAGTGCGGTACAACAACGGGGCGGAGCGTCGAGCCGAAAATATATATATATATTTTTTTTTATTGTAAATTTAATGTACAATCGTGATTGATATACTTTGTCATTGAAATTAAAGTAAATTATAAAGATTATCAGACTTTCATAGTGATATTAACGTAAACTATTTAAGGTGAAATATTCCCAACGTTTTATAATAAACCGAACATTAATTACTCATCACAATTGTACATGAAATTTAATACACCAGTTTTTGCTTAAAAACTTTCAATCCGGTACATTAAATTTACAATTTTTTTTTTTTTTTTTTTTTTTTTTTACAGTGCAGCAGTTGTGCTTCGATTAGTCAATTGGAAAAAAAAAAAAAAAAATTAATTTTCTAATAAAAGTAAATCGTCAATGGGGTGGAAACTTCTCAATCCGCCTGCGTCGCCTCCGATACAACCGCGGATCGGCCTAAGTGGAGCAGCCTCGTCATTGCTCTTCCGTGACATAACCCGAAGAGATCGCTGATCTCCCGAACATCCCAATGCGCCGTCGTCTTTATCGTCGTCCTCCCGTCATCGTCGATTTTTGGCTTCTGATATCGCGGCCCGCTTCCGTTTTCCGGATGTCGCCGAGAGTGCGGTATAATGCGCTCGTCGGAGCCCTCGGAGCCCACGTGCGCGCGCGCTCATATTTATTGCGAACCGGGCGAAGGAGACAGATACAAGGGACGAGTTTCATACGATAAATGCACGGCGTGGAAGGCCAAGCGAAAGCGTGCGTCATCACTCTCGTTCCGGTTTGCTGGATCTTGCCGAGCACGAATCATTACCCCGCCGCGGCGATGCCGGGGCGAGCAAAAGGAACGAGAAACCGTGTGTGGCACACATACGCGATGAGCGACGGGCGAGCGTCGCGGCTTCCGAGACGAAGCCAACCCCAAGGGTTCCTCGAATTTGCGACACTCGAGCTCGGGATAACGCATTTATCGGCGACGATCCTCGAGAAGTATCGCCGCATCGAGAAATCGCTGTTTGATGGCAACGGGGGAGCGGGATGACGACGCCGAAGTAGCAAACGAGACCGAGGGACGAAGCGGACAGAGAAAGGGGAACGCCCCGAGGACGGTGGAGACCGTTAAAATGAGGGAAAATAGAATAGGACGAGGAAGAGATGCGACCGAAACGACCTCCTCTATCCGCGATGACTCACAAAATAGCGAGCCTGAATTGAGATTTATGCACTTCCGCTCGGCCCCGAGGCTTTCGCCCCGGTGCGGAGGAGCGAATGAACAAATTTCCCTTCGCGCAGACCTAAGAAATCGCCCCTTACTGGGCAAGACAAAGCGTAAGACATTGGATAAGAAACAGAAAATGCTGCAAAGTAATTTGCAAATTGCAGCCTCATTTCATCGCCGCTCGCAGATTCGTCTGCGAGTTCCTTGACCGCTTCGGGTTTCCTCATAGAGACCTATTTATGCTTCTAATGCAACACTTTACACAACATTTATTGTACAAATTCGCAGACCCACATTATTATTATTTTTTTTTTTTTGTTAATTTTCATTAGTCCTTTCGAATTCTCGTACAATGTATTTTTTTGCTGCTGATCGCGAATCCGCAACTCATATGCGCCGGTGAGGACGCAAAATTTATCGACAGGATTTAACAGGTGATTTTTTTCCGCCCACAAACAAACCGCTATCATTTTCAAACGTCCGAAAGTATTTTTCAATGATCCATTCGATGAATTCGTAGAGCAACGTTTGAGAAACAAAATGAGCCGTCGTACGTTAGAGTTCGTTGAAAAATAAGGATTCCTCTTTGAAAAAACTCAACGAAAATCTGTCATGGAGTTCCGTTGCAGTCGACGAATGCACAACAAATCGAACGAACAATTGCGACAATTAGCGCTCGTTTTACCGGTGTTCTCCAATGTGTTGAGCAACGCAGCAGCTGCCTTTGAGCGTGCGCGGTGGGCTCGAAAGAAAAAAGGAATTTAAGTACTCGCCTACCGCACGTTGTCGCGAGTACTCGCTCCGCGGTCATAGCTTGACACGGAAGGATAAAGGGACTCGTTGCCGATATCTCCGACCACACGAGTGCCGCGAGTGAGCGGCGAGTGTGATAGAACTACACCCACGCACACACACACGCGCGCGCGCTCGCGCTCGCTCGACGAATGAGAATAAGTCTCCGCAGCGTGTCCGTCGAGAGCTCGAAGAGCATCGGAGAAAGCATCGGGACGAAAGAATGAAGGGAAACAGGACAGTTGTGGAAGCTCGCTTTATTTGAGGAACGTGCCGGCGGTATAGCGCCAGAAGCTTTCGGGTTAAAATAGCGGAAATTGCATCTCCTGGAGGAGCCTCACCAACTATATCTCTGACTCTCCGCTCCGATGTGCAGCCACCGTACGTGACAGTCTCGAACACCTGACGATGAGGACGACGGGGCAAAACTTGTAGCATCTCGACTATGGAGCGTCGGTTCAGTTGGCTCGCGACTCTCCCTCGAGAAGCTTTATCTTACTTTTTTTTCAACACCTTCGCCTTCACTCCGATGCCGAGACGATATATATATATATATATATATATGTGTGTACATATATATATATATATATATATATATATATATATGTACATATATCTCTACATATATTTGGACGGGACGTTGACTCTTTACAGCTGTTAGGGACGTAGTTTGGACTCGTGTAGTCCATTCGTGTCAGATCGCTGGTGAGGAAGGCATCATGAAGACATGAAAGGAAAAGTGAAGAAGAGAAACGAGGGTCGGGAAAAATGATGAATCTTATATGTGTATTTGTGATAGTTGTTTGCTTGCTCGGCCCAAATTTTTTAGAATGTCATTTCAAAATCTCATTTCTCACCGGAAGTGACGTCGTACCGGAAATGCATCGCTTCCGGTTTCAAAAAATCTCATTTTTCGACCAGAAGTGACATCATAGCTGAAACGCATCACTTCCGCTTGGAAATTCTTATTTTTCGATCGAAAGTTACGTATCTCCAGTATGACGTCATTTCGGGTAAAAGATGCGAATTCGAAACCGGAAGTGACGTATTTAAGGTTTCTAAATTCCATATCGGTATCGCTCGAGCTACATCAAACTGAAACTTATGACAAATACTAATGTTCTTTGATGTTACCAAGTGCCGGATCGATAAGAGCTGCGCTAATAGTCACGAACAAAAAAAAACCCCCGAAGATATTACAGTTTCAGCATCGCTTCCTCATTTTTTTTTTTTTTTTTTTTTTTTTAATCTTCCTTGACAAAAATCATAGAATTTTCACCGTAGAATTCGGAGACGAGAAATTATCGTAGATCTCCGTGCGCGGCACATTGATATTTACAAACGCGAGTGGGAATTCAGCATCGGGCGCCGTTGCGGCTTCTTAGCTGCGTTTAGGAAAACCCTTAAAGCACAATACAACGAAGCTCCTGGGTGACTTTCTTACGGGCGTCCGGCGGAAAGAAGACACGAAGAAGGAAGCTCGAGAAGCACAAAGAGGAGATGCGTAATGATACAAGGCAAAAAAGGACGAGGAGTGGACGAACAGCAAGACAGACGCCGTTGGTGGTGTATATTAGGAAGTAAAGGGGGATCAGCCGGTGAAACGGAGTCGGGAAAACTCGCATTTTTTCCCTTGAACTCCGTTGCGGCGTGTCTGCACATAAAAGTCGCACGGTTTCTCGTACGAACGCCACTTTAGTCTGTCTGGTACCCGGCGCTACATTCTCGTTTCGATGAGATTGTTAAGAAAGCGAGGACGAGGACGAGAAATGAGTGTCGCGCGACAATTTCGTCGGAGGAAATATGAAAAACCGTGACAAAGTGGGAGAGCGGAAGGAGAGTTTGCCGGAGAAGAAAAATATTGGTAGCAGCGAAGACGGCGGAGCGCCGAAGCGAACGCTACGTTACATTACTTTTTTGCATTCGGTCGTGTCTGAAGCGAATCTGCGAGGCATTATCGTTATCACGGTAAATGTCCTCGGAGTCGGTCTCATGAAAAAAAAAAAAAAAAACAAGCCGCTCGCCTGGAAGTCTCGAGATTGCGCGAAACCAATTTCAAAGTGCAAACGAACAAGTTCAATTCGTGTGCCGCAGGCATCGATGCATTTTTTTTTTGTAAGGGTGGGACCAGAAATTGCGGTGTACGAGGGTCCGAATATTCGCGGTTCGAGTGGGCGAACGGGAAAAAAAAAGAGCCGACGAAAGTTACACAATCGTCACGAAGGGGCGCGTCGGGGTCGCGCGAGAGTAAATTAGGGGAGGAAAAGAAGGCGGAAGGCGAAGAGTCTCGAAGGCCAGAGGGTGGTTCGTCGAGTGACGATTGCCCCGGAGAGCCTCGCGAAGCTTACAAGTCTCCTCTCCGTATACCGAATTAAATTCCATCGTCCTCCTCGGTGCGCCCCGACAAGAAAGGAAGTTTTAGCTTCGGGGCGATAGGGATGAGAATGAACGGGCCGGAGGTTGGAGGAAGGACAGGGCCGTTGTACCCGGAGGATCGTCGGGCATCAGAGAGCTATCCTGGCTTTCATACTCAGTTCTGTAATCTATATCTGTCCTGTCGGCGAGCCGTCGCGTACCGTCGACTCGGAATTCAGATTTCCTCGTTCCATAATGCATGAAACGTTTACGTAGCCCTCGAAGCGTTTCGTAAGCCGATGCAAATACGACGCTCCCGGGCCTCGGGTCGGTGGGATAACAGTGGCAATGCTCGTTTGTTCGTTTCCCTTGTTCCGCTGGTAACACTGCACGCTGATAATGCCAAGTGGTTTTGTTATTTCTGATGGCGCTCGCGTTAAATTCGTCGTTTGACTTGGTCTTCCCGAGTGTCGAGACTTGCAGCTCGTGACCGTAGGTGCTGGATCGTCATTGGGAGGCTGGAGGAGATGGTCAAGTCTCTTGGGATTGAGCTTGCGATGCTGCAAGAGACACTGGCAGCTTAGCATCGAGCTTGGGATGCTGCAGGAGAGAGTTCAGCAGCTTAGCGTTGATCTTGGGACGCCGGCGGAGAGATTCGAGCACTTTAGCATCGAACTTCGGATGCTGGAGCTGTTGCTCTAGCATCTTAACAGTGAGCTTGGGATGCTGGAGGAGACACTCTGGCAGCTTAGCATTGAGCTTGGGATGCCAGAAGACACACTTCAGCGGTTTTGGCGTTGAACTTGGGATGCTGGATAACACACACTCCAGTACCTTAGCAAGATCTTGGGATGCTGACGGAGACATTTGAGCATCTTGGCATCGAGCTTGGAATGCTGGAGCAAATACTCTTGCATCTTAGCATCGAGCTTGGTATGCTGAGGTAGATTTTCTAGCATCGTAGCATCAAGCTTGGGATGCTGGAGCAGATGCTCTGGCATAGTAGCATCAAGCTTGGGACGCTGGAGCAGTTACTCTTGCATCTTAGCATCAAGCTTGGGATGCTGAGCTAGATTTTCTAGCATCATAGCATCGAACTTGGGATGATGGAACAGATGGTCTAGCATCTTAGCATCGAGCTCGGGATGCTGGGGCAAATATTGTAGCATCTCAGCATCGAGTTTGGGATGCTGAGGCAGATGCTCTAGCATCATAGCATCGAGCTTGGGATGCTAGAGCAGATGCTCTGGCAAATTAGCATCAAGCTTGGGATGCTAGAGCAGATGCTCTGGCATCATAGCATCGAGCTTGGGATGCTGACGCAGGTGCTCTAGCATCATAGCATCCCGCTTGGGATGATGGAGCGGATGCTCTAGCATCTTTGCATTAAGCTTGGGATGCTGAGGCAGGTGCTCTAGCATCATAGCATCGAGCTTGGGATAATGGAGCTGATGGTCTATCATCATAACATCGAGCTTGGGGTGCTGGAGCACATATTCCACCATCTTAGCATCGAGCTTGAGATGCTAGAGCAGATGCTCTAGTATCTCAGTATCCAGCTTAGGATGAAGGAGCAGATGCTCTAGCACCTTAGAATCAAGCTTGGGATGCTTGATCAGGTGTTCTAGCATCACAGCATCCAGCTTGGGATGATGGAGCAGATGCTCTAGCGTCTCAGCATCGAGCTTGGGATGCTGGAGAACATACTCCAACATATTTGCATATAGCTTTGGATAGTGAAGGAGTCACTTCATGTTTGGGATGCTGGAGAAAACACTACAGTCTCGAGCTTGGGATGCCAAAGGAGAAACTCCACTATCTTAGTATCCAACTCGGGATGCTGGAGGAGACACCCCATCAGCTTGGGCTGCAAGACGAGACATTCCAGCATCTTAGTGTCGAGATTGGAACTCGAGAATTCGCAAATACATGGAAACAGCCGATTTGATCCTGGTCCCGGGATTCGCGAAGACCCCCTCGGCCTGACACGCACTCGGATCTGTGAGAGGACGCAACGAGGATATAATAACGCGCGCGCCTTGGCTCCGAGATTGCAGCGTCGCGCTTCCGCGGGATCGCTCGTAAAATCGAAATGGCCCTGCGACGAGAAACGGCCCTCCGTATTTACCGAATAGACAAGATCGATGCCGCGACCGTCCCTCGCACCGTGTATCTGGCTCTGGCTCTCCTCTTTGCTCCGTGTCTCTCCGGTGTGAGAGGAAGATCGAGTCGCGGCGTGACACACCCTAACCGACCGCCCGCGCCTATTCCTGCTTTTCACGGCCCACACCTCTACCGATAATGCCAGACCGGCGCACACGTATAGATATAGCTCCAACGACATCTATTACATACTACAGTTATAGCCAGGGAGTTTTCTTAAACGCCTTGACACTCTCCGCCGTTTTTTTTTTTTTTTTTTTTCTCTCTCGCCGGCGTCGCCAGCAAAACAATAAAATAAAAAATAAAATAAAAAAGCGGACCTCACAATACATTCGTGAGGGACCTTTCTTGTCGAGCACGTAACGCACACTCGTACCGACGTACGGAGCCGCTTGCGTCACGGGCGAATAGCACTATGTAAATTTATTATTCACCGTGTCTATTATAGAGCAGAGTAGCGCAGCTCGACCTCTCGCGCACTAGACGCTTTAGTCGAGCGAAGTGGCGACGGTAACGGGGTTTGAGTTTTATGAAATTTCGTTCGGTTTATTGTCTCCGAGGCGATAAGATCCTATCGGCTGAAATACTTCGGTCCGTTCAATCTAATGAAAAGGATCGATCGTTTTTTTTTTTTTTTTTTTTTTTCATACGATATACGGAAATTTTGCGTATTCGCTCGTTGCCGAATCGATAAAATGGTTGCTTAAAATATTTCTCACATTTTAATCGTATGAAAAAGAATGAATCGATGTTTTTCTATGTTTTTTTTTTTTTTATTAAGACGATATGCGAACTTGCCAATCAAATGTTCATCTGTAAAATTATCTCACAGTTTAATAAAGTTTTAACCAATTTCACTAAATTTCATTGTCTAATCAAATTTAATTACACTAAAAAAAAAAAACAAAAAAAGTCAATCGATTTTTCGATTGATCTTTTTTTATTTGAGAATTCAATTCGAAATCAATCGATCTTTAATTTTTTTTCAACGACGTGCGAAAATTATCGTGAATTTTGGGAAATTTTATGAATGTTCTCGGCTCCATCACAAAAATCGAGCTCACACTTTAATCCAGTGGAAAGGATCGATAGAGGTTTTTTTTTTTTTTTAATACGATACGCGGAAATAATTGTCCTTCGTTCTTTCGGGTCCAGAGTGGTCCCGTAAATATCACCTTTTATCCGCGAGGAGGAGTCTCGATGCATCGTCGAAGTTAAAAAAAAAAAAGAATAAAGTAAAAAAAAAAAAAAAAAATCGCCCGAGCGGCTCTGCCGACGCGAGTTCCTCGACGTCCCGACTAATTTCGCTAATGGCCCCGAATTGCGGCATCGGCCCTGCTCTGGCAGCGGCATCGGCATCGCGGCAGCACTCTCAATGCCGTGTGGCTCGGTAAAATGTTTCGCACGCGCGCACACGATTCTCGTTCGACCGCGGTAATTCGTCCACCCCCCCCCCCCCTCCCCCTCCCCCCCCCCCCCTCCTTCGGCTGCCCCTCTGGAAATTCGGAAATTAAATCGATACCTATAGAGAAGCGCAACCGAGAGACGTGTACTTAACGCGGCCTACCCTCACTTTAATGCGCGTAATTACGTGATTGAGCGGATGAAACCGGCAGAATGAACGACGAAGATGGCCAAGCGTGTATCGAGAAGAAATTTATTAGCAACCATTTTTTTTTTTTTTTTTTTTCGTCACTTATATACTCAGAGAAGGATCGCGGAAAAACTCCCGGGTCATATGCTAAATGTCGATCAAGCAATTTGGTACACACGCGCCGCCACTAGCGATATGTGATATTTTCACAACGGGCCCATGACACTTTTTGTCCAACACGTATGGTCATTTTTTTTCAGGCAGGCGGTTTGTGCAATATTACGCCTATCTGCTTAAGAATTTCGGGGATTAAAAACTGAAAATTTCGTGGATTAAAACTAAGAATTTCGTGGATCAAAATTGAGAATTACGTCGATCAAAGTTTTTTTATGTATGGATACGTCGGAGCTACCGGCACAGTACCGCAAAGTACTTTAAGTACTAAGTACTAAGTACCGAAAGTACTTTAAGTACAAAGTAATTTCCTTACTCAAAGTGCTTTTATAAAATACAAAGTGCAGAGTACTTTTTCTTCTTAATCGAATGAGGCGGAGTTCCACGAGTACGAAATTTAGGGCAGAATTTTCAAATCAAACGGCCTCGTTCAGGATCAACATTTTTTCAAAACGTCCAAACTCTTCGTTTCGAATTCTTGGTGACAGACTAATCGACTGGACTACGACGACTGGACCTTGGGGAAGTGAACGGAAATTTCAGTTTGCGAGTTCCTCCAATAATGTTCGCGGTAAATCACTATTTAAAAAAAAAATATATATATATATATATATATATATATATATATATATAAATGATTCGACTTCCGGTTATGCTCGTATGATACGAGCGGGGAGAGAATCCGGCGCAGAGGAGCAGCGCCCGGAGAGTTTATTTTCGCTGGCTGGTTCGTGGCCCTTCTGCTATTCAATATCGGGCTCACCGAAGCGCGGTTAATAACGCGCCCGTATTTAATCCGCGTTCATGTTGGGTTGAATCCCCATCCCCCTCCCCCTCGC
This sequence comes from Amblyjoppa proteus, assembly GCA_963922035.1. Taxonomy (NCBI): domain Eukaryota; kingdom Metazoa; phylum Arthropoda; class Insecta; order Hymenoptera; family Ichneumonidae; genus Amblyjoppa; species Amblyjoppa proteus. The sequence goes on along the minus strand of OY998229.1, from coordinate 4,760,515 downwards.
CCCCCCCCCCCCCTCCGCCCTTGGAAGTATTGCCCGATAATCGTTAATAATCCCCGAAGGTATGAAGCCAGGGGAGGAAAAGGACCTACCCCGAGCTTGGGTCCGCAGAAAATTTTCCTACGGAAACGGGCATTGCTCGCCGGTCGACCGGCACCGGAAACCTTCCAGAGGAACGATTTCGCAACCCCCCCCCCCCCCCCGCCCCCCTATCATCGCCGTCGGATGGGGTTCAGAAAATAACTTCACCGAGCAACCCGGCGGTCTGGGACGGGTCGGCGGTTTCGACGGCAAGTTCTTGAGATCAACGCGCACCAACTGGCGACTCCTTTGTAGCTTCTTTATTGCTTCCTCCGAGGATCCTTCCGAGGGTGCTTTGTTACCATGATTTTTATTATTATTGTATTTTTTTTTTTTTTTTTTTTTTCATCATCGACTCGTCCCAATCGTCGAACAGTCGTATGTGAAATTGATTTATTTCGAATTGAAGTATTCGAAATTCATTTGACACTTGCAATATCTGGAAACATTATTCGATGGATACCAAAATCAGTTGTGCAATGTTTATGCCTAAATTGTATTTTTTGACGTTGCATTCTGTCGAAAGACAGACGATACACGGTAAAAAAATAATAATTTCGTCAAAACGGAATGCAAAATTTCGTAAAAATAATTTTGTTAAATAAGTAAGAAACACATTTGTCACTTATTTGAATATACGAATCTGTCCTTTTCATTTCCCGTATCATTGACGATTTTAGCTTGTACTTTTGTTTGTAATACTAGAAAATTAAGGAATAAAAAATTGTGGACGTATGTGGACAATAATTGCATGTAAAAAGTATAATTTTTCTTTAGTGTGTATAGTGTCAGAAAATTGGTACAAGCGTTAGTAGATACGCGATCCGATATTCGGACATTTCGAAAAGTTAAGTTGGCCAGCTTTCTACGCAGCTCCATCTTCGGTATTGTTTCGCGTAAATATAATTTTTCTTATTTATTTAATTAATATTAATTAAATAAATTAGTGTCAGAAAATTGGTACAAGCGTTAGTAGATACGCGATCCGATATTCGGACATTTCGAAAAGTTAAATTGGCCAGCTTTCTACGTAACTACATCTTCGGTATTGTTTCGCGTAAATATAATTCTTTTCATTTATTTAATTAATATTAATGGCAAAGAAATTCTTTTAGTTCATATGAAGTACAACTGAGAGAAATGACAGTACTTTCTAGTATATCGAATAGTTCCCAGACTGAACGTCAATATGGATAGTTTCTGATACTATATATTCAATTGGTTAAACTATAATTGTGATTTAAACGACGATTAACTGTCATTGTCGCACCTATAAAATATGGAAGTTCCTCTTGGGAACGATTTTTTATGGTAAGAAGTCAATTTTGTTGCGTTTACAGTGCAATTTTTTCTCAGTGTAGTTAAGTTCGTAATGAAACAGTGGGATTTTAGTTGATATGAAGTAGTCGAGTTCGTAATGCGACAATTTCACAATAGGTTGTTGCAAAGAAGTACACATTTTTTTCACTGTGCACCTTCAACTTCGATATCGGACGTTTTGTCCGAAATTCGTTTCGATGAGAAAGCTTCGGGCGTTTCCGAATGTTCGTGAATACCGTTCGAAGTCCCTCTTGCAGGCGAGCCATCGAAACCGGCAAGGGCGATATATTGTACGCCGATGAAAAGCCAAACGATCGATGCCCGATGATCCGAGGCCGTCCGATATGGCATACGTCAAAGGCGAATGCTTCCGTTAGAAACGAGAACGGACGAACAGGTAGAGCCATAATGGAGCCCGATACACGTAGGTGGGAAACTGAATGCAAAGATAACGAGGAACCTGTGTGCGGGATCAGCGAAGGTGGAACGATCAAAGAGCGCACTTGCCTCGGAGACGGCCCTTCCGTTAGGTCGAACATCGGCCTGTTCCTATAGAGGCGCATGGATGTACCCGGAATCGATATCCCGTTCGGTTCGACACTCGCGCCGGAAGAAAGTTTCCATTCATTCGAGATGCAAATTTATGTCGATACGCCGAGGGTGAACTCATCCGGCCTGTCCTGCTTGTCACAGAGGATCATCCATGAACTTTGACACGCTGAGATGTATTTTGGTTCCTTTCGTCTCGATTGTTCGTGCATGGCCAAACTCTTACGCGTCATGGCGTCTGATCGAGAGATCATGGGGAAGTCATCCGGCAAGGTGAAGTCACGTGATCTGGCGGGGAATATCGTGATCATGTCCGAAAGTCCCTTCAGAGAGGGTTCGAGGAATGAGCCTGAAGACATTTGCATGAGAGTAAACTTCAACGAGTTACAATGGCTGGATTTTGCATCGGAGAAACTTCGCTCGGAGAAGTTTACTTGGAGGAGAAGTTCACTTGTAGCAGAATTTCACTTGGAGGAGAATTTCACTTGGAGAAGTTCACTTGGAGGAGAAGTTCACTTGGAGAAGAACTTCACTCGGAGGAGAAGTTCACTTGCAGGAGAAGTTCACTTGGAGGAGAAGTTCACTTGGAGTAGAAGTTCACTTGGAGGAGAAGTTCACATAAAGAAGTTCACTTGGAGAATAAAATCCTACGAGAAAACATTTTTTTTTTCTTCCTAGAGCAGTGCACTGACAAAAACTTGCCAAAGATGAAATTTGATGATGAACCTAAAGATATCTGCATGAGACTAAACTTCATCAAGTTTCAACGGTTGTGTCCTTCATTTCACAAACTTCGGTTGAAGAAGTTCTCTTGGAGAATAAAATCCTACAATTGGACAATTTTTGTTTTCTTCCTAGGCCAAAATGAACTTTTCCAGCTTCGAAGCTCCGTCATGAGCTTCGGCATGGCGAGATGAGTTTTGGTTGCTTCCGTTCCGGCTGTTCGTTCATGGCCAAGCTCTTATACGTCGCGGCCTCTGATCAAGAGATCATGGAGAACTCATCCAGGAGTGTAAAGTCACGCTGTTTGTCGGGTAGTTTCATGACCGAAACTCTCCCTGAAGAGAGTTCGCGAAAGGCTTCTTGAGAGCGAGCTTAATGGACGACCGCCCCGTTGTCCGGGCAACTTAGCGACCCACGCCACGCCGGCGAAGAACAAAAGGGAAAACCGGAGACTCACCGAGCGAGAGTGGAAAAGACATTGGCGGGGTGGTTCTTTTCCTATTTTCTTTTCCGAGGCTGTTGAAGAAATCGGCTCGCCGTCGTCGCCACCGGAACCGCCCCTCGTTCAAGGGTATCCCACGCTGCGAATCGCCCGCGTTATAGAAGCCAGCCGCGGCATCCGGACGGGGCTCCGCGACGACGAGAAGTACCCTCCGCGAACGCTAAGAATTGTGGGAAATAAGTAGCGCAAAACCAGCGGTAGCTCGAGCGGTGAAGGATGAGAAGTTGTTCCCGGCTGGGTGAACGTCGCCCGGCTGCGGGAAACCGGTGCCGGTGAGGAATTTAATTTCGACGTTTTCAAGGGCCCCCTCCGCCAGAACGCAGACACGGTAATCGGGAGTAAGAATGAGCGATAGTAAGATGGACGAAGCTCTCTGGGACGCCAGGATTAATCTCCAGTTTGGTCACGACTCGAATACAGGCGCGTTAAACCTATGTACAATTGCGTCTTCGCAATTGACGATGGGCGATGAAAAGTTCATTGACCCTCCTAGGTACCCAATTTCTCATGCTCCAGATCTTCCTCGAGCCCATTTTCCCTCGAGCATTCCTCATAGTCACTTGCTTCGGGGCTTAATTGTTTCTCTGTTCGTTCTCCAACTTTTCTCTGCTTCTATTTTGCATAAAGGCATATTTTGGGGTGTTCGAGCGTTAAAGCTATGTGCAATTACGTCTTGTTCTTCGCGATGACGATGGGCGATGAAAAGTTCATTGACCCTCCTAAGTATCCAATTCCTGATGGTCCAGATCTTCCTTGAGCCGATATTCCCTCGAGCATTCCTCATAGTCACTTGCTTCATTATTTTTCTGTTCGTTCTCCAACTTTTCTCTGCTTCTATTTTGCATAAAGGCATATTTTGAGGTGTTCGAACGTTAAAGCTATGCGCAAAGTTCATTGACCCTCCTAGGTACCGATTTTTCCATAATCCAGATCTTCCTTCCGCATATTTTCGGCTCTTTGCGCGATAAACCTACGTACAATTGCGTCTCGTTCTTCGCGATGACGATGGCGGATGAAAAGTTCATTGACCCTCCGAGGTACCGAATTTCTCATGATCCACGTCTTCCTTCAGCTCACATCCAGAAAAATAATTCATTTCTTTGATTTAAATGAATATTTATCTAAATCGATAAAAAAAAAAAAATGTATTTAAACCACGAAAAATATTTATTTAAACAAAAAAAATATGTATTTGCGAGTGCCCTTCAAATAAATGATTTTACCGTGCGCGTTTTCCCTCAAGCATTCCTCACAGTCATCCGCCCTCCGACTGCATGATTTCCTATCCATTCTCCGCCTGTTTCATCTTTTGCTTTGCATAAACGCACATTCACGACTCCTCGCACGTTTAGTTATCGGAGTGAGTCACGGTTCGGAGTGACTCGTACAGCGGAAGAGCCAAGAAGCTGAGAAAGAGCCTCGCTGCCGTCGCCGACTTGCTTCTGGGGGCTTCGCGAAAGGGCCCTAAAGACCAATTAATTAAATGGAGGTAAATTCATTCATCCGACCCATTAGCATTCGTTGTCGTTAATCGGGACGTTGGGCGTACCGCTCTCTCCGGGCCGTCGGTAGCGAAGCTCACACACGTCCGTTCGTTGAGTGTGCGTGATGCGTCGCACATCCGAGTTCGCGGAGGAGAATGAGTCGTCAAACGAATCCCGCTTCGCCGTTTCGCTGCGAGTGCGCTCACCATTGTGAGCTGTACGGGGGCACGCAAATAAGCTGAATTGGGCCCACATGTAACAGGAGACTGTTGGGAAGGCTCGCCGATTCGGAATACTTCTCACAATCGTGTATCGTTATTGCGAACCCGCCACCGATTCGATAATCGGTCGAGGCCGATTAACGGGCGACCGCACTCTTTCGTTCCCGGACAATCGGCCCCTACACACTCCAATCAACTGCTCGAACCTGCAACCGCTGCTGTACGATGGCTGAAGCGCACTGTCATCGAGGATGACGAGGAAGAATCGGCGATCGCTCACCTAACGGAGAAAGTGCTTCTCTTATTTCCTTTCTCATCGGCGATTTGTAATGTAATGTAATGGAGGAAGCTTTTGTCTGTCTTTTCTCTGCGGAATACGTGCCGACGATGTCGCCTTTGCCATGAACTGTGCTCGAGTGTCAATCGTTTCGTTATTGATAATGTTATGCCATTTGCGCGTTAGCGTTTCGTTGGACGAATGAGTGATATTAAATCTTTGTCTGTGTTGGACCTTTTTTAATTTCTTTTGTTTTTTTTTTCATTTCATTTCATTTTTTTTTTTTTTTTTTTTTTTTATGGACTACTTTGTACATCTCGAAGCCCTGTTGTTGGATTTGATTAACCACTCGTACTTGAGACTACTCGTGTTCGGTTTGATTAATAAAATACAAAAATACAAATACGAAAAATAAGGAAGCCATCTGCAAGTGGCTTTGTACCTTTTATTTTAGCTTTTTGGTGGATTTCTCTTTTTTTTTTTTTCAATGAGATATAAACATTTTTTTAATGTCACGAAAAAGGGTGTAAAGTGAGTTGCGCATCGCTTTCTCTACGAGAAAAGCAAAAATCGATCAGCGAACTTTCTCACAGAGAAAGCTACGCGCAAAACAGTAATAAACGAGGAATCTGCAAATTGCTTTTGCACCGTTTATTTTACTTTTTTCGATGGATTCCACTTTCTTTTTGATGATTACTCCTCTATTTTTCGTGACTTCTTCGATGAACTTTAATGACCGTCTGGCTTGACTCTTGGGCTCGTTTCCTCTTTCGTCTTTTTCCAATTGAGGTGATTCTCCACATTTTTTTTTAATTTTCTTTTTTTTTTTTTTTTTTCACAGCCCAATCAACAGCTCCGAACCTGCCGCGGTGCGCCGAGCCTCCTCGCGCCCTACGACGATCGAGGCTCGATCGGCGTTCGCCCAGCCAGCACAAAAAAAAAAAGAAAAAAAGTGCTTCACTTCGCTGTCGCATCGTTGTCTTTCCATTGCGACGCACGAAAGTCGCTCCGAAATTCGCTTCTTTCCCTCGAAACGCATCGAAATTCCTCAAATGAATGTTTCAACGGCGTCGTCACAGGGCGAAGAGACGCCTCACCTTCGGCTCTTCGCCGATGGTACACGCTTATCGCATTTCGCCCCATCCTCGACGCCCTCCCGTTCGCCATTTCTTCAATTCGATACACATCGTGTATCCCTTCCCGTTATTTTATCCTCGCGAATGGAGACGAAGAGGCGCGCATTTCCGAACAGCGATTAAATATTTTATCGAGCACTCCCCGCGCTGTCTCGACGACGCTCGATGAGCGATCCTGAGTGAGCGGCCCTCAGGAGCCCCGCGAAGACCTCGCCGAATGGGAGCTGAAAAGTTTCGCCTGCTCGGAGGGGCAATGCGAACAGTCGAATAATAACGTTATTCATCCCACTCCCCCTCCCCTCCCCCCCTCGCCTCCCCCGAGGAGTTCCGATGAAAAATATTTTTACAGTCCCCCGTTATAAATTATTCGCTGGTCTTGTTCGCTCCGGGCCGCTCGGACGGTCGCGGAGAGGCGCCTGGAAATTTTTTTTTTTTTTTCTTTCTAAAGAACTCATTAACGGAAAAGTTCATTTGGATTCGGACGATCTTCCGGGTTCGAGGAGTTGCGCCGATGGGGAAGGGGTTTGGCTTCGGCGCATTAATAGTTGATTCGAACGGAAACGATTGGGAATTCCAAAGGCGGAGTTTTCAATCGCGTATAACCGTGGCGGGGAGTGCCGAGGAATGGACCGAGTGTCATTATGGAATCGCCGCTTCTTATACAACTGGCCGACAATTCTATGACTGTATATAACGGCGCGATAAAAGTTTCCGCGAATTAAATTAAAATAAAAAAGAGAGAAATATGAGTTTTCGACGGTGCCGGAGGGGACGAAAGATCGAGCGGGAGTTTCTGGCCGGATGCCCAGAGAGGACGGTGAGGAATTTGACCATTATTCGTTCCCGTCCGTGGCTTTAATAGCGGGAATCGGCGACGTCAGCGGGGAAACCCCCCCCCCCTCCCCCCCCCCGGAATCATCCTCCTCCTCGTACGACCTCTCGCTTATAGACTCTTCGGCCGTTTCTTTGACGAAACTTATATTGAAATAAATCAATGGCCGGGGGAGGGCGGACCGAGATAGATCGGCTGCCGAGGCTGCGCCACGGTTATCGATGGGGAAACCGGAGAGAGGAGAGAGTATCCGGCCTCGCGGAAGAGAACTCATTCTGTTATTACAATAACGAACTTCCGGCTCATGCCCATTATCATATTAAACGCCGTCATTACGGCTGATTGATTTTGACCCCCCCCCCCCCCCTCCCCCCCCCCCGCCGGCGCGACCGGTCGCACGGCCTCTCTGGCGGGTATTCGAACCATTTTTTTTTTTTTTTTTTTTTTTTTTTTTCAACGCCGCCGCTCTTGCTCTGCGCGCAGCGAGGTACTCGGAGGCGAGTCGGGGGAAAAAAGGTGTTTAGCGACGAATTTTCCGACGGGTGCTCCGATAATTATTGCTTGTTTGACTCGAGTTATTGTTTATTGATTTCGAATTATTGGTTATTTAATTCAAGTGATTGTTTATCGAATTCAAATTATTGGTTATTTAATTCAAGTGATTGTTTATCGAATTCAAATAATTGGTTATTTAATTCAAGTAATTGTTTATCGAATTTAAATAATTGTTTATTTAATTCAAATAATTGTTTATTCGATTAGAATAGAATATTTATTATGCATATGCAGGAATACAAAGATTCATAATGAAGCTGTTGAGTGTGAATATAAAAATATAATATAATTTGTTGAACAACGATCTTTATCTTCAATTTGTTCATTAAAAGATTGGAATTATTATTTCACGAAAACAATCTTTGCAGCAGATCTCGTGTACTTAATTTTTTTTTTTCAGACTTTTATTCCATCGAGAGGTGTTCGAAATTTTCTCTGAAACTCACGTTTGGCGGGACTGAACCGCAATCACTACCTCAAAGCAGCTTCACAACCGTTAGTTTCATAACTTTATTCTATTGACGTAATTATCTATTTTATTCAAATAATTGTTTATTCTATTGAAAAATGTATTTATTTTATTCAAACAATTATTTATTTTATTCAAACATATATTTATTTTATTCAAACAATTATTTATTTTATTCAACCATTTATTTATTTTATTCAAACAATTATTTATTTTATTCAATCATTTATTTATTTTATTCAAACAATTATATATTTTATCCAAATAATGATTTACATACCTCGCGACTCAAAAATAAATAATCTATCTGAATGCAAGGTATCGGCCCTGTAGTGAGAAAAATGTATCAGCAAAAAAAATTGACACGGAAGAAAATCCGCGAGGTGTGGCCGTAACGCGTGCGGATATCGGGAATCCGTCGGGGGTGTGCGTAAGGGTGGAGGGGATGGTTTGGGGGTGGCAGGACGAGACAGTGTCGAAGTACGTAAATCTCGGTTGGCAGCGGAAGCTCGATTAGCAGCAGATTTAGTGCCCCTGCGGGAAGGTGCACCATTCCTGTTCCTCGACGGCGTGAGTCCGCCGCGGACTTCGTGCCGTAGGAGAAGAGGCAGAGGCGGAGGCGGAGGCGGAGGCGCTGTGCACGCCGGTATACGCCAATCTCGTTCGAAGCCACCGGTGGAAACCACCGGAGTTCGAGTTAAATGGTTTATGCAAGACCGAACGAAGCGGTAATGAAGTTCTCGCACCAGCGTGTACAGGATAATCTACCCTACGTCACGATTTATCGTCCGTTTAATACGGTTATGTGCGGATACGAGGTCTAAGTTAAGCTCCTGGGCGCTCGCGTATGTACCTCACCCTGCCCGATCGAACCGAAAGCGCGCGAGCGCGTGTGTATGCGCGCATGATAAGCCGTGTGTGCGCGCCACCTGAAATTTATACCGCGCGGCATAACCGCTCGAATGGGCCAGACGAGAGTTGCGGCTCCCCGGAGTTTCGTCCCTCGATATTGCAACTATCGCTCGGTCGTATAGCGAATTTATTCCCATCGTCGAAAGAGGTGATTGTCGTTTCGGTCGAAAAGATATTCGGGACAAAAGTGAGGAATAAGCGCGACTCGAAAGTTTGGCTCCGGAACTTGCGACTAAGGGAGTCTGAATTCCAGTTTGGGGGATGAAAATTACGCTGAAGATAGCTGCGTGAGAGTTAATTTTTTTTTTCTAAGTTTCATGAGTCCTGTGTTTTGCAGAAACTTCGCTTCGGGAAGTTTAATTGGGGGGCGAATTTTCTAGAGGATCGCTTGGACTTACGATCGCCGTCGAGGTCGAACCTAAGATCGATGTTTGGTCCGTACTTCGTTGGGCGCTTAAGATCTATCTTAAGTTACAACTCGAGATCTATCTTAAGTTAGAACTTAAAATCTATCTTAAAATAGAACTTAAGATTTATCTTAAGTTAGAACTTAAGATCGATCTCAAAGTTAGAACTTAAGATCTATCTTAAGTTCGAACTCAACTCTGAACTAAAATTCGATTGTAGTTCGGGTTCGAAATGAAGTTCGAACTCAAATTCGAAGCTAAGATCGAAATTTAACGCTTTTTCGGCTTGTAATCTATAGAATCTCCGTCCGATAATCAATCACCCCAACCGGGCCTCTACCATTATTCTATTTCATCGTTTTTTCAAATCGACATTTGTCTCAGAACGCACTGGTCCATCTTACACCCGGTCCGTATTCACCACTTTTATCCTATTAATGAAAAAAAAAAAAAAAAAAAAAAAAAAAACGAAACCCAACATTTCCAACAACCATTCAACGTCCTCCTTTTTTTTAGATCTTTTTTCCCAATCGGCACTTGTGTCTCGACGCACTGGTCCGTCTTACCCACCGTACCGCATTCACCCCTTTCGACCCGTTAATGAAAAAAAATAAAACCTAAACCCTAAATCTCCGATAACCAACGCCCCACTCGACGTCTTGCCCCCGCAACTATCCCGACAAGCGCAACGTGAAACAGACGACGAGAGATTTAATCGTACATTGAGGAACAATAGAGTGGGTTCTGGTACTTCGGTCCCCCACGCCGGTCCGCTACCGCACGTGATCGGAATTCGTTCGAGCACCCGGTCGGACATGCGGCCAGAAAAGTACGAGAAGATAAACACAGTGAGATCTCTCGGAGAAAGCACGATAGCGAGAAAGAAGCGGGATGAGAGTCACGAGTCGCGCTGCCGCGATGTTTCTCCTGGACATTACCAACCCCCACGGGCTCCCCTCGTCGCCGTCGTGGCCACTCGAGTAACTCGACGACGATCTGAAAGAGAGCAGCCCCGAGCAACGAACGAAAGTGAGCGATCAAACGAGCGTGTAAAGAAGCGCCGAAGAGAAACAGCGCAAGAGAAAATATAACTCGGCAAAAACGCAAAAAGGAAGAGAAAAAAAAAAAAAACAAAAAGTTAGCCTGGAAAGAAAGAAACCGAACGAAACAACGAGGTATAGACGAGGTACGTAGTGGCAATGGCTGAAAGGGACCAACGGCGAAGGCGCTTCCATCCGTAACCGATGTTTGCTCTAGTCAACTCGGCGCTGAAAGCTTTTCCTCCGAGTAAAAGCTCCTTTCATACCTGCTCTTCTCCGCCCTCGCGGTCGCGCTCCTCGCCCAAGGTAGAAGCACCAGTCGCAGCACACCCAAGGGAGGAGTTCCAGTGCAGGAACACGCGTGGGAAATCGTACGGCAAATCAGGCTGATATGACCAGGTGGGTGAAACGGCAGGCCGTTATGTCTTTCAACGTTAGAAACGAATGGCGCTACCCTTTGGACAGTTTTTAGTACACGTGAATACGATGTGATTGTGCCAAAAATTATAAGATTGTAGGTGCAAGGTTCGGTACAAACGGTGAATCCCTATTTCGAGATAGCCGGAAGTCTCTCGGGCACAATTTGCAGCGCTCTGGAGACATACTAAGTTACAACTTTGCTGGTAAATCAACATTGCACACTATAGTTGGAGCTTTCAAGAATGTTTAGAAATACAAGGCTGGACGGTAGCCTTGTATTCCGATAGCTTTTGGTAAAGTTGTGAGTAGTAGAGATGTAAATGGACCTGGTGATAGGGCGCATTTACATCTCTACCACTGACAACTCTACCAGAATCAAAATAACATTCTACCGGAGTACACGGCTAGACGGTAGCCCTTTATTCCGGTGGAGTTTTATTTTGATACTGGTAGAGTTTTTTTTACTTTCTGGTAGAGATTTTGGTAGAGTTATTTCCGATAGCGTTGTTTTCTGGTAGAGTTGTTTTCTGATAGAGTTGTTTTCTGATAGAGTCGTTTTCTGATAGAGTCGTCTTCTGGTAGAGTTGTCTTTTGGTAGAAACGTCTTCTGGTAGAAACGTCTTCTGGTAGAAACGTCTTCTGGTAGAGTTGTCTTCTGGTAGAGTTGTCTTCTGGTAGAGTCGTCTTCTAGTAGAGTTGTCTTCTGGTAGAGTCGTCTTCTGGTAGAGTTGTCTTCTGGTAGAGATGTCTTCTGGTAGAGTCGTCTTCTGGTAGAGTTGTCTTCTAGTAGAGTTGTCTTCTGGTAGAGTCGTCTTCTGATAGACTTGTCTTCTGATAGACTTGTCTTCTGGTAGAGTCGTCTTCTGGTAGAGTTGTCTTCTAGTAGAGTTGTCTTCTGGTAGAGTTGTTTTCTGGTGGAGTTGTCTTCTCATAAAGTTTTCTGCTGGTAGAGTTGTTTTCTCGTAGAGTTGGTTTTTAGTAGAGTTGTTATCCGGTAGAGCTGTGAGTGGTAGAAACGTAACTGTACCCGTTCACATCACCCCGACTTGCCCAATTTGCGTCTCTACTGTCCGCAGACTTCGTCCAACAACCGGGACGTCTTCGTTCGCTGGGCACTTCACCTCACTTTATCGCGGATATAGAGATACACACACCTCCGCAGACAGTTAACCTAATCCCGAGCACGCCGCACATTTCCGCTTGCGTGAGCCAGAGCGGTGGGTCGTTGGCGTACGATGTTGGTACCGGTGGTCGCGTGAGGATGGAAACCGTGGCCAGTCGTCGCTCTACATAAGTAATCTGCATCACTCCCAGTTATCCGCCGGTACAACGTTGACCCGGGTATCGATCTCTCGGGCACTTATCGTAGGCACGGTTGTTAGAATTGCGAGTTGATCAGCGTCGGCATTGCGAGTACCATCGCTAGGGAGGCGAAAGTGTGTGGATGCGCGAAGGTTTCTGGTCAGCGCGTGTATGCACGTACAAACTACATCCTTTTGCACGGGCGGCGCAGTGGCCTTTGAAGCCATTCATGACCACGGTCGGACCACCGAGTGCAGTCCTAGGGGGCATGCGGTACCAGTTGCAAACGAATGGAACGCGGTAACGTAGGAGCTCATCGACAAAGGGCGAGCGAGGGTTCCACACACGACCACGCGAAACGTTATCCACGCGTCGATTGATACGAATCTCATTCATTTTATCGATGCTCGTACGTGTGTGAGCGTCGCGAGAGCGGTTCCATGTGGGAATTGTATACAGATTTTCTGCAGATACGACGGAGCAACTCAATCAATTTAATCCGTTGAATCTCAGTATCCTGGGCCAATTCCGTTTTATGCTGCCTCGCGGTGAAGATCGCTGATTGAAAGGCGATTCATATTTCTTGTTTAGGCGAGCACGGACCGAAACTCTATACATCGCACGGTGGAGAGCCGATTGACCGGAGAGGGGATTATCCGCTAGCGGATTAAACGCGGGGATGAGGAAAGAGCACATTTTTTTTTATAGGGTGGAAACTTTGGCATTGGAGGGGCGGATAAAAATTCACATGTACCGGATTGAAAATGAAGTTGGTTAAAAAAAATGCTATGCAAAAAAATCATGATATTTAATTCAGGATAACCGCCGTTTCAGTTATTCAGGGTTTCTTTGGTTTTACTGTATATCTACACGGTAAAAAAAAAAAGTTTGCACTTTTTACAACACCTTACTGTTGTAAAATCGAGAAACGTCAACAATTTTTTTATTTATTAATTTTTTGATCCCACCAGCCGATTCTAGTTTTACAAACAAAACTACAAACTAAAATTGTTAACGAGACGCAAAATAAAAGTACATCTATATTCAAACCTTAGCAAAACGAATTTGTCATTTGTTTGACAAAATTATTTTCACGAAACTTTCCTATTTTACGAAACAATTTTTTACTGTATATTGTGAGCGTATTATCCTGAGAACCTTGTTGAACCCGAGTTGAGAAAATAGTACTGTTTTTTAACAGGGTGGAACCTTAGAACTGAAAGGGTTGCGTAAAAAATCATATGTACTGAATTGGATCCGGTTAAAAAAAAAAAAAAAAAAAAAAAAAAAAATCACGACATTTAATTCGAATGAACCGTGCTTTCAGCTATGCGGGTTTTCTTCGGTTTCACTGCATATCTATCGCATAACAATGAAGGTACAGCCACCCGGTAGAAAGGAGGGTTACCGCAAGGATAAAAAAAACAACGCTCGAGGGAAGAAAAGGGTAATGAATCTCCGCGTCTTGGGTTACCGATGAAGATTCTATGGTGGTATACCGTTTTTTTTTTTTTTTTTTTTTTTTTTTTTTTTCTTATACCTCAGCACATGCACTGCTCCCGCGCGTCATTATTTTCGATCCCGGTGAAAAGGCAAGGAAATCTGGAGGGAGCGTCACGTACTCGTTGCTCCTTCGCTCTTTCATCTTTACGATCCTTCTTTCTCGTGTATCGCGGTGCGTTGTGAGCCGGAACGCCGCGATATCGTATTACCCGAGATAACGAAAAGGCACAAAGAACCTCCGTCGGAGGTTGGGTAGGTTCGGAGGAGCGGCTAGGCTCTCGCCGCTCTCAATATCTCGCCCGCTTGTCCACGAGACCCTTTATTGGAACTCCTTCATTGATTCTTTGGCTCTTGTGTAAAGCTCGAACGGTATTTCCCAATCTCAACCGGGCTCATTTTGCGATCCTCGACTTGAACTGGATATCGGCAACGCTAAAGCTGGCCTGATATGGCGAAATCATCCTGATATGACAAAATCAGCCCAATATAACAAGATCAGCCTAATATAACAATATCAGCCTAATATGATAAAATCAGCTTAATATGATAAAACCAGCCTGATCTCACAAAATCAGTCTAATATCACAAAATCCACGTACTATCACAAAATCAGCCTAATATCACAAAATCTGCCTAAAATCGCAAAATCAGCCTAATATCACAAAATCTGCCTAAGATCGCAAAATCAGCCTAAGATCACAAAATCAGCCTAAGATCACAACATCAGCCTAATATCACAAAATCAGCCTAATATCAGAAAAACAGCCTAATATCACAAAATCTGCCTAAGATTGCAAAATCAGCCTGATATCACAAATTCAGCCTCATACAGCCGAACCTGCTTGCACAGTAAAGAAGATTAGTACATTTAACAAACCTTTTTGTCATCCACAAACGTCCGCAATTATTTTGTTATTGATATTACAAAAAGTATTCGTAAAATTGACAGACATTTTTGTAAAATTGACAAGAAAAGAATTATGGAAGTTTGTGGACAAGAAACGTTCGTACGATTTTTACTGCCCGATATGGCAAAATCAGCCTGATACGGTGCATCTGCTTTAGGCCGCGTCTGGCAAATACCGGTCCCGAGCCGGCATGCCTTATCGATCCCCGATATGTGTCATATGGGATGTATCCGGCACCACGACTAAATGTCTACCCGAGCATCGGGAAGAGATTCGGTTGATAAATTCCCCCGAAATCTCCGGGGGAAGCGGTCGTTGATGCTAGCTCGATGGCGATCCTCTGCGGCGAGACAAGGTGCGCACCACAGCAAGACGAGACACAGAAGGTGCATTGCCGAGCTCTCGGATCTCGCGTGCATTCGAAGTTTCCTGTCGCGTCTCGTGTTTCGGGATAAGAGCGGGCGAGAACTCTCGCGATCAAAGGAGCGAGCAAGGCGATAGAGGAAACGCCGCCCCGGATGCTGCACGGGTCGAGCTGGCGAGTGTGTCTTCCGCAGCGGCTTAGTCAGCGCTAAGTTCCGTCCAACGATATATCATACAATATATATATATACATATATATGTATATATATGTATAAGACATAAGGGCGTAGTTTCCGTGTTAAAGCATACGAGTTACGCCCTTCTGTTTCTCAGCGGTTGATGCAGCACGAAGACGATGTTTTGTCGTCGCCGTCAACATCGCCGCTATGTCTGGGCACATTCGCGGATAATCCACGTGTACATCCTCGGTGCCATGCATCGGTGGTTCATTGCATCGCGACCATTTATGGGAGCCAGCTTGTACGACAACATCACACACGGTCCGTAACAATACCGCGACGTGTTTATCGTCAGAGTTGACGAAATTACTGCGATAATTATTTATGCCGGTCGTTGTGACGGAAAGCGAAATTATTATCGGTGCCATTTGGTGCCAACGATCGAAGCCTTGGACAAAGCTCTATTGCAGTCTCCGTTCGAGCGTCGAATACCTTGCTTAAAGCTCGGGCGGTATTTGCCGATCTCCAGAAGACTGTAAAAAAAAAAATCGTATGAAATTTAACGTACAGAACGGCAAGTTTTTATGCACAAACTGGGATATTGAATATCTTGTGCGATTGTGATTAAAAAATAACATAAGGTTTATTAAAAATCTCAGAGATACTTTACTTTTAGTGATTTACTTTAGTTTTACTATAGATGCACTTTAATTCCAATAATTTAGTTTAATTTCAATTGTGATGAAAAATTAACGCAAGGTATATTAAAACTACAGAGATACTTTACATTTAATGATTTACTTTAGTTTTACTATAGAAGTAGTTTAATTACAATAATTTAATTTAATTTCGCTCTAAAGATCCATTAATTTTTCATCGCAATTTCTACATTGAATTTGACGCGTCAATTTTTCCATAAAAACTTCCAGAGCGGTCCATTAAATTAACAATTTTTTTGAACACTGTAAAAACAAAATCGTATCAAAGTGAATGTATCGGGCTGAAAGTTTTTATGCAAAAACTGGTGTATTACATTCCAGTTCATGCAAAAACTGCTATTGATACATCCCATGTACAATTACGCTAAAAAATTAATGCTCAGTGTATTAAAAAAAAAAATTGGTAATACTTTATTGACTTTAATGTCTATGAAAGAAAAAAAATACGCTAATTTTCCATCACAATCATACATTAAATATAATCTACAAGATTCCGCATAAAAACTACCAGTCCAGTAAATTAAACGTACAATTTTTTTTTTTTTTTTTTTTTTTTACCGCTTCCTCCGCCGACACAAAATCATTACACACCCTCAACAATCAATCCCAAGGCTTGTTTACCGTCGGAGTTGCTCCGAAATTGCTGCGATAATTATTAATGCCCTCTGTTGAATCGTGGAAGCGAAATTATCGCCGTCGTTTGTTGCCAGCCATCTCGTTCACGACGGAGCTCCATTGTGGAGTCTCCGTTCGATCGTCGAAAATACCTGGCCGACGATTGACGAGCAAGTGCTCACGCACACCGGCAACAAACACGACAGAGTCTCGGGTGGGGGAGATTCGTCGGTGTGGGGCGACTATGAGAAATTCCGTGATTCGAATAGGGCGAGGGAGCGAATCGGCACCCGAGCGGGTTCGAATCAGACGGTGCTCGTGCAAGTTTAGAGAAACGGTGGCGCTGGGAGGGTCGTGTGTGGGGACCCGTCGACTATGAAGCGCGAGGCTCGAAAGGGGTGCGACGTTTCTCACGCCGAAATCTTGGAATAGTTATACCGGCTATGATGTAATGGTTCCTGTTCGGCGTCAGAAAATTTCTCGTTAATGGGCATCCCGTCACCCGTCGAGTTTCTCCATTAACGCCGTCTCTGAGTAGCGAACGGTGGATAATTCCTCGGAGCCAAAGAAGGCGCGCTATGAATGGGGAGGACGATGGATGAGTTGCCGGTGGAAATGAGACGACGAACGGGGAACGATCTTCCCCGATGGGAGTCCCGAATTCCCTGACGCGCGTCTACTGTTCTCTCCGGTACAAGTCAAACAAACCGAATTGCGAATTCATCGCGGATTCGCGGAGAGTCTCTGTTGTTCCTCGGCCTCTCTGATCGTTCGTGAGGTTTTGACGGAGAAACGAGAATTCGGCAATCGGTATACGAGAAATTCGGCACAAATGAAAGACGATGCAGGAATTGCTTCTTCTCGCGTCGAGCGAATCGTCGTTGGATCATTGGAAGATTGTCGATTCTTCAGCATTGTGCAATCGGGAAGCGACGTCATACCGGAAATACGTCACTTCCGGTTTGGAAATATCATTTTTCGACCGAAAACGACGTATTTCCGGTAACGTTACTTACGGTTTGGAAATATTTCTCGACCGGAAGTGACCTCGCTTCCGGTTTGAAAATCTAATTTTTCGACCGAAAACGACGTATTTCCGGTAACGTTACTTACGGTTTGGAAATATTTCTCGACCGGAAGTGACCTCGCTTCCGGTTTGAAAATCTAATTTCTCGACCGGAAGTGATCTCACTTCCGGTTTGAAAATCTCATTTTTCGACCGGAAGTGACATCACACCGGAAACGCAACTCTTCCGCTATGAAAATTTCACTTTCCGCTCAGAAAGACATGACTTCCGGTCGGAGAATGAGATTTTTCAAACCGGAAGTGAGGCGTTTCGAGCGCGAGGGCGCCCGTTCGCCGGCAAGATAATAATTACGAAAGAGAAGAGGAGATACGCCGATCTGAGCTTACGCAACTCAGACGATACTCTATATTCCAGGCGAGCTGTGCATACGTCGGCTGCCGAGATATGCGCGCATCAGTGGCTCCAATGTACCAGATCCATGTTGAGAGAGCTGCCAGAGCTGCCTAGCTCGCAGATAACACACAGACCCAGATGCATTAGCGGCGGAGGGTTTTGAGCGCCTAGCAAGTGTGCTCCTGACGTGCATGACTCCACGCGAGGGTAAAGCGTGTTCGCCGGTTGTTGCAACAGAGAGTCTGGCTTAATGTCTGAGCGTGACACGGCCGCGTGCACGCGGTTACTCTTTATGCTTGGGAAAATCTACCGAGCGGTTTCAGTATGATTTCTCCGACTTGTTGAACCAGTGTACGAACCACAAACTACAGGGTACCTGCGAGCCAGCTATTCACACATCAACATACTGGGCGAGCGAAGGACGCATCCGACACCGTGCGATATGTGAAACGAGCGCGAGTTACGCCCATCCGTTTCTCGGCTGTCGATATATCGACGGTAGTCTTGTGTGCACAATACGGTGGGTCTTCGACTTCCCCGGCGCACGATACGCTCTCTCGTCCATCGGCGAATTCACGCCAATGAATTCGGTATACGCAATATTTGCGAACGGAGCATTTTTTTTTTCTTTTTTTTGCTGAGCGCAGATTCCAAAATCGCTTGGGCGTAAATGGAAGTCTGTGGAACCATCGATGCAAATTGTAATCGCGGCCATGGATGGTATTTTTTTAGGGTCTATAAATGGAGAAAAAAAAATAATGGAAAGGCAACGAAAACACCATATCGTTGCTTTTCCATTTTTTTTTTTTTATGTTATTTTTGTTTAAAT
Source organism: Amblyjoppa proteus (assembly GCA_963922035.1). Taxonomy (NCBI): domain Eukaryota; kingdom Metazoa; phylum Arthropoda; class Insecta; order Hymenoptera; family Ichneumonidae; genus Amblyjoppa; species Amblyjoppa proteus. The sequence continues at coordinate 4,741,751 of OY998229.1, read as the reverse complement.
CGGGAAAATTTTTGTTTAGAATGTTTTCTTGTAAAAAAATTACACATTTTCTTTGTTTGAATCAGGTTTTGCCAACGACTTTGAAACTGACGCTGTTTCGTTTCGTAGCATTACTTCCAATTTGCATTAACCTTTTCCTCGCTATTCAATTTATTTCTAAATTATTTTTCTTATTATTATTATTGATAATCGGAAGATACTTTTACTATTCTTCTATCATTTTCCGAGTGAGAATTGAAATCTGCAACGTTATTCGATGGAATTTTGCTAACGATTTTGAAACTTTCGCTCTTCCCCTTCGTAGCATTACTACCGATGATCGTTTTCCTCGCTGTTCAATCAGTCTCTAAATTATTTGTCTCATTATTATTTTTAATCAGAACAATGCATTCACCATTCTTCTATAATTTTCCGAGTGAGGATTAAAATCTGCAAGCGTCATTCGTCGCGGGGCTTTCGCTAACGAGTTTGAAACTTGTGGCATCCCGCTAGACAATCGAGTTTCAATTCGGATCCGTCGAAGCGCAGCGTTTGTCACCCGGGCACCGCGGCGCCGACCGCTTGAACAAGCAATCGATTCCATTAATGCGACAATGGCCATGACTCTCCCGCTGCCGCGATATACCATTCACTCCATCAACCGACGACGCCCTCTTCGACACTGCTCGGGGGGCGGGGGGTGGTGTATATTCTAAAACCTCACTCCGGTCCGACAGAGAAACGCTCTCCGACTCCGTCGGGCGAGCGTCGGCGAAACGAGGACGGAACGATCCTCCGGAGTGCGAGGGTAAGGTTTTGGGCTTCGCACCCCCTGTCATCATCGACGAGTACCAAGACAACGCCGCAACTAATTCTCACACCGAACCTTTATGCTTGCTCTTCGCTCGTCTGGCTGCGCCGACAATCCTATTTTCCGTAACTGTCTCGAAGACAACGAGGCGCTATATTTCCACTCCAACTTCGGCTGCGGAGGCGCTCCAGCGCGATTGCAACGCCACCCCTCAGTATCGTAGCTTTCGAGGAAATCGCATCACGATTGCGAGAAGAAATATGCAGACTGTAAAAAAAAAAAAAAACAAATTCGCATGAAATTTGATGCAGCCTTGCTGGAAGTTTTTATGCATAGAGTGGTGAGTTAAATTTCATGTAGAATTGCGATGAAGAATTGATGTTGTGTGTATTAAAAAAAAAAACTTTGAGAATACTTTATTTTTAATAATTTACTTAAATTTTACTGTAACAGTACTTTGATTCGTATTATGTAGTTTAGTGTCAATCGAAGAGAATAGTAATTTTTCATCGCAGTTGTACGTTAAATTGAATGAATTGAATTCTCACGCCGATCCTTTATGCTTGCTCTTCGCTCGTCTGGCTGCGCCGACAATCCTATTTTCCGTAACAGTCTCGAAGACATCGAGGCGCTGTATTTCCACTCTAACTTCGGCTGCGGAGGCGCTCCAGCGCGATTGCAACATCACCCTCAGCACCGTAGCTTTCGAGGAAATCGCATCACAATTGAGAGAAGAAATATGCAGACTGTAAAAAAAAAAAAAACAAATTCGCATGTAATTTAATGCAGCCTTGCTGGACGTTTTTATGCATAGCGTGGTGAGTTAAATTTCATGTAGAATTGCGATGAGGAATTAATGTTGGGTGTATTAAAAATCTTTGGGAATACTTTATTTTTAATAATTTACTTAAATTTTACTATAAACAGTACTTTAATTGTGATTGTTCAATTTAGTTTCAATGGAAAAGCATAGCAATTTTTCATCGCAATTGTACGTTAAATTGAATTACCAGTTTTTGCATAAAAACTTCAAGTCCGGTACTTTAAATTTACCATTTTTGTTAACCATTCTATCATTCTACCATTCTACCATTCAGTTATTCCTATTTCTATTCCCATTCCTATTCCAATTCCAATACCAATTTCTGTTCCTATTTCTATTCTCGAATTCGCCCATTCTTCCCACCGATTCCTCTGCGAACGTCTTATTAACTATGAGAGCGAGTCAAGGATAGAAGCTTATCAGATCGACCGATAATCGACCCCAAAACTAATGGGCACCGATAATGAATAATGATCAAATTTATGCACCCCCCCCCCCCGCGCCAATTTATTTCGTTGATATAAAAAGGCCTGTCGCACTCCATTCCGATCGCCGACGAAATTTACCAACATATTCATCGATGTCGATCGACGAGATCGAAACCCCTACAGTGTTCACCACCCGTGTCGAACCTCTACGCGGGCTCGCCGCAAAAATAATACATCACGCTCGAGCAATTTGAACGGTTCGCGGACTACACAATCAGGCAGCAGTCGGACAGAGGCGGTGCACGTCGCAAATCCTGACGAGGAGCAGCGTTATATCAGCTATGCCCGGCACATTATTTATTATTATTAACGTTATTCATGCGCACTTGTCAATAGCAGGCATTTCCACTCGGCCCCTCCGCACCGCCGCCGATGACATCGACAGACAGCGCTACACCCCCACCGGCTTGCCCGGATGACGTTCGGACATCAACCTTCGTCCACCCCGCTGTACTATCTCCCGGTGTTTGCATCATCCTCCTACCCTCATTTCGCATCCCCGTTCACCGCTCGGTGAGAGCCGCGCCGAGCGGTGGAAACGCGCACGAACGAAACTGCCTGCCCTCAGGGCTCTTGCAATGTAATTTTGATGTCAATCGGCGAATGAAACAAACCCGCCGAATGGAATCATTGATTATTGAATCCATTCGATCTTCCGCATTAGCCGAATGAAGGATGCGTGAAGTAATTTTTTTTCTGTTCCTTTTTATATATATATATATATATATATATTTTTTTTTTTCAACCGGCAAGCCGAAAAGTGAAATGGAAAGGGAAAAAGCTCGTCGCTCCGGACCTCGTTAATTTTTGGATTATTAAATCATGATTTTGTTGCCAATGAGCTAAATGTAATCGTATAAATTAAATGAAATAATCTGCCGAATGAAAACATTGATTATTTAATCCATTCGATTTTCTATATTATCCGAATAATGAATGCGCAAAGTAATTTTTTCTTTTCCTTTTTTCCACATATTTTTCTTTGAACTCCCAACTGTAAAAGAGCAATCGAATGGGAAAGGGTTCGTCCCTTCGGAGTCTATCGAGCGCAAGTAACCTGTTCATTTTTCGATTATTAAATAATAATTTTATTGTCAATAAGCTGAATACGTTTAAATAACTTCATAAGATAAACGAAATAACCCGCGAATACGGAATAATTGATTATTGAAACGATTCGATCTGGTACATTATCCGAATAATTCATGGGTCATGTAATTTTTTTCTTCTCCGTTTTCTTATACATTTTTTTCACTCCCAGCTCGAAAAAAAAAAATGAAATCAAAGGTGAAAGCGCGCGTACTTTCGGATGATTAAATTGAGATTTTGTTGTCAATCAGCTTGCAAAACAACCTGCCGAACGGAATATAATCGAAGCGTGAACAATTTTTTTCTTTTCCTATTTTTGAATAAATTTTCCCATCCCAAGTAAAAAAAAAAAAATGAAATCAAAGGGGAAAGCGCGCGTACTTTCGGATGATTAAATTGAGATTTTGTTGTCAATCAGCTTGTAAAACAACCTGCCGAACGGAATATAATCGAAGCGTGAACAATTTTTTTCTTTTCCTATTTTTTAATAAATTTTCCCCTCCCAAGTAAAAAAAAAAAAAAAAAAAAAAAAAACGAAATCAAAGAGGGAAAGCGCGCGTCCCTTCGGAGTCCATCGTGCGCGACTAGCTTGTTTATTTTCGGATTATTAAATCATGATTTTCGTATAGGCGGAGTGGCATCGCTGCAGGGGCCCGGTATCCGCATATCCATTTCGGCTCGCACGTCCGGTTGACGGGAAACGTCATACGGCGACGCCAATGCGTATCCCTGGGTGACCCTCGACACCGGGTGTCAAGGCTTGATGTCCCGTCATGGTAACCCATCGCACCGAGATTGGGGGCGAGACGGCAGCATCACGGTCCGCTGTCATGATAGCGAGAGGACGGGGCTTTGCCGAAGGGAGAAAGCGAGGGGATCGTGTCATAGCCCTGCCTCCCCGGTCTGACAGTCTCGGAAGCCCAACACCGACGACTGCCGAATCCGTGGTACAGGAAGCGGCAACGCGCCGACCAAGTTGCAGGGTTCTGTTTCTGTCTTCCGGATGGCTGCGCGCACTCCGATTCCACGGTGCGAGGAGAAGAGAGTTTCCCTTCGCCTGAAATTCTCTCCTATGTTTCGGTGTTTCGTCCTCGGCTCTCCCTTGTTAACCAGCATCGCGTTATCCGCATCTGAAAACAAATCGTGACGGCGATTAGGTGTTTATTCGTGGAAAGTTAATTGCTCGTCTTTTCCAAATTTTTTTTTACCATTCTGCGCATAGCATTCTCCATGGGATAGTTCATTGACCCATTTTGGCTTTCTCCGAGAGAAAGCCAAAATGTTTTCTATGTCTGCTTGATATCAAATTTTCATGGGTGCAGTTTATGGCAAATTTTCGTTAATATTCCATAAGTCAAATTTTCGTAGATCGTCGTTTCGTGGACACTTTCAACGTATCTTTCCACTGTTTGATTGTACCATTGTTGTATTACTGGCGATTATTTTGGCTCGCGCGCTACCGTGGATCGCATTGTTCATAACATGTGGAAATCCATTGCATATGAAATGCAATTTCGGAATTTCGAAATCCGTGCCATATAGCGCGAAAACCGAATATTCAAAAATATGGCATATGAAATGAAATTGCGAATTTCCAAAATCCACACTGACCTGGATACACCTTTGAACGTACGTTCAAGGGTGTACTTTGTTGGTACAACAAAAATGTTTGTTTCAATCGAGAAATTTTTCATAAATTGAGGCAAATAATCGTTTAACAACACAATGCTCTATTTGTACCAAACGAATAACAGCTTTGAACGTATATCACGGCGACTTTTGATCAATCCAACCAATTTTTTTTCTCAGTGTATATACTATCAAAAAACTACCTTTATAGACGTTTCCCCTGAGAACTATTAACATTTTACAGTTACAACAATGACAAAAAATCATGGTCGCAACCATAATTATAGTTCAATGAATTGACTATGCACCATTAGAAACGATCTAGATAGACGTTTCCCCTGGGAACAAGTCCTTACACAGTAGGAAATATTGTCCTGTTTCTCAGTGCATTCGATACGCTAGGAGAACCGAATTCTCGAAAATATCACATATGAAATGGAATTAAAAATTTCCGAATTACGTTCCATGTCCCGTGAAAACCGCACAGTTAGCTCATCCAAAAGCGGAACTCATCTGGTGGGCAACAAACATCCAAACCGCCAATCAAACCCCCAAATTCCCAAAACACACATGAAACAACATACCAAGAACATAGCTTCCTCTACGCGAAAGCAAAACTTCGATGAAACAACGCGCTCCAATCAACCTTCTCTTGAGATTAAGTCTCGATCCAACAAACAAAAAAAAAATGCATCCCACCGATTGAGATAAGATTTGATTAGCAAACTGCCTCTACATCAATACATGGTAGTGTTCTCCAGCCACGATAAGATGCACCTCCGGTATTATCGGCCGCCTTTCGCCCGCACTCAAACGAGCGCCCATCCTTTTATCTCCCGAGAGCCACGAGACTCGGATCATCCGTCCCTAATTTTCTTCATTTTTTTTTTTATTTTTTTTTTTTTATTATTTTTTTTTTTTTAATCGTTCTCCAGCCGCCCTCGTGCACTCGGTCGCTCCCGTCGACCGAACTAAATCCACCGTTCGCTCTCTCCAACGTAGGCGGATCTGCCGGCGCCGTCTCTTATGTCCCGCGCGCGCACCACACGTTGCACTCCACACGGGCCACGAGGGTGCCGAATTACCATAATTTGCATTGTTAAAGTATTCGTTGCCGTTTGCGAGTCCGTCGCTCGCTAAAACGTCCAGTCGGACGTTTTTCGTTGCGTCGGATTCGCGAGCGGATGGAAAATCCCGCGAGACGCTCTAATCCCAACAGGACTAACTCATTATACCGTGCAGGCTCGATTCCATCCGCGCATCGATCGCTCGTCGACAACAAAAAATTCCAATTAAAAAATAATCCAAAGTACACGCGATCGAAATTTATCGTTTAGCGTCGGCGTGCGTCGCGATAAAATCGCTCTTGGCGACCGACGGAGGCTGCGAGGCCGACAACACCGATCATGGATCGACGCGTTCGTTCTACCGTCGAGGCTCGCCGAGTGAGCTTTTCGAGAGATCATTTACGAGAGGAACGAAAATTCGTCGAGAGGTCGCCGAAAATTTGACGGCCGGAAGGGCCGCTCGAGCGACGGGCATTGATTGCAGAAAAGTTTGCGCCGACGGAAGGTGGAGGCGGACGAACGAACACCGTCGAGCGACGAGGGGGGGGGGGGGGAGGGGGCGAGCGAGGAAAATTAGAATTAACAGACAATTGAAATTTCATTGAACGATCGAGTGTCGACTGACGGACGGGTTTAGCGATAAATTCGGAGTTGCCGAGAAATGAAATATTAATGAAAAGACGCTCGAATTTTCATATCGATTCAATGTTAAAGAAATTTTATGAAATTTACAACAAGTTCCATTATACAAAGTTACATGAAATATACAAACTTGGTATACGAAATTAGAATTCGTATACATTGAATGTAAAAAAAAAAAAAAAAAAAAATGGATCATTTATCTTAAGAATGGACTAAAAATAACATTGAAAGTACGCGGTAAAAAATAATTTGGTAAAATCGGAATGCGAAGTTTCCGTCGACAATCTCGTTTGTTAAGGTTTGATTATAAAAATATGTCCTCTTTATTTCCCGTGGCATTAACAATTTTAGTTAACACTTTGTTTTGAGCTAAAAGCTGATTGGTAAGATCGGAATATTGACAAATAAAATATTGCGGACGTTTGTGAACAGTAAATTGTGGTAAAAGGTGCGATTCATTAAAAATCCGTACATGAAAAAATCGAAAATTATGATTTTCCCTCCGGAGCACAAATCGCAGCCGATAAATCGGGCGTATCGACGCGGTCGCATTTACGCGAAGCTTTGCAAGTGAACTTCGGCGATAGCCGGAGTTTGCGAGCCGAACGACGAAATTCATCTCGAGCTTGGACGAAAAATTGGGATGGTGTCTGTTCTCGTCGTTTGAATTCGAGTTTGTCTCAACTCTCGTCATCGTCTCGGCTCAGGTCCGACACTCACGCTAGGCTCGACTCTCGTCGAACTCGATCTCACTGCGACGAGAGCGAGACCGATTTTTGAAAAGCCGGCGGGTTGGACTGAGTGCGAATGTGTTCACGCTATGTGAAACTCTCGTCGATATCAATTCTACAGGCCCTCACGCCGATCGCCGAGCCGGGTCGCGATGGGTTAACCCGCCTTTGAGCCAACGACGTCGGTCTCACCTCTCGAGCTCTCGGCTCAACTCTCGTCATGTTCAACTCTCGTCACTCCTTAATCGCAGCGCATGCAGCTCGGAGGGATTTCGGTGATTGTCAATGTTGCCGGTTTCATAAAAGATCCATCGTATGTGCTCCAAAGAGAAGAGCTGCTCCAAATTGTATGTAATTCTATAGGGAATGTTCTTACATCGACAGTGAATCGATACCATTTGGAGCAGTGAGATACCATCTTGAGCAGCTCTTCTCTTTGGAGCACATGTGACGGATCTTTTATGAAACCGGCAACATTGACAATCACGAAAATCGCACCGAGCTGCATGCGCTGTGATTTAGGAATGACGAGAGAGCCGAAGATGACGAGAGAGTTGAGCCGAGCTCGTGAGGTGAGACCGACGTTGTTGGCTCAGAGGCGGGTAACCCATCGCGGTCCGGCTTAGCGATCGGCGGCGCGAGGATCGGTAGAACTACTGAGATCGACGAGAGTTTTACATAGGCGACAACAGATTCGCACTCGGTCCAACCCGCCGACTTTCCATAAATCGGTCTCGCTCTCGTCGCAGTGAGACACGAGATCGACGAGAGTCGAGCCCAGCGTGAGTCGTACCCGAGCAGAGACGATGACGAGAGTTGAGACAGACTCGAGTTCAAATGACGAGAGCAGTCACTATCGCCGGAAAATTTCATGGCCGGTAGAGTGCTCGTGCGGCGTGCATTAATTCCACAAAAGTTGACGGTGAAATTCCCAAAAGACACATAAAACAACATACCAAAAACATAGCTTCCTATACGCGAAAGCAAAACTTCGATGAAACAACGCGCTCCAATCAACCGCTCCAATCTCGATCGAAAAAAAAAAAAAATGAATCCCACCGATTGAGATAAGATTTGATTAGCAAACTGCCTCTACATCGATACATGGTAGTGTTCTCCAGCCACGATAAGATGTACCTCCGGTATTATCGGCCGCCTCTCGCCCGCACTCCAACTCTCTCTCCACTGCTCTCGTCGCAGTGAGACGCGAGATCGACGAGAGTTTTACATAGGCGACAACAGATTCGCACTCGGTCCAACCCGCCGGTTTTCCAAAAATCGGTCTCGCTATCGTCGCAGTGAGACACGAGATCGACGAGAGTTTTACATAGGCGATAACAGATTCGCACTCGGTCCAACCCGCCGGCTTTCCAAAAATCGGTCTCTCTCTCGTCGCAGTGAGACACGAGATCGACGAGAGTTTTACATAGGCGATAACAGATTCGCACTCGGTCCAACCCGCCGGCTTTCCAAAAATCGGTCTCACTATCGTCGCAGTGAGACACGAGATCGACGAGAGTTTTACATAGGCGATAACAGATTCGCACTCGGTCGAACCCGCCGGTTTTCCAAAAATCGGTCTCGCTATCGTCGCAGTGAGACACGAGATCGACGAGAGTCGAGCCCAGCGTGAGTCGTACCCGAGCAGAGACGATGACGAGAGTTGAGACAGACTCGAGTTCAAATGACGAGAGCAGTCACTATCGCCGGAAAATTTGATGGCCGGAAGAGTGCTCGTGCGGCGTGCATTAATTGCACAAAAGTTGACGGTCGGACGGCTGAGAAGGTGAACAGGTGTGGGCTACGGCTGAGCGGATGAGCGGGGTCCGGGTGGATTTTAGGGGATGAACGGGGATCGGCACCGTGCGCAGACAGAGGAGGAAAACACACGAGCGCTCGAAGGCTCATACGTGCGAGCTCGGTCTGGATGCACGAGCGAACGATGGAGAACCAGTGATAACGTTATAATATGCACGTGTACAGTGGCAGAGGGTATTTACACTGGCGCATAGCACAGTCGTCCATAGTCCGGTAACTATCCGCCGTATAACGGATACGTATATATAGTTACCGAAAGTGTACGATGGGCGCAGACTCCGGTCGGCCAACAGCGCCTCGATGTGCCGCGTAATGAGCCCGTGTCCGGCAGCCAGAACGAGTTAATTAATCCTCCGGAGACGAGGCACGTACCCGCCGAGCTCGATAATTATGCGCGCAAGTGCACTCGTGCGCCGACGGAATCTCTTTCACTGCATCTCCCTGTCTCCCACGCGGCGACTAGTCGCTATTTGTATCCGAGGACGTGAAACATCACTTCCGCGCGTAGTATTGGAACCACGTGGCTGTGTCCGAATCATTTTTTTTTTTTGTTTTTTTGGGAAAGTTCATGGCACGTTGTGATGAAATATTTTCAATGAAGTATTATCATCTGGGTGGGAAGATACGTAGTTGGGTGCGAATTATTATTTTTTTTTAAGTTCATGGCAGGTTGTGATGAAATATTTTCAATAAAGCATTATCACCCGGGTGGGAAGATACGTGGTTGGGTCCGAATTATTGTTACTTTTTTTTTAAGTTCATGGCACGTTGTGATGAAATAGTTTCAATAAATTATTATCATCCGTATGGGAAGATACGTGGATGGGAACGAATTATTATTACTTTTTTTTTTTTTAAGTTCATGGCAGGTTGTGATGAAATATTTTCAATAAAGCATTATCACCCGGGTGGGAAGATACGTGGTTGGGTCCGAATTATTGTTACTTTTTTTTTTAAGTTCATGGCACGTTGTGATGAAATAGTTTCAATAAATTATTATCATCCGTATGGGAAGATACGTGGATGGGAACGAATTATTATTACTTTTTTTTTTTAAGTTCATGGCACGTTGTGATGAAATAGTTTCAATAAAGTATTGTTATCCGTATGGGAAGATACGTGGTTGGGAACGAATTATTATTACTTTTTTTTTTTAAGTTCATGGCACGTTGTGATGAAATAGTTTCAATAAAGTATTGTCATCCATATGGGAAGATACGTGGTTGGGAACGAATTATTATTACTTTTTTTTTAAGTTCATGGCAGGTTGTGATGAAATATTTTCAATAAAGTATTGTCATCCGAATGGGGAGATACGTGGATGGGAACGAATTATTATTACTTTTTTTTTAAGTTCATGGCAGGTTGTGATGAAATATTTTCAATAAAGTATTGTCATCCATATGGGAAGATACGTGGTTGGCTCCGAATTATTATTTTTTTTTTAAGTTCATGGCAGGTTGTGATGAAATATTTTCAATAAAGTATTGTGATCCATATGGGAAGATACGTGGTTGGGAACGAATTATTATTACTTTTTTTTTTTAAATTCATGGCAGGTTGTGATGAAATATTTTCAATAAAGTATTGTCATCCGAATGGGAAGATACGTGGTTGGAAACGAGTTATTATTACTTTTTTTTTTAAGTTCATGGCACATTGTGATGAAATAGTTTCAATAAAGTATTGTCATCCGTATGGGAAGATACGTGATTGGGAACGAATTATTATTACTTTTTTTTTAAGTTCATGGCAGGTTGTGATGAAATATTTTCAATAAAGTATTGTCATCCATGTGGGAAGATACGTGGTTGGCTCCGAATTATTATTTTTTTTTTAAGTTCATGGCAGGTTGTGATGAAATATTTTCAATAAAGTATTATCATCCCTATGGGAAGATACGTGGTTGGCTCCGAATTATTGTTACTTTTTTTTTAAGTTCATGGCACGTTGTGATGAAATATTTTCAATAAAGTATTGTCATCCATATGGGAAGATACGTGATTGGAAACGAGTTATTATTATTTTTTTTTTTTAAGTTCATGACACGTTCTGATAAAATATTTGAGGATAATCAGTCAATGACATCGGTAGGGTGAAGATAAAAACATGTCGAACGTTTTTTTTACGAAAACAAAGCTTCCTCTGTGAGGAAGCAAAATAAAAACGTTTTTTCACCAATCTTCATAATGAAATATTGTCAATGAAATAATATATTCCTGTTGAGAATAAAAGAATATTACTTGATACATATGATTGTCTTAATTTGGGGACAATTATTCAATTACGTCATTAGGGTGAGAAATTTTTTTTTTTTTTAATTTGGTGAGCCCAAACGCGAACCTCATGAATATTACATCAAAGAGATGCCTCACAAAGCGCCTGAGCCAACCGCAATTTCGTTGTACCGAGAATGTTTTTTTTTTTTTTTTTTTTCCGAAACTTAATTACACATTCCAATGAAATATTGTCAATAAAGCAATATCTTCCCGGTGAGAATAAAAAATATTAATTAACATCGTGATTATCTTAATTTGAAGCAAATTACTCACTTACATCATTACGGTGGAAAAAATAAAATAAAAATAAAAATTCGGTGAACCTCAACGGTAGGTTGATGAATATTACATCAAAGAGATGCCTCACGAAGAGGCTGAGTCAACCGCAATTTCGTTGTTTCCAACATTTTTTTTTCTTTTTTTTTTTTTTTTTTTTTTTTTTTTATAAACGCAGCCCCTTAGGCGGTGGAAGCTGCGGTGGCCATTTCGCTCTCTCACTCTTCGGGTGCTCCAAACTCTTCGTGGCTGGTGGCTATATGTTCGTCCCGGGCGAGCACATTAGCGGCATGTGTGCCCGGAGTGCAGGCGACGTGATTGATTCGAGCGGCGTGCACGACGCGAGAACGATGTGGTGGCGGCCGTTATACAGCTAACTTGATTCAACCGGGCGGCGGCAATTGTCCTCTTACATGTTAGGACAACGCGTGTTTTCATGAAATTCTGCGCGAGTGCGAGCGGGCACTTTCTTGCGCGAATCGAAGCGGTAACAACAGCTGTCCGGCACACGTCAAGCCATCGTGCGGTTCTCCTAAATCCAGTCGGCACGGACCATAGGGGGCTCTTGTGACCTTTTTTTCTCCCGTGAAGCCTAGTGGACCATTTTTTACCTCTGTCGCTTTAAATTACCTCGAGCTAATTATTTTAAACGTGGAGTTATAAGTTATAAGTTATAAGTTATAAGTTATAAGTTATAAGTTATAAGTTATAAGTTATAAGTTATAAGTTATAAGTTATAAGTTATAAGTTATAAGTTATAAGTTATAAGTTATAAGTTATAAGTTATAAGTTATAAGTTATAAGTTATAAGTTATAAGTTATAAGTTATAAGCTATAAGCTATAAGCTATAAGTTATAAGTTATAAGTTATAAGTTATAAGTTATAAGTTATAAGTTATAAGTTATAAGTTATAAGTTATAAGTTATAAGTTATAAGTTATAAGTTATAAGTTATAAGTTATAAGTTATAAGTTATAAGTTATAAGTTATAAGTTATAAGTTATAAGTTATAAGTTATAAGTTATAAGTTATAAGTTATAAGTTATAAGTTATAAGTTATAAGTTATAAGTTATAAGTTATAAGTTATAAGTTATAAGTTATAAGTTATAAGTTATAAGTTATAAGTTATAAGTTATAAGTTATAAGTTATAAGTTATAAGTTATAAGTTATAAGTTATAAGTTATAAGTTATAAGTTATAAGTTATAAGTTATAAGTTATAAGTTATAAGTTATAAGTTATAAGTTATAAGTTATAAGTTATAAGTTATAAGTTATAAGTTATAAGTTATAAGTTATAAGTTATAAGTTATAAGTTATAAGTTATAAGTTATAAGTTATAAGTTATAAGTTATAAGTTATAAGTTATAAGTTATAAGTTATAAGTTATAAGTTATAAGTTATAAGTTATAAGTTATAAGTTATAAGTTATAAGTTATAAGTTATAAGTTATAAGTTATAAGTTATAAGTTGGGAGCCGGGAGCCGGGAGCGGGAGCCGGGAGCCGGGAGCCGGAAGTTAGAAGTTGCGCTGATTGCGATTACCCTTACGCCCTCTGTGTCCGATGAATGTGCAACCTGTCTGACTGAGCACGACGCACACGGAATTGTCCATAGGACAAAAGACCGACGGGTTGGAGGAATCTACAGGACCGACTAATTATCGTCCGTCGGCAACTATACAAGGGTCTGTGTGATCCTTTTTCTCTCGTAAAGCTTATTGAAACATTTTTTTGCCTCTGCTTTAAATTTATTAGAGCCGATTGTTTGAAACTTGGAATTTACTATATTAACTTAGTCTTATATATACATATATATATATAAGACTAAGAAGCGACAACTGACCACTATCAGTATCACGTAAACTACTTTTAAGATAAAAGTCCGACGGGTTGGAGAAATCTATACAGGGAATCCAATGTACGGTCATTTTTGCAAGTTAAATAAAATGTGCCTCTGGGTTCTGTTTCTATGAGATTAGTACCCGCTTGTACCATCGAGGTATTCGTTTGTATACCGACGAATTGTCGTCAGTTGGTAAGCGACTCAGGCTGACTTTCTACAATACCAAATGGTGCAAAGTTAACCGTCGATTCTATAAAAACCAGACTGTTTGGCTCATCCTTTTATACCCGCAACCAAACCCGTGACCTAATATTACACATTCAATAACGCGTCAATTATACGAAAGCTTTCTTCTAAATCCTATTAAAAAAATTGTATTCTATATGAAAGACCTTCGTGTAGTCAGCTTAAAGAATTTACAACAATTCGTCACTCACGATTTACAATATTAAACACGTAAGGAAAATAGACTTTGATGGCAAAATAATTTTGTTAATTGCACGATCTTTCAACCCCTAAAAAGCCCACAAAAATGCAATCCGGTTTCCAATCGACCAGTGTTTCACTTTCGCTCTCGTTATTCTCGGAATTCTCGCCAGCTGTGAGCGCATTTTCCACTGACCTACTTTCCCATTGACCGATTACCACTCTCAATCTCCTTTAAATATCCGGCCGGAACATTTAGTCCTCTATTATGAAATTCCTCACTGTCGCTAGACACGTATTAACCCCTACGATAATTGATCCGAAGAGAGGGAGCGGAGAAAAGCGGACAGACGGATGGAATCCGACCAATCGATTCCCTCACAGCTGGTCGAGGCTCGAGCAACAAGTTGCCCACAAAATATGGATTGCTCTCGTCCACCGAATGACCAAAGAACTGAAAAGATGCTCTCAGGCGCATCCTTCGAGAATTTCCAATAGTCTTACCTTTAAAGATTTTCTCCTTTCATCAAATTATGTTAATTTCTTCGGCCGCAAGGAAAAACGAAGTCGACGAGCGAAACTCCGCAAAACACCTCCTCCTCGCAGCCTCCCAACAGACGCGCCTCGGTCCAGCAGCCTTGAGCAGCCTCCTCCCCCTAAACTCACCTCTTTCGAGCTCTCCCCGATGTGACAATGTATTTGTATCGAGCCAGGGCTAAGCCTCTGCGAACTGCACGGAACGCGTACGCAGAGAGACGAGAAAGCCGCACACAGGCGAACGAGCAAAATCAATAAAAGCCTGTAGCTATCGCGCATGAGCCACCTGCTCTCTCGCAGTGGACTACATCACTTTTGTGAGGTTATGGCGACGGTCGGGCCAAAGGTTGTCAGGTTAGATTCGTAGGAACTTAAGAAAAAATTTCCCGAGATTTTTAATAAGAAAAAGTATACAAGGATTTAAAAAAAAACCGAGCCATGTTCGAGGGTGCAGTCGCGGCGTTTCTCAATCGGCTCCTCGGCAGATACGTCGAGGATCTCGACACCGAACACTTCAACGTCGGAATATTCTCCGGCGAAACTTATCTGACAGATCTCAAATTGAAACCCGAGGCATTGGTAAGTTCACTTCGATGTTCGATCGCGGATGTGCTTAAGTGTAACGCAGATTTTTTCGAAGAAAAATAGAAGAAGACGCGACAATAATTTTGGATAAATTGTCACACAGTATCAACTCGGCTTGCCGATCAGAGTCGAAATCGGCATTATCGGCAAAGTCTCATTGAAAATACCATGGACGGGTCTATTCACTCAACCGATCATCTTATCGATCGAGGTAAATTTTAACTAATCTTTTAATTAATAAAAATTGCTCTTATTTTTGTAATAAGATAATAAAAAAATAACGGCCGTTTGCGCTATTTTTTTTTTTTTTTAATTTCTTTTTCGTAGTGTAAAAACGATACGATTATTGTTTCATAGGATATTTACATTGTCGCCGTGCCCGCGACTTCGGGACGATACAATTCCGAAATACAGAAAAGACTGATGAGAGCAGCAAAGAAAAAGGTTCTGGAGGACCTCGAGGGGGAAGGATTGTTGGGACCAGGTAAAATTTTTTTTTTTCTTGTCGTCTGTTCGCTTTTATGCGGCGCGCGGCCGACCGAGCGGTGGACAAAAAAAAATAACGCGAATTCGTCATCGAGTTTGGGCGAATTGTCGCTGACGCTACCACCATTGCAAACCGGCCATTTTCATTGTGCCGTCGAGGCGGGAAAGTGCTGAAGTTTTAAATCGTTCAATGATATATTTTTAATTTTTTAAAATAAAATTTGTTACTTTGTTTAAATTAAATCGTCATCGAGTTTTTGCGGGTTATCGCTGCACTGCGGTCATTGTAAATCGGCCATTTTCTTCGTGACGTCGAGGCGGGAAATTTTCAAATTTAAAATAATATATTTTTTATTTTGTTTTTTAGTAAATTATTGTAATAAAAAATAAATAAAATCAGCAATTTTCTTCGTGCCGTCGAGGCGGGAAAATTTCAAATCGTGCAATAATATATTACATTATTGTTTTACTAAATAGTTTTTTTTTTAAATAAAATTACTAGGTCTACCTGCTGGGCTTTTGGACAGTCTCATGCTCTCGGTCGTGAAGAATTTCCAAATAACGGTAAACAACGTTCACGTGAGATACGAGGAGGCCTTTGCCGACCGGAAAGTCGCGTGCGGCCTGTGCGTGCAGAGTTTCTCGATGGCTACGACGAACAAGTAAGTTTTCCCACAATTTCACTTTAAATATTCCAACAAATGGTAATTTGTTTGCAAAAAAAAAAAAATCAATTATCTTTTTTTTTCGCAGCAAATGGAAACCCGGTGTTACACCGATAACATCGACCTCAGTTTATCAGCTAATACGCGCCGAATCGCTGAGCCTGTACATGGATCCTTACGCTGAGCCGTCGCTCCAGAACTACCCGGAAACGTGGGAATTTTCAAAACTCCTCGAATGGAAAGCCATAATGAATCGTTCGCTCCAGATCTTCGGAATGAACAACAAAGATTTTCACTTTTGTAAAAAACATAATTAATTCGCTAACTACAAATATCCTCCGAACGTTTTTTTTACATTCGGATGAAAAAAAAAAAAGAAAAAATATTAATGTTCTTTTATTTTGCGTTTCAGTGGTCAAACCCTTCACGACAAAAATCAAAGTGATCGTTAACAAGAGCACCGAGGGACAAGTCTCCCGCATGTTGGTCGACGTGGTTTTGCAGGACGTAGCGATGCAACTTTCCGACGGTCAGTTCGCGACCTTGTGCCAGCTTTGGGAGTCTTATCAGCAGGGATCTACCGAAAGGTTTTCAACCAACTGTTTGAACTAACTCATGGAACAATGTTTTCGTAAAAAGAACATTTTTGAGATTTTAGCGTCAGAGTACTGAAAATATTCTGAACATCGAAAAATATGATTTTTATCTGGCGTTCGGATGTATGTGTGTGTGTATGTGACAGACTTGCGTTTAAAACGACTATAATTCGGAAATGGTTTGAGATAGCCCGTTGAAAATTTTGATTTTGTTTTTTTTTTTTATTACTAAAAAAAAGGTTCTGATTCGAGTAAACATTGAGATATCGAGCTTAAATTTCGCACGGGTATGGTCTAACGCTGTACAATGTTTCGAATTAAATTTGGCAAAAATTGACCCAGCCGTTTCAATTTTATAGGATTTTGAACATTTTGAATCTTGAATTTTTTTTTTACGCCTGATACGATTTTCTGAATCAAGCATCATGCAAAGAGTAAAATCAGTTATAATTTTGCAATCGGTAGTGAAGAATTCATTAAAAATTGTCTTAAAACATTTTGTGTAGGTGAACATTTTGACGGTTTTAATTTTATGAGTTGTAAACATTTTTTTATGTTACGAACAAAGGTGTAAAGTAATTTGCAGAAGGTTCTTCTATACTTTTTTTCTTCGAATTATAATTAATGTTTTTTTTGTTTTTTTTGCAGGTCGAGGCTCCATCACAAGAGCCATCCGATCCGGCCAGTGAGCGAGGACCGGAAGTCCTGGTGGCGATACGCTTGCAACGCCGTGCTCGAGCACAACGTACGACCCTACACATGGGAGTACGTCAAGGCGCACAGAAAAAATTACAGACTCTACAAGGAGACTTACATGCACACACTGATGCGTCCGAACGACACCGAGCTCAAATTGGATCTGCAAAAGTACGAGGATTTTCTCACGACGCTGAACATCATAATTGCTCGGGAGCACGCGAAGATAGATCTGAAAAAGAGAACGCCCGAGTGCGTTACCGTCGAGGCCGGACCCGGCTCGGATCTCAGACTAATCGTAAATTGCGAGAAGATTCTCGAGTCCACCACGCAACCCGTCAGTCCCGAGAACAAAAAACCACCGGTCAATAATAGCAGCAACGACTTGGAAACTAAATTCAAACTCGAGAAAGTGCCGAAACACATAGGTAAAAAATAAGTTTTTGAATTTTTTTATGTTTGATTTTTGGATGTTTTAATGTTTAATTTTTGGACGTTTTAATGTTTAATTTTTGGACGTTTTAATGTTTAATTTTTCGATGTTTTAATTTTTCATTTTTGGATGTTTTAATGTTCAATTTTTTAATTTTAATTTTGCGTAATTTTAGACCGGAAGTACAACTTTACTCTGGCCAATTGGTCTCTGAGCCTCTTCAGCAGAGACCACGAAATATTCGTGATGACAGTGACGCAATTTTTGGCAAGCATCGAGAGGCGTCCGGAGTTGTCAGCCTACAAGATATCGGCGCGGGCCGAGAGTTTTGTTATCGAGGGGGCATCGATCGAGGGCGATTTGATTCCTCTCGTCACGGCCGATAACATTTTAACAGGTGGATTGACGTGACATGACAAGTTACATTTACTCAGTTAAAATAATAACAATTATTTTATATCCGATTTTACATCCGACGACTAGAATCGGAACGCCAAATTTTGTGTATTTAAAACTGCAAAACAGCAATATGTTTTTACTTGACAGTTGCAATTTGTAGGTAACGTTTTTGCTAATTTTCTGGCCATCGACTTCGAGAAGAATCCATCGACTGCGGAATTCAATTACGATATTTCAGTGAGACTGGAGGCCTTCGAAGTTACTTATCACAGCGTAATATATTTTGATTAAAAAAATGATTTAAAAAAATCTTTTTAAAAAACTAATTAAGTTCTTTTTGGTTTTAGCACGCTGTTCGCGAGATCGGAATGTTCTTTCAACGCAACAAGGCGCACGTTAAGCACTTCGCCCTGAGGGTTCACGACGTTTATCAGAATACCAAGGAGAGTTTAACGAATTTATTCAACTCGATAGTTTCGAGAAGATTGAGAATTAATTTGAAATTGGACATAAAGGGACCGTACATAGTTTTCCCGGAGCTCGGTTCGCTACAAGAGTTCGTAAACAGCGCATCGTGCAATAACGATTATCCTGCCGAACGAAATTTAACGACACCTTTTTTAATTCGATCGTTGTTTGTTCTCAGAGGTGGAAATATCTTGCTCGTCGATCTCGGCAGAATGACTTTCAAGAGCGAGCTGCAAGCAATCAACGTGCAGCTCGAGGACGCGACGCTGATGGAATTGGAAGAATTGCTCTACGATCGTCTTCACTTAGTCTGGACCGACGGACAAATTCTCCTATGTCATTCTGGTACATTTTTCCCACTATCGGTACAAATAAATTTTGTAAATGAACTTTGCAAATAAATTTCGCACATGAATTTTACAAATGAATTTTGCTAATCATTTTTGTCTCGAGTAAAAATTGAATACCGTATTAAAAAAAAAAAAACTTTTTACAGGTGACGATTGGCGCGAGTCTCGAAAGTGGAAAGATTCGGAAAGTCACTTAGTGCCAAAAATCCAAGCTAACGTAACTCTGTCCTGTAGCATCAAGCCGGACTATCGTCTATTGCCGAGGTAACTCTCATACATGATCGAATAACATTTTTAAAATAAATCTTTGGTAATTGTAAAGACAAACTCAAACCTTTTTATGTTTTTTTTCTAGAATGAAGCTGAACGTTTCGTTCTCCAATGTAAAGTTTAATTTATCGAAGGGCAAACTTTGGTACGTCTGTGTGTTTCTGAATCAAATGTGGATACCAAAGCCCCGAGACATCGAAGAGTTTCGCACGAGCCTAACGAGAGTACGCGAGGAAAAGGAGCAGAACGTATTGTTCTCCTCCAAGGAACTGACGCGCGTGCGATCGATCATAACATTGTCGTCGTTTATAATGGGTCGTGAGAAATCCGAGTACAGTACGAGCGCGATACCAACGTGCATCGTCACCGAGTCGGAGAGGTAAAATTCAAACACCCGCAAAACGTATGGGAAAAAAAATATCGTAAACCACAAATAAATTTAACTAACTATAAAAAATGTTTTCAGGAGTGTAATCTCTTCGGAATTCAGCGAAGAGGACCTGGAACAGTGGATGCGATCGATAAACCTTTCCGGGTTCGACGACAACATATCGCCGCACAATCACGTCGATCTGTTGCTCAGAATCGTCATCGGAGAGGTTTGCACATTTTTATATAACTCTTTTCGGAGGTCAAAGAAATCTTGTTTTTAAGTTTACGCATTTTTTAATATTTTTTTTCGCAGTTCATAGACAATTATTGTTTTTTCTAAAGGTTTATACATTTAAAAATAATTCTTTCCGCAGTCCAAAGGAAATTATTGTTTTCTCTAAAGATTGGGTAATTTAAAAGTTTTTTTTTTTTCGTGGTTCAAAGAAAATGATTTTTTTTAAATGTAAAGACCCAAAATTTATGTCTGTTTAGTTGTCGCTCCATGCTGTGACCACATCCGACGGCAGGGAGAAACCGTATCTGGTGCTGAGACTGTGCACGATGTACTTCGAGGCGGCGATAATGGAGTACGGGCCTGCCTTTCAGTTCGGTGTCGGGAGCATCGTCCTAGCCGACAAAACGAACGCAGGAATTACAGGGTCTTATCTCGAGCTTATATCCACCGATGGATCGTACGATGTCATCAGTGTGTCTTACCGGAAGGTGTGTTGAAAAATCGATCGTTGCGAAAAGTCTAAACGAACGGCAAAAAATATATATAAATACAGAATATAATTCCAACGAATTTTAAAACCTTTTTACGTTTCAGGTAAAAGCGGACTGTCCCGATTTCAAGTCCCATTTTCGCAGCATCGAACAATCTCTCGTGCTGAATATCACGAATCTCAACGTCGTTTTTCATCGTCAGGCTTTCCAAAAACTAAAGCACTACTGGTCCAGCGTGATGACGTGAGTGCGAAGCTCGGCATGAACGCGTTTTTTAATTTTTTATCTACTCAGCCGTGTAACTATTTCATTTTTTTTCTTTTTTTTTCAGGCTGCGTTACACAAAGATACTCGATCTGATCGCCGTAGTACGATACGTGGTCGGATTTTTAGACAAGAAGGAGAACGATCCACCCGTCCCACCGGGTAAGATCTTAAAATCGCATTCTACTGCTGCCTTTTTATGCACAACTTTTGCCGAAATTTGCAACGAGAGGCAAAACTAGTTGTATCGAACGGACGTATTTTATTTTATTTTTTGCAGGTGCGATCAAACTGAGTTATTCGGCAAGATTAAATTCCTTCGTTCTTCGGTTGTGCGACAAGGATTCCGATTTTCTAGAAGTCAGAATTATCGGAGCCGAGAGCGATTGCATATACAATGCCAATCAGAGAATGATACTGAGAGCGCACTTGCGCGGCCTTCTGATCGACGATTTGCGAGACATAACTCTCTATCCTAAAGTGAGTCATTGCCCCAGCGCTTCTGATCTCATTTATCGGTAACATTTAAAAATTATTTTTTTTTCATTTCTAGGTATTGACGACGGACGAAGACGGAGTAATCGACTTGAAGTACGTAAGACACTCGCCAAAACTTTACTCGTGCTCGGACATCGGAAGCAGCCGCGACGACGTAAAGTCCGACGGTTCCTTCAAGCTTTCCGTGGGGAAAATTAACTGCGTTCTTCACTCAGAGATGATAATTCAGTGTCGGGTACGTCTGTGACTGCAACGTAAAAAAAGTCCGACTGAATTCTAATGTACCGGACAGGAAGTTTTTATGTAAAACCTGATATATTAAATTTCATGTACAATTGTGATGAGAAATTAATGTTCAATGTATTAAAAACATTGGAAATACTTTATTTTTAATAATCTACTTTAACTTCAATCGTTTCAATAGGTTTTCATCACGATTGTAGATTAAATTTCATGTACCAGTTTTTGCATAAAAACTTTCAGTCCGGTACATTGAAACCACAATTTTTTTTACTGTGTATAAAATGAAAACTGCATCGAAATTATTGTTGGTCTTTTTAACGAACTGCAATTTATTTGTTCGCAGTATTTCATGCAACCGTTCGCACGTCTATTCGCCGCGTTGCCGATCGAGTCGTTGAAGAATCTGTTGATAAAAACTGTCGACGAATTTCGTACGAGCGCAACGAAGCTTCATCTTTCTATCGATATTCAAGGGCCTACATTCCTCTTCCCGCAGAATCGCGACAATCCCAGCGTGCTCGTCTTCGACACGGGTACGAGGTCACAATTTTCTTTTTTTTCGCATAATTTTCTGCTCCGAAACTAAAGACTTTAAAATTTTTTATTTCTCCACGATGTACGTACAATGAATCAAATCTGATCGCAGGTATACTGACCATCGAAAATTTCTTCAAGAAGAACGGTAAGTCTCGCCAAGTGGAGGACGCCGGTAACGTCGATACTCACGTGTCGATAATCGATAATATTTTGGTAAAACTTACTTCGATGACGATATCGAGAGCAATTATGACGCTCGCTGGAGTTTTGAAGATGCAGGCAAGTCGGCCATCATTATTTATTATTTATTATTTATTATACAGAATTTTCGTTTGAACAAAAAATATTTTCTTCGTTAACAGGAGCCGATAATCGAGCCGATACAGATTCGCCTGGACGTGAAGAGAAACACCGAGTTTCGGAGCATCCTCGGCTTCCAGACTTACGGCCTTTTCGAGGTTCATGGCTCGGTCGATCCGCTCTCGATAAATCTGGGACAGAAAGATTTCGCTTCGATGGTCAACATATGGGAGGACAATATAATGAAGATTCACGCCGAGCGCGATCTCGTAGCGGGTAGAAACGAAAGGGCGAGAAAACCGAGCGTCGCTCGAGCCAACATCGACGACGCGATGGTGAAAAAGCTCGAAGCTTTTTTCAGTCAGGACGAGCAGCCGTCGTGCGAGATCAGCACCAAGCTGACGTTCGACGGATTGCAGCTCAATCTCTTCTCGGACACCGACGAGGTACGCCGTCCGGACTGTCCGTCCCTTCTAACACCAATTTTTTTTTCGTTGTCAATTTATCGATAACATTTATTTCGCCTGGCAAACACTTTTTTTCGTATATTTATTTTAGCAACGTGCCTTAACACTGTCTGTCTTATTCACTAGGAGACATCGCATTTTGGCTTCAGAACGCTAATTCAATCATCTCACACTGGTATTTTGTTGATGTAAGATTCCTTTTTTTGTTATTATTTCTTTGATTTAGTTTCGTGTTATAGATTATCGTGAATTATCCTACGCTACACTGTCCCGAAGCAAATCGTACGAGTCGTCGTCTATAGTTCGTCGACGGAATTAATAATCATTTTTATAACGATGTATTATTTTTATAAGAATTATAACTTTTTTTGTTTTTTTTTTATCCAAGGTCCTGAGCTCTCCCGTTCGAGATTTGAACAACGGTCTTGGAAAATTGACTTTCGGCGAAGTTGTGGCTACTTTCGATCTCTACAGCAATCGAAGCATGACCGTTAAAGTCTCGTTGCGAACGTGCGTTCTCGAGGACACGCGGAAAGAGGCGGCTGTTATTAGAAAGTTTGTGTATAATTATAACGATAAATACGATTGACAATTGTTAAACTAGGATACTGTTAGCATTATTATTATTCTTTATATTGTTTACAGGATCATTCAGTCACCGGCCAAATCGGCGGGTATGAACTTCGAGTCGTGCATATCCGTTTCGGAGCCGCCTGTCTTCGACTTCACGTTCACGCAAGCCCCGACCGGCGATCGGTGCATCGACATGCTCGTTGAGGAGACTCGACTCAATCTCTCGATACCCTTTCTACTTCGGCTCACGCGTTATTTCGTCGACTCGCTGCCGCACGAGAGGGTCGAGAAAGGAGTCGTCAACGATGCGTTCGAGGATCATCCGGTAATAATTCGAAATAGTCGCCGCTTCGAAGAAAGAAATTAAATTTTTGAACTTAAATTTCGTAATAATTTAAGTACGGAATTTAAGTATAATAATTTATTTAAATTATTATACTTAAATTCCGTACTTAAATTATTATACTTAAATTTGGTACGTAAACTTTTGTACTTGATTTTTTGCACTTAAATTTTTACCTATCTACATATTAAAATTTTTGTACTTAAATTTCTGTCTTTAAATGTTGGCACTTAAATTTGTTCACTTACATTTTTTTACAAAAATTTAAAGTCGAGATTTTTTACAGGTGTGCGTTTTCAAAGAACCGGAAACTCCGCAGGAACAGCAGGACATGCCAGGTTTGCTCTTCTATGAATATAATTTTTTTCGTATTATAATCGTAGATTGTTGTGTTGATGGTTTCGTTCTTCGATTCAGGAACATCGTTGTCGATTCGTATTCGAAAGCCGGAGATCCTTCTGTTCGGCGATTTGACGGCGAGCAACGCCCACGCTATACTCATACAAACGGAATTGGCAATCGAGAGCAGTCAGCACACCGGTTCGTCCTCGGTCGTATGCTCGCTTTCCAATCTCCTCGCCAAGAGCAAAAGCCAGGAACGTTATCGTCGGCAATTGCCCCAATGGGTATTGCGTCCCTGCGACGTGGAAATTTCCATGAAGGAAGTCGAAGCGGAAAACCGGGTGCAGATGAATGTCGACGTTAACTCCGTCAATATTCATATTTCGCCGGGAATCGTCTACACCCTCAACGAAGTGAGTTTCTCACGACCGTTTAACATTTTTGAATCTACAGAATCTTCGAAAAGCTGTAAATTTTCGAAGCTTTGAATGCAGTGAAAAAAAATGAGCATATATATTTGTTTCTCAGATAACGAAAGAAGCCTCGGGTATTTTCAAAGCCGTAGATACAAAGTTCGACGGATCGAGCAGCACTCAAGACTCGTGCACGCACGTCGATCTGTGGTCTCCGAAAAAAGTTTTCGTCGTACCGTGCAGAGAAATTAAACGATGTCAGTGGTTTGATATTACCCAATTTTTTTTTCTTTTTTAATACTTACATTTTTACAAAGATCATTCAATTTCTTTTTCATCTTCCGTCGCACGGTTTTTAGACATCCCGAGCAAACGTCGTTTGTCCAACGATCAAACAGCGCAGATCCAAGTTTTCAACTTCAAGCCCGTGCCTATACACGTGCTCCTGGAGATGGAGGACACGATCGAGAGGATTCCGATGATCAAGGGCGAAATGGAGATCGGCGGGTCGTTCAATTCCGTGGACGACAGATTTCAGATCGAGTCGAACATGAAAATCCACGCCTTTTGCTACAACGCGAGTCGCGGAAGTTGGGAGCCGTTGATCGAGCTCTCGACGAAAGACGATCTCGTCTACGATCCGTGGGAACTTTCGATAAAGGTGAGAATCGAAATATCATTCGCGTCGCAGATTTTTTAATTAAAGACAACTCGTTCCGGCAGGTGTACCAGGCGGAGGCCTACAGATTGGGCTCTTGCTGCCCCGTTTCCTCGAACCAAATTAAAAAAGGCACGCCCAAGCGGAAGAAGGGTGAGAATTTCGACAGCGAAGACGAGGACAACGAAGATATGATCTTCATTCGTCCGGATCTCAGCGTTTCCTCGAAGATCAATCGTAAAAAAATATATCAATTATATAAAATAGTTATTAAAATTATAATAATTAAGTAATTAGTGGAATGGATTGTTACTTTATTATATTTTTAATAACCGACGATAACTTTTTTGCCTCAGGTCCCGACTACACTTTCGATCAGGAGGACGACTCGGACTCCAACGACGACGAGGGATCCGAGAAACTGGCGCGAAGCTTCAGTCACCTGTTCACGAAGGACAGCAGCGAGGACGAGGACAGCGATTCGGATGCCTCGAGCAAGTACGAGGACGAGGGGTTGGAACTGACGCCGGAGCACGTTGTCGAAACGAGTCAGAATTTCTTCAAAAATAATGTTTATCCAAAAAATACTGTACTGAAATTTAATTCGTTTCTATCAAGAATTCGCACTCTTTTCCAGACTGTTCGACGGAAGTGCATTGCCCTGTCGAGGGCGATCCTTTGACGACGTACGTCATCGTGAGCGCCGAGGAAAAGATCAACTTTACAGTAACACCGAACACGATTTCGATATTCGAGACAATATTAAATACCTTCTCGAAAAGTAGAACCGGTATTCCGATAGTGGTGACAAACGCCGGTAAGCTCTGTCTCCAAAACGGCATCGGTCATCCCAGTCGAATCGAATTGCGGGTGGAAGACGAGGTTTGCACTTAAAAAAAAAAACAAAGTACAAATTTAATATTTAGGGCGCGTTCTAGAACACTAAAAAAATTATAAATTTAATGTACCGGACTGAAAGTTTTTATGCAACGATGGGTACACTAAATTTAATGTAACTTGTCATGAAAAATTAATGGACTTTTAGAGTTAATTAAGGCAAATTATTGGAATCGAAATACTTTATAATAAAATTATAGTAAATTATTAAAAGCAAAGTATTCCTAAAGTTTTATAATATACGTCAATTTTTCATCACAATTGTACATGGAATTCAATATACCAGTTTTTGCATAAAAACTTCCAGTATGGCACATTTACTTTAATAATAATTTTTTATAGTGCTTATCAGAGTACATTTGTGTCAAAACTTAAACCCTGAACTGAGGGCGGACTGGAATATAAGAAAGTCTATTTCAGCTTCGTATACATGAGAATATATCTCAAATATTTACAGATTTAGCCTTACAGAGCAGAACTGCGTTCAAGAACGCACCGTTAATGATGCCGCTGCATAATTATCTTATGAAAAATATTTTGTAAAATTTCAACTACGAATTATTCGCAATTTTCATGACTTTCCAGGGCGCCCCCGAAAACCAAACGCGTCTGATAGCAGCTCGGGAATATCTGACTTCCGAATCGCCGGCAAGCGCGCCGAGCAGTCCCGAAACCGAGCTCTATCCCAACCTCGCTGAGGCGAGCCAAATAATCGCGGCGACAATCGAGAACGGATTCGCGGACCAAGAGGACAATACAAGGGAGAATTCTCTCTGCACCCCTGTTATGTTTACCGACGATTCGCCCATGCAAATTTACAAAACTCTGACTGAAGAGAGCCTCAGAATACTCATAGATGGTAACATTTCATTTATCTTCCCAAATTTCTTCATAAAATTAATCAAAATTTTGCCGCATTAATAAAACTTTTAAAAAAATGAAATCGACAGGATTCGACGAATCTTTGCTGTACTGTCCGAAGTGGCAAGGATACAAACTCGTGGCATTGAGACCGGCGAAGCACGAAGTTCGATACCACTTGGTCGTCGAGGTCTCGACCGATCATCATCTTCATCGAACGATCTCCGTTCGTTCCCCGCTTCAGGTCAGTATCCCACGAAATTTTTATAAAAGAAATTCTAATCCGCTATTGATCTGCTATAGAAAAAATACTAAAAATTAAAAAAAAAATAGAAAACAAATAGATGAAATTAAACTCTCTAATTATATATTTTTTTGCAGATACGCAATGAAACTTCCTACGCCCTCGGGCTCTACTACAAGAAGCAATTGGTCGATAAACTTAAGCTCCCGCACGTCGGCGAGGCTCTCAATCCGTTTGACGACAATATGAGGATCACCGTCGTCGAGCCTCACGACACTTACAACGTTCCTCTCTACATCACCTATCACTTCCCTATACACGTTCTACCCGTGCACTTGGAGTGAGTCATTTTATAAATTAAATTTAATGGAAAAAAATGTTTTGAAATTTGTTCCATTATAAAAGTGGATTGTTTAATTATTTTTTTCAGAAAGTACCAAGTCAGCGAGCGAGGAATATGCTGGAGAGAATTGAGCGAGAATCTTCACGTGGCCAAGGACATATACTCCGTATCGAAAGAGGAAAACAGCAATTCGGTTTTCGGCGTCAAAGTGGTCTGCGCCGAGAGTCCGAAATTCGTTCGGACGAATTTTCAAGTACCGCAGTATGTGATAACCGTCGTACCGCCTCTGTCGTTCGACAACAAATTGCCGTTCGTTATGGACATCAGCGTGCCCTCTATAGAGTACGAAGTGAGAATCGAGCCGGGCGAGAGGATAAACGTCTACTCACTGAAGTGCGACAGCGATTCGGCTGTTATTTTCAAGGTAAGTCGTGGAATAAAATATGCTAAAAAAATTAATAATGGAATATGAAAAATAAAATAATAATAATAATAGAATAAAAACTTGAAAAAAATAATATTAATTCCTCGATTAAACTGATGATTTTTTGTTGTTTTATTTTACAGATTCAGAACTATCTGGGAACTCAGTGGACCGGCACGTTCAAGCTGAACGCGGAGCTCGAGAGAAGATTCGTCAAGATGTTCTCCGACAGCGATTCCGATTCGTCGAAGCCCTTCGTGCTCTGCGTCGAGTTGAAAAAGGCAGCGAGCTGGACCGTCGTTATCTACGCTCAATATTGGATAATAAACAAGACCGGCCTATCGCTTCAAATTCAAGTGAGAAATATTAAATCACAACGATCTACAGTTGGAGAAATCTCGATCGAATCTTATCTGCACTAGACTAAATTTCATTAAGTTACAACGCCTGTGTTCTCCTTCAAAGAAATTTCACTCGGAGAAGATCACTTAAAGAATAAAATTCTACAAGCGACCAATTTTTTTTTCCTAAAGCTGTTTATTGATAGAGACTTGCCGACGATGAAATTTAATGTCATGCAGATAAAGTTCACTTAGAAAATAAAATTCCTCAGGCCAACAATTTTTTTCTTCCTAACGTAGCGCGTTAACAGAGAATTACCGAAGATGAAATTTGATGTCACGCAGATATCTTCAGGTTCGTATTGAATTAACATATGTCGAACTGATATTTGTTTTCTTTCCAGGAATCGTTGTCCAACACCGTGGACATACCCGGCGAGGAGTTAATAGTATTTTCGCAAAAGAAGAATCGAAAGAAATTGATAATGGTGAAGGCTCACCAGTCGGACTGGTCGTTGCCCTTCAGTCTCGACGCTATAAGTTCGATGTCGCTTATAGCCTGTAAGGATCTCGAGAGAAAGAGGAAATATCGTATACTGGCAGAGATCGCAACGTCGAATCTTTCGCCTCAGTTCACGAAGATAGTTACTTTTCTTCCATATTTTTATATTAAAAACGACACTAAGAGGACACTGAGATTCATGGAGGAGAACGAGGACGCGGATTTGTGGAACGATCTCTTGCCGGCTCAGGGTGTGGCTTTTTGGCCTTACACGGAATCGATGAGAATGCGTCTGAAGTGGAAGAGCAGCCAACTGGTCTCGCAGCACTTCGACGTCACGAAAGTCGGAAGAATCGTTCTGAGAATGGAAAATGGGGTGTGTGAGAGTTACAGAAAAAATAATGAAGTCATTTAACGCAAATTATTCGATTAAAAAAAATAAAATGACCTTTTTTTCGCAGTCGGCATTGTGCGTCGATGTGGCGGGAGGAAACAACTCACCGTTCATCGTTACTTTCCAAAAGTACCAGTCGGGCGACGCGCCGGTCAGAGTCGACAATCTCTGCGACGATTTGTTCCTGAAAATGAATCAAATTAATTTAGGCCAAGTAGCGCTGCTCAGCCCGTTCCAGAGTATACTTTACACGTGGGACGATCCCACCGAGAGCCGGGAACTCGTTTGGAACGTTTACAATAGCAAAACCAAGGGGTACACGGCACAGTTTCATACGGTAATTCCTATACGTATTTGAAATACCCCCTTCTAGTAACTAAATCGATTAAAACACAGAGAAAAAAAAATATTGGGAATTCCCTACCATTTCGACTTATGTCTGACCCTTCACTTCTTGGTTCGGCCCGCGATTTGTTACATGACTGAATGAAGTCTCAAAAGCACTCAGATTTTTTTATTAATTTGTTATATATGAGACAAGATTGTTCAGAATTTCTTCCCGTTTTTAAATTATGTCGATAAAGAAGTTCAGTTTTTGGATGATAAATAATTATATACAATTTTTAGAAAATTAATTTAAAAATTAGTGTGCTTTTGAGGGTCAGTTCAGTCATATGAAAAATCGCGGGCCCAATTCATAATGTGAATGGTAAGGAATACCCCATATATATAAATATATAAGTAAATAAAGAAATTTAAAAAAATTAAAAAATTCTTAGGACGGCTACGGTCAGGAAATCGTGACGTTCCGTACTCTCCGGCGATCGCCATTGACGCCGATAGTGAAGAAGCTCTCGCAGGACGCGAGGCTCTCGACGTCGGCGAATTCGATGTCTGGCTGCAGCAGCAGCGACGACACGGACAGCGAGGCCGAGAACGACGCGCCGAGCGTCGAGAAAGTTCGAAAGAATCGGGCGGTCGTTTATTGGATTAGTTATATAGAGAAGAAACAGCGGGTACTGTTATTTACTCAGGACGAAAATATTTTTCTCAAAGCAAAGAGTATCGTCGATCCGGAGTGCAGCAGGAGAGAAATATTTTGCGCGCTCGCGGGTGTCGGTCTGAGTGTCGTGAGTACAATTCTGTGCAGGTCGATCGTCCGCACTTGCCGGAAAAACGGTGATATATTTTTATTAATACGAAGACATATTTATTGATATTTTATTTATCGCAGGTCGTGGAATCGTCGATGCAGGACCACAAAAGCAGAGAACTCGCGTACGCCTGCGTGACGGATTCGGCAGCGCACTGGGAGCTCGACATAGGAAAACGCTGGAAGACCCTCACGTTGGAATTGAGCGCGTGGATGGAAGACAAGTACAAGAGCGCCTCGGCGGAAGCGCAGTTCGAAAATTTCATCGACGTAATGATCTTCAATTTTTTTTTTTTTTTTACATATCGACATTGCTTCACCTCAGTTCGATCGAATCTCCAACGTAATTTTTTTTTATAACGACAATCGTAGGTGAACTTTGTGAAGATGCATATGACCAAACCGTTCTTCGGAAAACTACGACGCACCTACGCTCCGGGCATATGGCTTCATATACGGAAATCCGACACGCTCACTTACGTGCAAGGAAACTTTCATAGAATACAGGTAAGCGTGTCAAAGAAGTTTCTCGCTATTTCGAATTAGCAGGCTTGTTGCGGCTCGAGAGATTCACGCCTTCGCTATGAACTATGCTATTTAGAAACCGAAAATTTAGATTTGTCCTATGACGTCACTTCCGATCGATAAATAAGATTTTCAAACCGCAAGTAATGTATTTCCCATATAGGGTCATACGGGAACCCCCGGATTCATGAAAATTGGGACAAACAAACAACTTTCCAAAAAATGTCTAATATAGAATTGAATGTTAATTTTTGTTTCTTTACATTGTTTCAGATCGACAATCAGATCCACGAAGCCATCTTCCCTATAGTCTTACGACCGGGCTCGAAAAAATGTTTCACCAATCACGCTGGAAATCCGAAGTTGAAGCATGCCATAGAATTTTTCTTTCTCAAGCAGAGAAAAGCTACGTATGATGTGTACAAGTAAGAATTCAATATTCAATTTCGCATCACTTCGAGTGTGCCGTTGATGGAAAGAAGATAACATATGTGTTTGATTTTTCATTCTTCCAGAAAAATAAATCTAGTCATTAGAGAATTTCATCTTGATTTGCAAGAAGAGTTTTTGATACAACTCGTCAGAGGCTTGTTCCCGAAGAAAATCGAGACGAAGCACTCGATCGCCTCGAGGCTCAAATCGGATCTGTCCAACTTTTACGTTCCTCTGCCTGGTGCTAACGACAAGGTGTGAAAACGCTATTTTCATCGATTTATCAAGTTATTTTCATCGAGTAATATTAATGTAAACGATGATCTTTAATTTTCCTCAGTTACCTGACACGAAGAGAAAAACGGTGCTGGAGTATGTTCACATTTCACCGATGAAATTGCACGTAAGACTATTGGCTTCTGCCGAGGCCCAGATCGCGAATCCAGATCCGACGGATTATTGCAGCTTGATCAGATCGATATTCGATTACGCTTGTAAAGGAACGTTTTTGAAGAGCGCCGAATTCAGGTGATCAGAGAAAAACAACCGTACATTATTACAATCGATAATCGTCGATCAATAATCAACAGTGATTCTTAATCATTAAACTTCATTTCTTTTTGCCCGCAGATTACCTTACTTCGACAAATGTGGCGTCACGATGGACAATAAAGAATTATTGTTAGAATTATTGCGGAGCTACGGCGCCGAGATGAAGCACCAATTCAACGTTTTAATTCTGTCGATGACCGTGCTGGGCAATCCTTACAGCTATAACTTCAAATCACCCGGAGACTATTTTTATGATCCAGATTCAGTGAGCCAAATTTTTGCATTTTTTTTTTTCAAAATATTTTTTTTAAATATTATTGATCATTTTTTTTTTTTTTTTTCCGAAACGATTAGATAATTATTCAAGGCGACGAGACAGCGGAGAGGCTGAGCTACGACCTTTCCTGCCTCCTCGGCTACACCTCGATGGACGGTCAGCCGGCTTGCATTCTAAACTTCAACATCACCGACTTCGACGCCTCGCGCATCAAGGCGCGTGAAATTACTTTTTATAGACAAAAAAGCGTATTGATAGAATTATTAAAAAAAAAATAACAATAATCGAAAACTTTTACAGAAAAAGCTATCGCGCTTCGAGAGCACAGAGACCCCCGAGTCGGTTCTGTCGGTGGATTGTTCGTTCTCGATCGGCGTCGAGTTGGAAATGTCGGGTCTGATCGTAAAACCGACCGACAGTACGTAAATCCGAACTAAGTCGATTATCGTAACGCGCGCCTTTTAACTTCGTGATCGATATGAAAAGTCTATAATTTTTCAGACACCCACCAAGAGGAATTAAGGTATTCGCTGAAGGCGCTCGGCAAAGGGATTCTTGGCTTGACCCAGCGGGAGGATGAAAAAAATTCACTGAAGATTCAACCTGGCTTGATACTCGACACGATAAAGAGGTAAGAGAATTATAAACCATAATTGCAGATAAATTATAAATTACCGGATATTGTAAATTCCCAAAAAAATATATATAAAAACATAAATCTCTTCGATAACGTGATTGTCAAGGTTTCATAAATAACGTTATTTCAGGGCACAAGAGATGGGATATAACTTCGTGTCGCGTATACGCTTTCCGCGCTACATTAATCCATACTTGGTAAATTAAAATTAAAACCCTTGAATTTTCTGCGGAAAAAGAGTGTTTGTTTAAAAACAAAATATTTTGTGCGTTTTCCGTAGGCGGTCGAATTGTATTCTACTTACAAAGCGAGAGGCATGCATCTGCTGAATACCCTGAGAAAGAGCGACTACACGAACGCGGAGACGTACTGGGCCCACGCGGCTCTGTCGAACGACGGAAGGCACATCGCCATGATATCTTTGCAGTAAGATCGTTATAATGAAATATAAAAAAAAAAAAAAAAAAATTGTATCCCAAACTTTACGATCGGTGATACAAACCACAGCTGCGCAATACTTGATGTATCGGTTACTTGTTTGGTACTTCACGTACGTACTTCAAGTACACAAGTACCTTTTAGTACCTTAGTACCTTTAATTTAAAGTACTTTAGTACTTTTAGTACCTTTACTTTGAGTACTTTTGGTACTTGTAAAAGTATCAAAAAATACTTCAAGTGCAAAAAAAAAAACTCGATACTTCAAGTACTTGTGATACCTCGTACTCAATAGTAATTTACGATACTAGTGCGATAAAACTTTTTCTGTCGAGTGTTGCAATCACACGAGTTAATAAAACGTTTTTCGTACGAGTATCGTACGAAATTTTATTTCACGAGGCGCGAAAGGGGGAGTTTTGCGCGCGCGAAGCGTGCGTAAAACTGCACTTTACGCACCGAGTGAAATAAAGTAATTTTTTGGTACTTCTCCCAGCTCTGACGCGAACAATTTTTTCTTTGTATTTTATAGGAGAATATATCTGATAGAGAAGCGTTGTATATGGGGTTCGTGGACAATAGCGTGGTCAGTGGAGATTAAGGAGCTCGTGGATGCACCGCACGTGGAAAACAACAAGCTGGTACTTCACGTGAACAAGGTAACGAAAAATTGTATTTAACAGTCGTCATTATTATCGCATGGAACGTTCATCGGTTTATTAACAGAATATCTTTGTTTCCATTTCCATGACCAAATGTTAACGATCTATAATATGTAAAAAAAAAAAAACAAACAAAAAAAAATCGTTAAAGAACGAGAGTCTATCGCCGCCGTCGGTGGACTGGTACCTGGAGAGCAGAGACCCAACGACCCTCGAGTGGCTGTGCAGAAAAATAAATACTGCCATGATACTCAACATGGAGAGCAGCATTAGTCCACGATTCGGTGCATAAACGGCGGAATTATCAACTTACAACAGATCGATGTATATTTCATTAAATTCCCCTACAGAATACATCTTGCCATTGATTGAGAAAAAAAATATGAAGTAAAAAGAGAAGATATATATATATATATATATATATATATATATATATATATATATATATATATATATAAAGACAAGGCTAGCGCTTCGAAATTATACTTTTTTCGTTTTTTTTTTTTTTTTTTTTTTTTTTCATATCCATCCTTCCCAATATTATTCAGATCGCAGATCCTTCTGGATAAAGTACATCTAGTTTATTTCATAATTTATTTACAAAAAGTCTTAGTAAATTACACTTACAGGCATCTCCACTCGAACTAAAGTAAATAATTTAAGAGCTACACGTATTAAGATGTCTATAGAGTAGGATACTTTGGGGCTGGGGATAAGCCGGGTTCAGGGAAAGTGTTCTGCTTTCGTATAGTGGGATTTCTTGTTTGTTTTTTTTTCTCACATCTTTTTGTTTTCCTCGATTAGCTCTAGATCGTTCACGCTCGACAAAAACCTCCCCCCCGCAACAATTACTAAACAAATTTGAAAAAAAAAAAAAAAAAAAAAAAAAAAATAGAAAGAAAGAATGAAAAAAAAAAAGAACGAAACAAAAAAGAAACAACGATGAAACGTTACTGTTTTCTGTGTATCTCATTTTTTTTTTTTTTTTTTCGGAAGGTGGTTCCCTCCTTTCGTTCGTCGACGAGTCAGTCGAGTCAAAGTGTTTGTGAGGATTTAAAAAAAAAATCAGAAAAAAAAAACCAATAAAAAAAAACTACGTACATCGTTCGATGGCCAGAGACATTTGGTTTGTTTAAAGGTAAAGATTGCAAGATGTAGCGTATATATACATACATTATTTTTCTTTCCTGTATGTGTGTGTGTATGTAAGGCGGGCGCGACTGCCGCGCGCCCGTCCGCCTCTCTCTCCGTGAGATTGTGTAATTACAATAATAATTAATTCGTGTAATTACAATAATAATCAATTATTCAAGTAAAATCTAGCACTCTCTGCCAGCGTTGTCGTATTTTTTTCTTTTTCTCACTTTATCTCTCTAATCTTTTTTCCCCCCACTTTTTCGTCTCCTTCCTTTTTTTTTTTTTATTAATTTATTTATTTATTATTTCTTCAGTCATGTACGAGCGTTGAAACGTGTAAAGATCGCTAAAGCATGTACATACTCCGAAATCTCGTTCCGAGTAATTAAACCGTTTATATATAATAAAACCACACACGGCGAGACCGCGAATTTATTTTATTTTATTTTCTTGCGTGAATTTCTATAGACAAACTTTCATACGCCTTCGCCAGTAATGTGGTTTTAATTTTTTTTCCTTCTTTTTTGTTTCTCGTTTGTTTATCTTCTTTTTTTATTCTCCCGTCAGAGATCGAAATTCATAAACGCCGAGTCGCGACTTCTTTTCTTTTAATATCTCGGAGCCCGATTTTTTTATCGTTAATAAGTAAAAGCGTCTCTCGTCGATCGCGAGCCTCGTCGGATTTATCGACTCCCCGAACGCAATTCACTCCCCCCTTCGTCACAATCTATCTTACAAAAGAATCGAGAAACTGTATGAAAAAAAAAAAAAAAAAAAAGGAAAGAAGTAAATTAATGTGTTCCTTTTTGTTTTTCTTTTTTGTTTGCTTTTTTTTTCTTCTCTTTAATTACTCAAGTGAATATTATCGCTTGCCTACTTCCCTGAACTGCTTATTTTTTTGTTTGTTTTGTTTTTACAGACACTGTCCCCACTCCCTTTTATCTTCTTACACCGAATCCCCATCCTTCAAGCACTCACGTGCATTCTCACACGCACACACGCAATCTCGCATACACGCACGACCCCTCGATACCTCCCCTCTCTGCGCAATGACGTATCACACATCAGTTTTTTTTTCTTCATTTTTTTGTTTTAATATTCATTTTTTTTTTTCGTCTGTGTTGTTCTATTCGCACCCTCGATCTCCCTCGCAATTCAGCGACGCCGACGCCTTCCTCTCGCCGGCGCACTCCGTCAAATCTTTCGCGTTTCGTTTAATGTGTGTATATTTCGTTTTTGTTTTTTTGTGGTTCTTTTCTTTTTAATTCTCTCATCTTTCTCACGTCCTTTCATTCTCACCCTAACGCTCGTTTCTCTCTAAATTCTTCCTTGTGGTATTGTTTTTTCTGCTTGTTGTCGTTTTTTCTTCTTCTCGTTTTCTTTTTTTCTTTCTAAAGGTGAGACTTTAGTGAATCCGCGGCCCACGCTTAGATCCGCGTCCGCGCATTAATCGGCGAGACGCAAATCGAATAAGATTCAATGGAAGTGTATGTTATCTACAAAATATCTTAATTACTCGCTAATTACAGCACAAAAACATGCAAATATAAAAATTTGCATTATATTATTAATAATATTTATATAATCGTCGCCTTTCAAGTTTCATCGACGCTCCTTAAATCGCTCTCCCGCTCGCTCGCTCGCTCACTCTCTCTCTCTCGGCTCCGTCGATCTCTGTCCATTCTTTTTTTATTCTCATCGATTATAATTTTTTTTTTTATTATTCATTCCGTGTCGCACCATCAGAGGTTCGTCGTGTCAATTGGGTTTCTTTTGTCTTACTTTGTCAGTTTTTTTTTTTCATTCTGGGCTTTTTTTTTTTAATATTCCTCGTCAACATCGTCACCTTCGCTCGTTTGTTTCATTTTTTGTTTTTTTTTTTTACTTCTCTTTATATATTATTATGCAGATGCTGTTTCGCTTTTTCAAGTCTCTTACTTTTTTTTTCTTATTTAATCTGTGTATTTTTTTGTCATTTTTTTTTGTTTTTGTTTTTTTTTCTTCATTAACTATGAAATATCTTACACTATCGATATTATTTTTTTTTTTTCCAATTCACAAAATGGAAGGTATACCCAATGGTGAACACCACACACCGATGCGTATACCTAATGCGCTAACACCGATAATTAGCATTTATTCTTTTTTTTTTCTTTAATTATTCTTTACCTTTTTTTTTATTTATTTATTTATTTGTTATTTCCGTAACTCGATATAAAACTACAACTGCACTGCTTGTGTGTGGGGGGGGGGGGGGTAGAGTGGGGGGCTTCCTGGTGGAAGGAGTCAAAGGGTTGGGGGGGGGGGTGTTCCGGGCCAAGGGGGCAACGAGTAATCATCCACTCGTTTGTTCGATTTTTATCATTTATTATTATTTTTATTTTTTTAATTCTCTCACTTTTATTTATTTATTTTCTTGTTTTTTTTTTTTGTCGAGTTTTCACCGCAGTCAGTTTCACTCGCGACCTCCACGGTATGTCCGTAACTCTCGAGTGTTTTTTATATTTATTTTCGTCTCTTCGTTACCGTTTCTTCGTTTCAATCTTTTTTGTTTTCATCATTTTATTCTTTTTAAACCATCTCTCTTTTATTTGTGGGGTGGGGAAATTCGGGGAGGGTGTTTGGGCGAAGGGGGGGGGGGGGCGGGGGGCCTGGGCGGGCGTTGCTTATAATTTCATTGCGAAACTAAAATTTCATTTTAAACCGCTGCGCGGGGGCTTTTTTTAAACTTTTCTCGCGCGCGCGACGCCAATTTACCCGACGAGTTACGTACCCCTGGAGCACTGGAACAAAACACGTGCGACGATAGCGGCAACTTGTTGATCGAGTATCTGGCTCATAACGAGCGCGAGAAGTCGTGACTCGTGTTGCAGCAGTAAAGTTCTGTTGTCCGGATGCCTAGCGAGATTGAGCAGCGTGCCGGCCGCCCGCCTGAGCATGTCGAGGCTCGTGCCCATTGACTCGGGATTGTCGCGGAGGGCGGCGAGGCCGTGCTGATTGGCAACGCCGAGAGCGCTGCTCTCGGCTTGTTCGATAAAGGCAACGAGTAGCGCGACGCACGGTGTCTGTAGTGCGATTGTCCTCGCGACGCCGCTGTCGGCGGCCGAGAGGAAGTGCAACAGATTAACGCCGAATTCGCGCAGTACCTGCTCCTCGCTGCGGCAGAGGAGTCTCGTAAGTACGGAGCAGAGTCTCTGTAGCCTCGAGTAAGGCGGTGTCGCGACGACGAGATCGACGTTGCTCTCGGTAACGCACAGTTTGCAGAGGGCCTCGAGGGCGAGTCTCTGGGGCGAGAGGGACGAGTTTAGAGTTACGGTGGGAAAGGGATCCTGTCCGTGGGCGGCGGGGCAGACGGCCCAGTGTAGAAGACCGTCGAGGACCGGTCTCGATATCTCCTCGGGATGCTGGCTGAGGTCGGTCTGACCGGCGATGTTCGCCGCCATGACGAGAACGTTCTCGCGTATGTGATAGAGAAAGTCCCACCACCACTCGCTCTCGCCCTGCAGGCTGCTGCAGGAGTCGGCAAAGTCGGCGTCCTCCTCGCGATCGTAGTTTCGGGTCTTCTGCGTTCTTACGGGATGCTCGTGATGGAGGAGCAGAAGCTTACCGAGCAAACTGAGAAATGTGACGTTCTTAGCGAACTCCGTCTCGTTGCCCGGTATGAAAGTCAAGTTTCGGAGTATCGTCGATAGACACACGCAACGACGTGCGAGACTGTCCTGCGACTCGGTTACGAGGTAGAGACTCGCCTCGTCCCTCGAGTAACTCTCGTCCTCGTAGTCGCTTATCCGTCTCCTCTTGAGCGTGCCAGCTGGGTCTCTTATCTTCAATCTTGGTCCCTCCGCGTCGTCGCTCGGGACGATGCACGTCTCGGCGTCCTCGTCGTTCTCGAGCTTTATCTCGCGCTTGTCGGAGTCTATCGTACTCGTCGAGTCCGAGAGACCGTTGTGAGTCGGAAAGGAGTCCTCGTCGACCTTCGTGAACTCGACGAAATGCTCGCCCATGTTGTTGTTCGCTTTGCTGTCCGTCTCGCAGTCCTTCTTCGCGCCGTCGTTCTTCTTCTCGAAGAGTTCTCTGCCGAGGTCGTTCATCTCTACGGGCTCCTTCTTGATCCTCGAGAGAACGTCGCTCAGTGTTTTCGTCTTTTTCTTCTTGTCGTTCTGTTGCTGGTGCTGCTGCTGTTGCTGCTGCTTGCGCTCGCCGTTCTCCTTCGGCTTGTCGAAGGCGTCACCGTACTTCGCCGAGGACTCGAGATTGTCCGGCTGGGCGTCGTCGTCCTTGTCGCCGTCCTTCGACTCCGTGTGGTCGACCTCCTTCTGCAGCAACGGCGGCTTCTCGTCCCTGAGGTGTCGGGCGAACGGCGCTATGCCGATCTCCGATTGAAAGCACGTCATTATGTACTTTGTCGCGTGACTGTCGACCTGCCACGGCTCGACGTCCGTGTCGCAGTCCTGATGATCCCATTGTCTGCGGTTGTCCAGGACGAAGAGGTCGTCGTCGCGGGGAATCATCTTCACCGGCCTTCCCCGTCGCGACAGGAAGGTATAGTTCGAGGTAGTTAACAACTTTGTACGATCCTCAGCGTCTATCGGACGCGTCACTATACCGAGATCCACCTCCGGACCGTCCGGCGTTTGACCCCAGTATCGATCCTCCTCGACCGTCGACGACTCGAACATGTCCGAT
Source organism: Amblyjoppa proteus (assembly GCA_963922035.1). Classification (NCBI taxonomy): domain Eukaryota; kingdom Metazoa; phylum Arthropoda; class Insecta; order Hymenoptera; family Ichneumonidae; genus Amblyjoppa; species Amblyjoppa proteus. Next base: position 4,702,125 of record OY998229.1, on the reverse strand, counting down.
AACGAACGCGAGAAATGCTCGAGGAGAACGTCCAGCAGGCCCGGTAGATGAGTTAGTCCGAAGTAACTTACCTGTGGGAGAACGATTGATTAATGTCAGTTCGTTGGGAGAATTTACTAAAGGTTACGCGATCGAAAAGATTTGTACATTTAACGAACCTTTTTTGTTCACAAACGTCCACTATTATTTTGTTGTTAATATTTCAAAAAGTTTTCACAAAATTGACAGACATTTTTATAAAATGGACAAGATATTTTTAAAAATTGACAAGAAAAGAATTGTGGAAGTTTGTGGACAAAAAACGTTCGTACCATTTTTACTGTGTAATCTGCGATTGTGGAAGCGAGCTTGAAATTAAACCGACTGTGCATGGAGCGGTCTAGGACAAGTCGAACGACCCGAAATCCTGACGGTCGCGGATTGAGTTGACTGTTGACGATGTTGTGCTATTGTATGGTGTGAATAGTTGGGATTTTTTCGGATTTTTGTCGACTCTCGTTTTCTAACTGGCGGATAGCCGTTTTCATATTTAAAATTCATTTCAAAATCAGAAAATAATTCCAGGTACTCACACTGTATAATACTACAACATTACGAACTTTCGACTCGATCTAAGAGGGTCAATTTGAGTCCTTCGACTTGACGTGGAATGCCCCATATGCAGAGAACGGTTAATGAATTTTCATGAATGCGATAAGGATAGCTCTTTGCGAGTGATTTGTTTAAGAAGATTGGCTAATTCGCGGCGAACTTACGGATGAATCATCGAACAAAAGTATGTTGAGGACGTCGAGAGCCCAACAACTCTCGGCGAGAAGTCCCGAGCGCAGGGCCATCATTATGCGCCATGCCTCGACGGGTGCAACGTCCGCGCGGACAAGCTTGCGCCTCTTGTTCAGCAAAGGCGTAACAGCCTCGACGCTGTCGGCAGGGAATGTCATTTCTCTCTTGGGTGTCGGTTGTTGATTTATCATCGGATTCATACTGAGTTGGCTCTGAAAATGCATAAAGGTGCGAATTAATAAACATACCGATCATTGGGAAAGATTTCCTACCTAAATGAAATCGATGTATGTTAAAAAACAAAAATAAAATAACCGCGAGACTGAAGCTTGCAGCTATTCGGCTGCGTTCTTAAATGCAGATCTGCTCAGTTACGCGGTTCTTCTATTTGTGATTATTCTCCACGGCTAGTCGGTTTTTGTTATATTACCAACGTTACATTTGCTGCGTTTTGATAACAAAAGAACGCTTCTCAGAGCAGATTTGTATAAAAACTAAACTCTGAAGAGAGAACAGACTATAATATAAGAATGCCTACAACAAAAAAACGAATATTCCATTCAAGCTTTGACTACTATCACCTACATAAAAAAAAATCCATGTCATGAGAAGAAAAAAAAATGGGTTGGAGGAGCTATTCGGGCGCGCTCTTAAATGCAGACTTTCTCGGTTATGCGTTTTTCTATTTGTGACCGTCCAGTGCTAGTGAGTTTTATTAAATTTCCAGCGTTTGATAACAAAAGAACGCTTCTCGGGCCAGATTTGTATCAAAACTAACCCTAAACGGAGACTGGAATATAAGAACATCGATTTCAGCGCATATACAAGTGGATACGTGTCGAATATTTCCAGATTTAGCAGAACGGAGCAGAACTGCATTCAAGAACACACGCTTCACGAGTACACACTCGAATATATCCGGAACATAAAAGATTGTACAAAAAAATGATTTAAGAAATGAAAACGAACCTGATGCGATCCCGGTGGCGGATACAGAGAAGATGGTGGATTCGGGTACCGATGATCCCACGGCGGTGGTGCGTGCGGTATAGCGTTTATGCTCGGCTGCGATGATGGCCTCGCGGGCTGTTGATTTCCCCACTGTTGACTGTTGGTCAGAGCTGAGACTGTCGGCGATGCGGAAGGTGCAGCGGCGAGCGGAGGCTGTGCCGGTGGCTGTTGCGGCGGCTGGGCTTGCGGCGGGGCTGGCTGACTCGGATAGCTCTGAACAACCCTGTTGTTCGTGCTACCGCTGTTATACTGGTTGGTTGTGCCTGGCCAGCCTGCGAAGTTTAATAAATTTCGTTAAGTCGTATAATTTTTTTTTTTTTTTTGCTTCTTTCGTTTTTGTAACGAAATAAAAAAAAATGTCTCCATTGTATTTAACAAATTTTGTAAATCGTATAATTTTTTTGTTGCTTTCGGTGTTATTCGTGTCGTCGAGATAAAAAGTTTTTCTTGATTTTTCGAGCAAATTATAAACCTGGATAGGGCGGTCGTTGGTTATACTGAGGATACTGCGGGTCTTTGGCAAAATCCGGATGTCGTCTCGGCTGTGTCGGTCCCGGCGGTGGTGGCGGCATATTTTTGTTTGTCGCTCCACCGGACGGGTACATCTGACTGCCTGCAGGCGCTCCATAACCACCCTGAAAATTAAATATAATTTATTTGTTCGTTTATTGGAATTGATGTGGCAGAACACAATTACAGGAGCGAAACTGTTGCCCAAAATACACAGTTAATAAAATACATCGATCATTGCCAAATCATAGTACGAGAAGCACGCGATACATCCAAATCGCAAATCATGGAAAACCGGGGGTACAAAAGAAACACCGAGTTCCGTCCGAAAAAAATGTAATCCAGAAGGAAAAATCCCAAAAACCACGCTCCTGAATCCGGCCAGCCACCCAATAATTAATTTAATATAAATATTTTAATTTCGATATCACTGAATTCGCACGTAGAACGAATTTCTTTAACCCTTTGAAGCATACATTTTTATTGTTATTTTATTATAAGTATGAAGTTTCGAAGTATAAAGTTTCTTTTGAATTCAAAGAATTCAAAGAGGTGCTTCAAAGGGTTAATGTAAAAGAATTGAAAAAATATATAGCGTATATATTGTTTTGAGGTATTCGGGGAACGAAGTATATTTGTCGGGGGTGTAAAAAATACCAAAAAAACGAACCTGCTCCTGCCGATAATAATCCTGTGGACAAGAGTACGTAGGCGTTGCTGGCGACTGCGCGGGCGAAGACGGTTGACTCGTGGATGGCTGTTGGGGCGCGTTCGGTGGATGACTTTGCGATGCGGAGGGGTAGCTCGTGGTCCGACCACCGGGCGACGCTCCCGCAGGGTATCCGGCCGGTTGCTGGCCGCCGCTGTACCTGTTGTACATGTCTTGACTACCGGCGCTGTTCGGTGGAATGTTGCCTCCCGGGTACCCCCTAAGTTAAGCGCAACAATTTAATTCAACGATCCAATCGAATTGCACTTAAGGTCGCTTAAAAAAAAAATAAATAAAGCGCGACGCTTTACCTATCGGCATCTGGCACGTACGGCGGATAATGCGATCGCGGCGTATACGGTTGATTGAATTCTCCCTGCTGATTCATCGAAGCTCCGGGCGGCCGTATGTACTGGTCCTGTGGGTAGTTCTGGTACGAGCCGGCGTTCTGATAATTTCCCTGCTGCATCCCTGAAAAATCGAACGTATCTCGTCAACTCCGGGCGGATTCAGATTTTGTTGTATGAAATTCTACAGAGCTGGGCAAAGTACCAAAAAATACTTCAAGCAGAAAGTATCTCAAGTACTTGAACTGGCAAGTAGTTTTTACACTCGAAGTATTTCTCAAATAGTTTTTGAACTCGAAGTATTTCTCAAGCAATTTTTGTACGCGAAGTATTTCTCAATCAATTTCTGGACTCGGAGTATTTCTCAAGTAATTTTTGTACTCGAAGTATTTCTCGAGTACTTTTTGTACTCGAAGTATTTCTCAAACACTTTTTCAACGTACTTTTCGCAGTTAGGTTCGTAGTGTTAAGCGTTTTTGAGGCTTTAACAAAAAAGATGCAACGTGGTTTACACATGACTTCGTCATTTATTACAATTTTACGGATAGTTTTCTCTGTGAGAAACTTAATTGATCGATTTTGGCTTCCTCATAGAGAAAGCTATGCGCGAAATTGCGGTAAATGAAGAAGCCACGTGCAAATTACTTTGCACATTTTTTCGAACCATTGAACAATGTCTACATTTCATAACATTTTAACGGTCAAAATTTACCGCAAAAATGTATTGTAAAAAATCTCTAACTCAAATTTTAAACAAAATAAAATTTTCAACAAATTGTAAACAAAAAAATCTATAAAATGTTTCATGAAAAGTATTAAAAAACTGTTTATCAAGATACTTTTTTATGAAAAAAAATAAATAAATAAAAAAAATAAAAACGAAAAGCGGGAAGCTCTTTTTTTATGGAATTTATTAAAAATAAGTTTCTTAAACAAACTGCCCAGCTCTGTAAGATAGTCATGGAAATTTTTTGAAGTTATTATCGTCAGAGTCATCGAACGATATTTTACATTTACTTTCGCTCCGAAAATGATTGCGTTTCTGTCGGGAAGTTTTATCGGAAAGGTTTCTACCGTGATCGAGAGGCTGGACGACGTTCGACGAATTTTTCCACAAACCTTGATGGGACGAGGGGGCGCTGCTTTGACTCGGCGGCCTCGGGGGCGGTGGTGTGTACTCGGAGGATGGTCCGCCCTGGTTGCCAGCCGTGTAGTTGCCCTGGTAATTGCCGTAGCCGTCCATCGATGCGCTACTCGATCCGGCTGCAGGGAAAGAGTCTTGGGAATTAGAAGACCCTGCAAAGACGAAAAAACGGGGCCCCTCGATTTAACGCCGGAACGTTTGTGGCAAAGGATGCGGGATTCACGGGATGAACAATCGGGTGGAAGAGAAATGTTGTTTTTTTTTGTCCGGCGGAAAAGGCAAAATTGAAAGGTCACTTGCCTGGCGAGGGTACCGAAGCAGTGCCCTTCGCGCCCTTCTTCTTCGAGCCGGCCTCGACCTGGTTTATTATCGGTTGGGGATCGACGCCCCCTCGGTCGAAGTGACACTCGTACGCCAACAAGTGCCTCGTGTAATGCTTCCTGAGCGTGTAAGCCGCACTGCTGCTCGCGCCGATGCCCAGAAGACCTGCTATGTCTTTCCATGTCTTGTTTTTCGTGACCTATGGAAAAGCGTCTTAGTCCTCTAGAGCTACCGGGTAACCAATCTACTTTTCATCTAAATACTCCAAGAATTCAAGACAAATATAAAAAAAAAATCATATACAAAAATATATATATTTTTGTTTTAACTCGAAATATATCAAAGAAAATAAAAAACATACAACAGGTAATCGCAAATCGATTGACAGACTGTCGTCAAATTATACTCGAAAGAAGAATCGAAAGTGACTAATTTTTAATTGTTTTTTTTACATTGATTTTTTTTTTAAATGCATATGCATAGAAAGGATTTTTCTTTGCAACCTCTTTCGCGATGTATAGAGAGAGAAAAAAAAACAACGGAAAACCTCATGCAACAATTTAGTCATCGGAAGAATGCTATATATGGTCTAAATAGATTACCGTCATCGCATTGACACATTATCGTAAAATCTTTATCTTCTCTGAACAATAGAATAATTCCATTTAGCACCCAGGGGTTCGTAGTTTGCACGGTGTTTCCAAACACCTTGAGTGTCGAGAGTACAACTACTTCAAGAGAATGATGAATTAAGAGCATTTTCTTCGTTTTCGTTTCGGATTACATTTTCGTTTTTCTTCGTAATTTTCTTTTTTTTTTTTCGTGGAAGAAAATAAACTATTTTAAACGGAACGTTCAAAGAAATTCAGATATCTTGTATATCATGCACAAAAACGTGCGTTCAAACGAATAAAGAAGCGCGTCACCGAGGTGTCTCAGACCGCGGGTCTCGGCGACGAGGGCGACCGTCGCGCCGCCCCGCGGCCAGCCACGCGCATTCACAACACGAAAAATTTTGAAGGAAAAATAATAATAAAAAAAAGATATCTTATCAGCAATTTTTACGAGACACCTCGTGGATAACATCGAGCAAGAAAAATGTAATAAAAAAAATATAAAAAAAATGTTAATATAAATATATATACACAGACGAGATAAAAAACGAGAAGACACCGAGGGCTAGATGGAACTACACTGCACCTTGCATACCTCCATGAAGCCCCCCCTATCCTTTACGTAGATATATAGACGGAAGAGGTCAAGGGGGTTCTTGGAGATGGTGGGACAGCTGGTTATCGGCGTCCTTCGTTCCTCCATGAATGCTACCAATTTGTCCAACCAACTTCTTCGCTCCATCGAGTCATCCATTTCGTACAGCTTTGCCAAACTGTCCGGTTTCTGTAAACGACGATTATCAATATTTGTTTTTCTTTCTTTCTCCATCGATCCCTCGAACTTCGATCCCGTCGAGGATCGAGCGACGGACGATTTTCATTAGCACAGGCGATTAGTCGTGTACATTGTCGGGAAACGTGCGGGACGACAATTTGGGGAAAAGCTTTCGAGGTAACGGAGACGGGCAAAAGATAATTCTTGCATTAAAAAATGGTAAATAAATTGTCAAGATACATAAATTGAGATAAAAAAGATTAGTGAAGATTTAAAGAAAGATGAATTTATTAGTGAATTCAAAGATTCGATTAATAGTAAATGTGGCAATAAACGCTTTATGTATACAATTTTTTTTTTTTTTTATGAAAATAAATGTATGGAAAAATTAAAAATTATCTTATGTGCAATATTTATGTTTTACCGATCTCAGCGCATTACTGAACGATGTAAATTAACCTGGGGGTAGATTAGGTGTTAAGGTTCGTGTGGGTACACTCGTGATACATGCGTCATGCAATGTCTCGTTATTCCGTCGATTATAAAAAGTGAGATCGTGTCATGCGATCGACAAGTACTCAGATCACCGAGTTCGATCATCCGACACGATGTAATAAAACCATGATAATATGAACCGTGCACAGTTAACGAGAATCTAAAGAGAACCCTTGGAGGAATAAAGTGAATCGTTAAAGAACTTTTTTTTACGATCAGTAAACGCTGCCGGTAGTGAAATTCTGACCATTTTTTTTAGCGCCCACACAACGTTTAGTGCTCGTAAAAAATCGAGAATCTCTCGTTCCCTCGTCGGCATGCACACTTCAGGTATTCCTCAAAATTCAAACACCTGTTTGAATCAGTGCGGAAAATTGATTTTACAAATTTTTCCGTGCGATCGGAATTCGCACGACGTCGGTGTCGATTTTTACCGCTGATCAGTGAAATGGAATACGCCACAGTAAAATTTCGATTTTTTTCCTTATAGTTTATAGTGTCAAGAATATTCTGTTAAATTTTTATGTGGAAATTCAACGAAGTACAAAAGTTAGAGACCGTTATGTGGAATGTAGCGGAGCGAAGTTTGAACGCATTTTTCTCAAAATGTGATTTTCAAGATCGGTGTCCCTGATATCTCAAAAATGCCTAAAATGGATGTACTTCAACAGATTCTTTAGACCTTGACGGTTTCATATTTCTTAAAAATAATAAAAAATGTTTCGGTGTTGAAAAATGTTAAGAAACGTAAAGAAACTTTAAAACAAAATTATTTACGCTGACCGATAAAAAATACATAACAATAAAATGGAATAAAAAAAATAGCTAAATGTTCTTTAAAATATCCTCCTTCCACCCTAAAAAATTAAATCGATAAAGCTTATATTTACCGCGAAAAAATCACGAAATATGCGTGCATTTTTACCCATTTACTGCAGCGTAAGCTCTTGAACGATTAATGTAAAGTAGAATGGAATAAAATAATGTTCTTTTGTTACATTTTATTTTATTCTATTCTACTCGATTAATGTACGATCGGTTATTCAGCAAGTGAAGTTATGGTCGGTGTTAGCAAAGAATTGTTAGCAAAGACGAACGCGAATAGGTGAAGTACAAATGGAACGACGAATCGTACGAAGCGACTAAGCGTCTATAATAGCATTCCTCTCGGCATTTTACAGCGAGTAATTTTTATTGTAAAAAAAAATCAAAAAATAACCTTAGATCTGTACGGGTCTTGAGGCACATGACTGTTAAACACCTGTAAAACACGAAAATATTGAAAATCCATATTCATACAATAATACACATGGTGAAGATATTTTTTTCCTTTGCTCTCTTTTTTTCCCGCTTCAGCTTCGACAAGTTGCAGACTCGAAGCTGCTGAAATTATTCTCGTACGCATGCGAGACAATAGTGAGAAGGTATAATTGAAGTACGAAGCGAATTCGATCCAGAAAACGATTATTCTTTTCTTGATTATTATATAGATAAATAAGACGGTGAGCCGAGGTGAGAGAAAAAAAAAGTTACGTACCGGGCTGGCGGGCGTGCGGGGCCAGCTGGGACTGCTTATGTCGGGATATTCTTCGTGAATAGAATTGATGCTAGCGGCTCCGGGCGATGGTACGGTACTTTGTGGCGTAGCCGGGTGACTGTGATATCCTCCTATGATATCCTTACGAGACTTTGGCGTGAACGCGGGATCCTCACCGGAAGCTGCAGTTTTTAGTCACATCGATATATATTTATTGTCGAAGATATATATTTTAAAAATGTATTGATTATTAAAGTAGCTACTGCGCTGCACAGTGCTCAAATGAGTGCTGAATTTTCACAATTGTTTATCCAAAGTTGTATGCATTTATCGACGGCAAAGGAGGTAGATTTATGTTATTCGATGTGTCCGTAATCAAGAGAAACATTTATCACGATGGTCTTGCAAGAACAACAAGTGGTAAATCCAAGTTTTTGTTGCGTATTTTCAAAGTAAAATCCATATTTTTTTACCCATTTTAATGTAAATTGCAGTCATTTTTAAACGACCAAATCTATTTTTTGAAATCCACTCGGTGCATTCGTAGAGCAACGTTTGAGGAACAAAATGAGCCGCGGTATATTAAAGTTAGTCGAAAAATGAGGATGGCTCCTTGACGAACCTCAACAAAAATGTATCGTCATGAAAATTTGCATTTGTCAGATTACGTATTTGCAAAAACACCGTTATCGATAGTTTCCTCGATTGAGGACCTACGCAGTAATACAAATCGACATCCGTTACCGTTAATAAATCCACAACATTTCGGACAAAAAATCGTGAAAATGTAACACTCGTTTAATCAGTGTTCCATGCAGCAACTACCTCAATATCCTCCAAAAAATTTCATTTGAATGAAACTAACGCAGACTTCGTAACGAAACATTCTCTACAATTATAAAAAAAAGAAAATTCTTAATAAACCGACCAGCCGATGCGTTCGACAACGTCGATTGTTGGGAACCTTCGTCAATGGATGTGCCATCCGGACCCGTCGTTATCACCGACGTCACCGTGCCGCTCGAAGTAGACGTGACATTGATAGCCGTTGTGCCTGCAAATTGATGATTAACTCCTTTCATTTGGAAACAAAAGAAGAAACAAATGTTTTAAACCTCTTCTCACGACCAATAAAAGTCAAACTCGCCGAACAGCGAGGAGCGAAAAAAATCCAAGATTAACTTCGACGCTCTCGAGGTTAATCCGGGCATTGATTCGGCGCGACTTTACCTGACGCCGTCGTCGTGATGCCGCTGTCGTTGGAAGTCTCGGGCCCGAGGTCAGCCGAACTGTGGCTGGTGGGAGTTTGTGCCGGGGCCGGATGAGAATTGGGAGTGGTGCTTGGCGGTGGCATCGGGCTACCCTCATGGTTGAGCGGTGGTGTCGCCGCTGGAGGGTGTGGATGCGGCACCGCGGTGCTCGTCGGTGGGGGCGGCTGATTGCTCACGTGATTTGGCGAGGGAGGCGGCGGACCCATCGAGCTGGCTGGCGGTCCCATGTTCCCGATCCCGACCATTCCCGGAGTGCTCGGGGGCACCAAACCTCCGCCACCGGCGCCGCCGTAACCCTGCGGGGGACCCGGACTCGGCGGCATACCCGGTGGTACGCTGTTGAATGCCATTTTATGCTGAAACCGAACGAGGAAGAAATTCAACCAACGTGTTAACGAGAATTCTGTGACTGTGAAGATATTTTCACGAGGCCAAATTTCATCTTTGGCTAGTGTCGATGCACCTTTATGAAGAAAATACAAATTGTTCGCTCGTAGAATTTTTTTATTCTGTAATTCTGTAATTTTGAAATTCTGGAGAATTTTTTATTCTGTAGTTCTCTGAATATTCTCCGAATTTTCTTCTCAGAATTTCCCGGAGCAAAGTTCGTGCGATGCAGACACAGTTGTGACGTTGAAATTTGGTCTCGTGCAGACGTCTTTGGGTTCGTAATCGTAGGTTATGAAAACATATTGTAAATTTAATGCACCGAAGTTTTTATGGTAAAACTGGTGGATTAAATTTAATGTGCGGTTGCGATGAGAAATTAAAGTAAATTATTAACCGTGAAGTATTTGTAAAGTTCTTAACATAGTGTGCATTCATTTTTCATCGCAATTTTACATGAAATTTTAATTTGTTGGACACAGCCCGTTAATGTACCAGTGAATAAATATATTCCGTCATCTCGCGAATGGCCGGACTGGGAAATTAATTATTGGTATTTTATTTTACGCGTTCTTCTTTCGAGGCCTTTAAAAAAATGATGAACACGTATTCGTATTTAGGTGCGAGGATGTCGCATAAGAAAAATGTAGCAATTCGTGTGTTAAATAAATTATAGTTGTAATTGGAAGTGTTTATAATTTTTATGATTCGTTATTTGGAGCTTCTAAAATTAGGATTTATTTTATACTAATTGTAAAGGAAAAAACCGTCAATGCCACAAAATTCAATTAAAATAAAACAATTAAATTGCTATTATTTAGTGCTATTCTTGTATGTATTATATATTATTCTTTACATTGGAAAAAATTAATTCGTATGAAATTTAATGTGCAGGTACTGAAGTTTTTCTCCATAAACTGGTATATTAAGTTTCACGTCCAATTGTAACGAAAAATTAACGCACAGTATATTAAAAACTTTAGAAATGCTTTACTTTTAATCATATAATCTAACTTGACTATAAAAGTATTTTCATTCCAATAATTTACTTCGAATTATACTGCAAAAGTATATCAATTTTTCAGCACGAGCGTACATCGAATTTGACCTAGTAGTTTTTACATAAAAACTTCCAGTCCGGTACATTCAGTATCATACAAATTTTTTTAGTGATACGCTAAAAAAAATGATAAATGTAATGTACCGGCCTGGAAGTTTTTGTGCAAAAATTGGTTCATTAAATTTAACGTACAAATGCAATGAAAAATGAATGTGTAGTATATTTAAAACAGTAAAAATACTTCGCTCGAATTTTACCGGAAAAGCATATTCATTTCTCATCACGACCCTACATTAAATTTTTCCAGCTTCAGCATTAAAAATTCGAGTACGGTGCATTAAAATTTACATTTCTTTTGATCACTGCATTTTATCAGAATGTTTAACAGAATACTAAATATTATATAGCCCTATGCAATCTTATGTAACAAATAAATGAATGAGAACATTAATGGAACGAGTCTCTGGGTTCGAACAGGGAAAAGCAAATGGACAAAAAAAAATGTTTTTAAATGGTTTTCGAACGTCATACGTACCGGATACGGGGGATATTGCACCATATTGTTCGGTCTCGCGGGTTGATATTGGTTGTTGGGAGGAGGCTGAGAATTCGTAGGCGGAGGATAACCCTGGGGGAACTGGACATGCGGCCGCGGTGGCGGGTAGTTACCCTGGGCAGGATAGCCGCCAGGCTGTCCCGCAGCCCCTCCGCCGCCCGAGTATCCCATACCGCCGCCCATAGGGCCGATAACTCCCAGACCGCCCGGCCCCGGTCCCGGCTGAACGACCCCTGGACCGCTGCTGTTCAGCTTGTAGGTGTGCATGTGCGGCGATGGCCCCAAGGGCTGTTGATAACCTCCTGCGCAAACGAACAATAAACATTAAAAATACATTTCTGTGCACAAAAAAAAAACTTCGCAAAATTTCGAGAGGAAAAAAAAAATGATGCGAGGAAAAAGCAAAAAGAAAGGCTGACCTTGAGTAGTCATCGGAGAGTGACTCATGCGTGCTGGGCCGCTACCGTCTGATTGACTGCTCGACGGACGAGGAGGCATCTGAACGTTTTGTTGGCCTGCAAAACAAATTAGGATTAATTAACATTTTTAAAAATTTTTAATTTATTACTTCACATTTTCGATGAGCTCGACCTCTCGGCGAGATCGACCATAGGAAAGGTGCGAAAAAAAAAATCGTGGAATGACATTCAAAGACAGTCATCCGTAGGCAATCAGGCAACCAAAGTCTAATAATTGATGTGTCAATCGTCATCACTCTGATCAACGTTGAAATGAAATAGTAAAATAATGAAATATATATTGTCTGTTTTTATATTAAGATGCGAACCAGTGACATTATTCTAATTTTAGAAATAATTTCATAAATTACTGATTATCGCTGTTTTTATATTTATATTGTACGCGAAAGGGTCCATCCCGTAAACGAACGAATAAATAAATAAATAAATGGAGAAATTCTCACCAACGGCGGGGGACATTGACCGAGAACCAGTAGATCCAGTAGGCGAAGGGGTAGGCCTCATCCCCTGGGAGTTTGGAGTCCCAGGACCGGCAGGTCCATTCGAACTGTCGTTACTGTTCTGACCAGAGAGTTCCTGAAACACAAAAATTTTAAAGAATGAAATCAGCGAATTAAAAGAAAATTTTCAATAAATCCCAAACATAAAAAATTCTACGAAGAGCTCGGAATTTATGGATTCCCGGCTCTTCGTACTCAGCTACGGAACAACGTTACTCGGACGATTCCATCGAAAGTCCAATTCCGATCGATCTACTCCTTCGAAAAAAGAAAACAAAATAATAAAAATAAACTGCAGACGAATAATTTCGGACACGCGACAGTCGCGGATCTTTCCGAATTCACAGCTCTTCGGCGTCAGTCTGACGATTTCGTCGAAAGTCCAATTGCAACCAATTCACTTCGCCGATCAGTTTAAGGCAAAGAGAAAAAGCGCAACTCGCCTGTCCCATTCAGTTTTGTGTTTTTGCATTCAAAAAATATTAATCATAAAAAGTATTAAAAAAAAGCTGTGGTACTTTCTTTCACGGCTCTTCGGCCGCAGTTCCAGAACAACAAACTCCGACTCCTCCGATCCGTTCGGAGCAGAGAAAAAAAGCACAACTGCTCCGTTCCATTCGCAGTTTACTGTTTTTACATTTAACAATAACAAAAAAGAACAAAATTTTTTAAAATTCATAGAGCAGAATAATTCCGGAGATGCAAAAGCGGCGAATCGTTCAGAGTTCGCAGCCCGTCCTGCACCGTTCCGGAGCAGCAAAGTCCTCCGCTCCGAGCGAACAGAAAAAAGCGCAACTCCATCCCCCCTGCAGTTATCATTTCCCATAAAAAGAAAAAAAAAGTAATAATCTCACAAATATGTTCACGAACCTCCGCACACGCCTGGCCGATCTTGTCAGTCCGATTCTCTCGCGATCTAGTCGATCGCCCTCCCGAGAATCGCTTCGCGGCCAAAGGCCCGAAGGCGCGAGAAGAAAAAAAGCCAAAGAGTCAAGAAAAATGAGAGGGACTTGCGGAGGGGCGGGAGGTAGGAAAGACCGTCTAACGCGTAAGTTTGTCGAGGGATGCTCTCGGTGGCCGTGTGTCTCGTACCGTTGAGCGCGCGAGATGCACGACGAGAAGATCTGCTAGGTTAGGTGGCCGAAGAGGGAGTCGTATTACGCCCAGGCGGCGAGCGGAACGATCGCGCTCCTCGCCTTATTATCCAAAACATTGGGCACGAAGCGCACACGTACACACACGGTCACGACGTACGCACGGCATAGGTTAGAAGCGTTTCCCGCAGTCTTCGGCGTTCGTTTACCCTCGCGACGATTGAGTAAAAAAAAAAAAGAAAAAAAAAGATTAACAAAAAACCAAAGTCTTTTTACCTTTCCGCACTGGTATGTTTTTCTAACATAACATTTTTTCCTACGGACATACAAAATGGCAACGATGTTCTCGGCCGACGTACTGGCCTGGCGCACATAACAATCCACCCGACACACGTCGACCGTCTTTCCATCGTCTCGTCGCTTGAGAGGACTTTTGCGGATTAAAAAAAATGTACCCGATTTTTGTTTTTTTTTTTTTTTTTTTTTTCAATCCCGTGCCTCGTCGCTTCGAGGAAAGTGTACGATAATGAAAACAAGGAGGGGAGAGGGAGAGAGAGAGAGAGAGAGAGAGGAACAAAAAGAGGCGAATATGTCCGCGGTTCGATTGTTACGTTGGGTTCGCTCAGTCGATAGTCCGGAGAGCGTTCGTAACGTCGAGAGCGTCGGGGGATAGTTTTGTTGCGGAGAGGAGCATCGGAGAGAGGGCCCCTGGCTAGGCCCCGAGAGAGCCCTAGGCTAGCTGCGCATTTAGCGCGTACTCAATTTAACCGACACCGCCTGGCGATTCCGCAGGAGAGCGCGAACGTCCCGGACAAAAGTCGATCCCGCAGATTTTTTTTCCCGACACATCCTGACGACGACGAGGACGGAAACGACGCACTCGCACGCGGCGGCATCGACGATCGTACACATACTTTCCGTCTCTCTATTTCTATCTTTCTGTGTTCCTCTCTGCGCGCACACACACACACACACACACGAACACACACACTCACACGCACGCGCGCGCGCGCGCACGCACACAGGAAAGGCGACGCACACTCGCGCTCGCTCGCACTTTATCGGGTAGAGCGAGGATTATGTCCGTCTCCTTCCTACTCACACACACAAGCGGACCCGTGCGCGTGTCCGACCGCGAGCCGTTCACCGAAAGAGTGGATATTTTATGTCGATGAAGAAAAAAAAAAAGAATTGGAAAAAGTCACCACTACGCCCACCGGCCGCGGTCCCGCACACCCGAAAACATACTCACGACGGAGAAGCTCGCAATCTTTTTTTTTTTTTTTTTTTTTACTTTTTGTTCCTTCTCGTTTCACAGATTCACACGGAGCAGTCGAGGAAATATTTCGATCGGAGTTTCTTTTTCTTTCCTTCAATTTTTTAAGCCTTTTTTTCGTTAATCTCTGCAACGAGACTCGAGGTGGTTTTTTTTATTTTTATTCTTGTTCGTTTGGTCCTGCTACGCGGTACACGTAGCTCTCCCCGATTCTTTTGACATCCTGCCTATCGTTCGTGGTCGTAACACCCGTAGTCGCCGTTCCGACGCTCCTCGCATCCCACTGTGTATATATATATATGTATATATATATACATATATATATATATATATATATATTATATATACATATATATATACGTTATACCGCTAGCATACTTCACTTCACGCCACTCCGTAGGCGAGAGAGCCACCGCCGTAGCACTCGGGAGCGCGCATGGTGTATCGATAGCTCGATAACCCAGGGTGTTGCTCGTCGCTGCTTTTCGTTTCTTCCTCTATTTTGTTCCCTTCTTTTCTCTCGATGTTAACAGTGTTTTATTGTTAATTTGCAATCGTGGCTGGCGGACGGATCGGAGAGTGTTCGAGGGGGGGGGGGGAGAGCAACGGTCGGGTTTGTTCCGTCGAAGGTTTATCGACGAGATGAAAATTATTATTTTTTTTTTCTCTCTTCCTGGGTTTGACCCTCCGTGCAAACTCGAGGATACACAGAGCCGCCAGCGAGCGGGGCCCCCCGTTTTTACACCGAGGCGCGGAGAGGACTTCGGGCTTTTGGGATTTCGCGTCCGAAGCGGGGAGGGCGTTCTTTCGTGGCGCGGCAAGCGGTCGGCAATCCTCGGCCCCGGTCGGCAACGCTCGGCGGAGGCGAATGAATTTTTGACCGAAACGATGCGAGGAATAAAAACCCCGCGCTATTTCGAAGAAGCGCGTTGGGTTAATGATTTCGGAATGTTTCTTCGGTCTTAGTAGTTGGCTCGAGGCGACGATAGGACGATCGAGATTATTAAAAATGTCAATAAAGCCGTGCGTTCCTTATTCATTCGGTTATGTCAGCTGGCTGCATTCGAGATAAACACCAGAGAAAAATAAGTAAAAATGTTCTCGGTAATGTCACTTGTGGTTTAAAAATCTCGATTTTCGAATGAAAGTGACGTCATTTGAAAAAAACGTCACTTCACGTTTCAAAAACTTGACGTTCAGCCGGAAGTATTTACCGCATTACGTCATAACGACATTTTTCTGCACGATGTCACTTCCGGTTTAAAAGTGAGCTCTCTAAACCGGAAGTGACGTTACAGAATTTTGCTTACAATTTTTCTCTGAAATGTATC
This sequence comes from Amblyjoppa proteus, assembly GCA_963922035.1. NCBI lineage: Eukaryota > Metazoa > Arthropoda > Insecta > Hymenoptera > Ichneumonidae > Amblyjoppa > Amblyjoppa proteus. The sequence continues at coordinate 4,685,925 of OY998229.1, read as the reverse complement.
TCGAATGCAAACGAGTGACAAAAGTGTATGAAAGAAGGAATAGACAAGTGGGAGAAAAATATATGTGTCACGTCTCAAATTTATTAGGAATTCGTTTCGAATTTAGCGACCGATAAAAACGGATGTATTAAACACACCGGAGTTTTACCATTCGGCACATCGATGACTCACGATATTTATAGTTTCGAGCTCGTTTACAACGCTCGTAGATAGCATTTGTTTTTATGAATGAAAACAAACTCGCGTGACATCGATACGACCGAGCGTTTACCTCTGTTATTATTGATAAGCCGTTTATCGTGCGATCGCATAATCTACATGCGGCAGAGTGACCAAAACTACGCTAGTCAAAACATTGTCAACACAAAGTGCCTCTCCGGCCTAACCTCTAAGACTGAACAAAATACAACTTCTGTATACCGCCCCATTAATCGTCCACCAAAATCATCAAAGGTTAAAAATAAAACCTCGAACAAAAAGAACCCTCGATATCTAACAATTTTCCTAAGAAATTCTCCATTCAAAATACTCCCGCCAAATCGTCGAGCGCACGCACTGATGTATCCGCCGAACGTTACAACCGAAAACATATATATATATATATATATATATATATATATATCCACGAGGGTTGGACGAAGGAAAAATCGATTAAGAGTTTCTCCCCTCGTCTGTCCGATCTCGTCGCCAAAGATTGAAAAAAGAAAACTCAAACAAAAAGAATCCTCGACATCCTAACAAGTTCCCTAAGAATCTCCATTCAAAATATTCCCGCCAAATTCTCGAGCGCGCGCGCACCGCACGTATCGGCCGAACGCTAAAATCGAAAACTCCCACATCTGTATATGTACATATATATATATATACTATATATACATACATATCTATATATCTATATAGATACATATATACGAGGGTAGTGCGAAGGAAAAATCGATTACGAGTTTCTCCCCTCGTCTGCCCGATCGAAAGCTTTGCACGGCTCTCTCGGGCCGTCCCGCGCTCTGTTCTTAACAGCGTAGAGACACATCTCCGATGTTTCAAGGATCAAGCCAGCAGCAGCATCAGCAGCAGCGGCAGCAGCGACGTCGACAGAGCGCTTGATATCCGGCGAGCGAATGACAGGCGGAACGAAACGTGGCGCCGAATATAGCCGAATAAGAAGAGAGGAGGAGAGACGGAAAGATAAACTGGACAGAGAGGAGAAATCGGGGGGGGGGGGATATCTCTCTCCCCTCGGGCGCCTCGAACGAGCCCCGCCGCGCGATATCCCGCCAGCATTTCACATACCCGTCGCTCTTTCTGCTCGCTCTGCTGCACGCTGCCGGAGCCCTCTCTCTCTCTCTCTCTCTCCCGCTGGCTCGCCTCGACGACCCGACGTCGACTACACGTCGACCGTTCTTCTTTCAACCTTCTCTCTCACGCCCGTCTCTCCCTCTCTCTTACTCCCACTCTAAAAAATCCACGCTGTAACCTTCCCCCTCTTTCCGCCTCGTGCCTCAGCGTCGCGTTTCTCTGTCCTTCCCCCTCCCCACCCGCCCCGCCCCTCACTCGCTGCCGGCCGACGCACGTAGAGATGTGGAAATACCGGTATTTTAATACTTCGTAAAATTACCGTAAAATTACCGTAGAAATACCGGATTTTTACCGCATTGACGTAATTTTTTTTTAATCACTATACTATGAGATGATTTTACTATGATTTTATTACCAATGTAATAATGTGGTAATGTTCAAAGCGATCATGCACCGTATTTTTACGGTACGAATACGGTAAAAATACCTTTCACATCTCTACACGTGCCTAGAAATATGGAAATACCGGTATTTTGATATTTCGTACATTTACCGTATTTTTACAGTACTATGAGGTAATTTTTTTTTTTCCAACAACTTGTGTTTTGAAAATACGGTCACAAAAGTTTCTCGTAATTTACCGTAAAACGCGGTAAGTATCGTCTATCCAAATGTGAAATTACCGATTGAAAAATGGTAAACTTCGCCCTTGTACTTCTGAAATGACCAATAACACATTTTTTCCCCACCAGGTCCGCGAGATTTTTTGAAAATTCACCATGAGTCCGCGGTATTTTAAATCACTACGAGACCATACGATTTTATTACCAAGTATCTTCGATAATCGGCGTAATTTTTACGGTAAAATTACCGGTCACATTTACCGATCACATCTCCCCGCTCGTGCCTCAGCGTCGCTTTTCTCTGTCCTTCCCCTCCCCTCGCGCCGCCGCGCCCCTCCCCTCACTCGCCGACGGCCGTCGCACGGCTACACGAGAAAACTCTTTCGCATGTGCAGCGAGAGAACTGGAAGGGCGAGAGAGAGAGAGAGAGAGAGAGAGAGAGAGAGAGAGAGAGAGAGAGAGAGAGAGAGAGAGAGAGAGAGAGAGAGAGAGAGCGAGAGAAGACGGAGGGAAGGCGCTAATATCTGGGGCTCCGGCGGCCGCGCAACTCGCGCCCTAATCGAACTATAGTGGAAGGTCCCTTCGACGATTCTCCCCTCCCCGCCGGTCGAGGGCTCTTCTCTACACTCCCCTCCGCTGCCGACACGACGCTCCGTTACCGCAGCCTCCCTCGACCCCGCTCGCCAGCTTTCCCCTCCGACCCCTCCCCGCCAATGGAACTCCCACCGACGATAGCTTCGCTATTTTTTATCTCCCTTTTTCTTACTCTCTCACGCTCGCTTGGTTTATCCCTGTGACGTTATTCTTTGCGATCTTCTTCTCTCTTTTTTTGTTTTTGTTTTGTTATCTTTCCACGCGGCTCGACAACGCGTGTATTTCGCACGCACGGTGGGACTTTTTTTTTATTCTATTTTTTTTTTTTTTTAATGGAAAAATAGGAGAATCGCTCCGATTATGTGGAATTCGATTGCATAGACAATGGCCATGTTCGCCCCTTGGGGTTTTGAGAACGGTACGACGGATCGAGATTTATCGGGTTTTGTTGAATCTGTTACGAATCGCTTTGGTTATTGACGGCTGTTATGATGCAGCGAATATGGGGGATGTGTCGAGAAGGAAAAGACGCAATACGGGCAATCCGGGAATTATGCGACGCATGATCGGATTTTTTTTTTTTTTTTTTTTTTTTTTATGAACAGAATAGAGGATCGCCTTCATTGTGTGGAATTTCATTACACAGACTGGCCATCTTCACCTCTTAGGGAGTCAAGAATGATACTTGCGAAATAAAAAAAAAAAAAAAAATTGGGATAGAGAATGGTCTCGATTATGTCGGAATTCAATTGCATAGACTGGCCCTTCAGTGCAACGAGAATTATGCGACCGATCGAGATTTATCGGATTCTCTTGAATCTCTTATGAATCGCTTCTGTTATCGAAATCCATTCTTGTCATCGAGCCCTGATAGGATGCAACGAATATGGATATGAGATGTGTCGAGATGAAAAAGACGCAATGCGTGCAATCCAAAAACGGTGGAATGCACGATAGAAACTTTTTTTCTTCATTTTTTTTTTTTTCTTAAATTGTTTTAAAGAAAAGAATGGATTTCGCTCGATCATGTCGGAATATGATTTTATAGACCGGCCTTGTTTGCCCTTTAGTGTAACGAGAGTGATGCGAACGATCGAGATTTGTCGAATTTTGTTAAATATTTTAACCCTTCAAGTTCGAACCATGCGCTCTTTTAAGCACGAGAAAACGATACGAAATGTTGGTAATAAAACTTTTTCTGCGATATCAAAAAAAAAAAATCAAGGTACGTCTATGAATTTTTACTGATTTTTTTTGGCACATCGACTTGTTATTCGAACCGTTCGAATGTTGCGTCTTGGCAAATGCTCGATCCGCCTTGAACAAAGGTCCCTTACGTGAAGGGTTAATAATTGCTTTTGTCGCGACGGGACGCACGACTTATCGACAGGTCTCAGATTTAACGCGATTTTAACATTTCTTTTTTTTTAACTACGAATGTTAATGCCGACAAAACGCGACTACGCGAAAGACGATACCGTGTGGCGGGAAGAGAACGGAGAAGAGTCGCCGCGTCTTTGGCAGTTGGACGTATCAATTAGCAAAGAAATCGTTTTGCAGGCGACACTGTCCCGAGGAAAAGTCATTAACGGAATCGTTTGAGCACTAATGAAGGCCGGCGAGCGGCTCTCGAGCTACGTCGGCATTTCATTAGTGTACATCTTTCGGATTACGTTCAGTGATTATCCCTGGCGGAGTGAGAACGATGCTTTGTCGTTGCTTCGCGTTCGCGCGAAAAACCTTAAAGCGTTTGACACGAATGGTCACGCGTAAACGTTGCGATTTACCTATTTTTTTTTTATAAGCTTTATCCTGTGTAAGTTAAGTTCGGTTTTGTATAAGACTTTATTCTTGTGCCCTGGCCATTTTTGATTATAACATTGATTTGGATGATGGTTTTATATAAATAAATAAATTCACGTCGAGCGTGACTCAAACTACTCCGAAGGCGAATTTTTGCCATTCGGAGTTAATATTTGGAATTTTTTGTCGCAAAGACTTCGAGAGAATCGTCGCGTTCGTTTCAGAGCAAATTCGCGAAGAAAATCCGAAGGCGAATTTTTGCCATTCGGAGTCAATATTCGGAATTTTGTGTCGCAAAGAATTCGAGAGTATCGTCGTGGTCGTTTCAGAGCAAATTCATGAAGAAACTCCGACGGCGAATTTTTGCCATTCGGAGTTATTATTCGGAATTTTTTATCGCTAAGACTTCGAGAGAATCGTCGCTTTAGTTTCAGAGCAAATTCGCGAAGAAACTCTGAGGGCGAATTTTTGCCATTCGGAGTTAGTATTCGGAATTTTTTTGTCGCTAAGACTTCAAGAGAATCGTCGCGTTAGTTTCAGAGGAGATTCGCGAAGAAACTCCGAGGGCACATTTCAGCCACTCGGAGTCAATATTCGGAATATTCTTTTTCCTTTCCAACGGCTTCGAGGGAGTCGTCGCGTTAATTTCGGAGCGGATTCGCGAGGAAGGTCCGAGGGTGTGTGCGGAGCGCAGAAGCGCAAATGAGTTACTCACCCCAGAATCGATTCCTTGAGTATTAGGGGTCGTTGATCGTTGCATATTATGAAAATTCTGGAAAATACATCGAACGTTCGAGTTAGAGGCAACATTTTTTTAAACTCCAGACAAAAAAACCGAGATTACGAGAGTTTTTTTTTTTTTCGTTGTAGTGAATTAATGTGTACCTGTGGTTGACCGGGTTGCTGCGGCTGGGGCGACGCGGAGGGTGGCGGTGCCGGGGATTGCGAAAGAGCGCGCTGCGGCGATTGACTCGAGGAGTTCGCCTGATTGGGAGGCGGCGGCGGTGGATTTGGCGGTCCTCCTTGGTTCCAGCCTCGCTGCTCCGGATACAAGGTGGATGGATGACCCGCTTGCGCGGCGTATGAGTTCAACTGAAACGTTCGAAGGAGCGTCGTCGTCAGACACGAGAACAAGATCGTTCGGCACGATGTTCGCGTCGATCTTTGGCAAACTCTACGTGAAAAACTCACCTGGTGGTGACTGTACGGAGAGTGCGGCCTCGCCGGGGACGAATAACGCGCTGTGTACGGTTGATATTGCATCGGGGTCGGCGAACTCGGTCCACCCGGTCCGGGATGCAGCCTCGGCGAACCCTGCGAATTCGTAAACAAAGTATTTTAACATTCGATAGAAAAGCGTCGAAGATCAAACTGGAATTTCACATTGTGTTACGATTAATTTTCAATAATATCGGCACGAAATATACGCAAATTTTCTTGCATACACAAAAGTTCGTGAAACTATTGGCCAATGTTTCGTCCGAATTTCGTATTTTTAGGATACAATTTTCTGACCAATCATTGAAATGATCGAAGAAACTTTGCTTTCGCGTCGAGTCTGTGAAATTTATTATCATCGATATTCGAAACGGATATCTTTCTTCTCCAACGTACTCTTTTGTGTTGCATTAACACGAAATCTGTATTAACGTTAACATTAATATGCTAGGTGTATTGATCAGAGCGGAAGAACACTTAAGAATTTTTTTAGAATGTTGATTTTGGAGTTCTACATGAAATTTAATAGACTATAATTTATTTGTTTTTCGGAAAATGATTTTTTTTTCATTGAAACAAACTAATAAATAAGTAAATATTTGGAACAAATATCTTTCTTCTGCAAAATACCCTTTCGATATTAAATCAATGCCAAATCTGCATAATAAATCCATGTAAACTGTAAAAAAAAATTCGTATGAAATTTAATGCACCAAACTGGAAGTTTTAAGCATAAACTGGTATAATAAATTTCATGTACAATCGTGATGAAAAATCTATGTTCAGCGTATTACAAACATGGGAAATACTTTATTTCATATAAAGTATACTTTTTAAATAAAAGTTACTTTGATTTAAATGAAAGCATATTCATTTTTCATCACGATTGTGCATTAAATTTAATGCACCAGTTTTTGCATAAAAACTTCCAGTCCGGTACGTTAAATTAACATTTTTTTTTACAGTCTACTCCAGAACACGCAGAGGCAAAAATTTGTCCATCATTGTTAAAAAAAAACATTGTAAATTTAACGTACCGGACTGTAAGTTTTTATGCAAAAACTGGTGCATTGAGTTAAATGTACAATGTGATAAAAAATTACTATCAGTTTTCATTGAAATTGAAGTAAATTATAAAAATTGAAATACTTTCATTAAAGTTATTAAAAAATAAAGTATTCCCAATGTTTTTATCACGTCGAACATTAATTTTTCGTCACAATTGTACATGAAATTTAACATTCCACTTTTTGCGTAAAAACTTCCAATCCGATACATCAAATTTCATTAAAAAAACTTTAATTACTGCATCCTTCAATGTTAAAAAAAAATTCTATATTGAATGCACCGGACAAGAAGTTTTTTTGCAAAACCTCGTACAAAAAATTTAATATACAATCTCTATGAAAAATCAACGAACTTTCCCAGCAAACCTAAAGGGACTTATCCGATCCACAGTACTTTTACAGCATAATCAGAGTAAATGATTAAAAAGCAAAGTATTAAAAAACATCTCTAACATCCCCTACGTTAATTTTTCATTCGCAATTGTACCCGAAATTTAATACACCAGTTTGCGCATAAAAACTCCCCCTCCAGTTGCATTAAATATCCAACCAATTTTAGTAATCGACGATTCAAAGCCAAAATCCTAACTCCCAGCAAAGATTGACGCTCGTCACCGATCCGCCATACTATCGTCGTCACCACCGCCTCGCCTCCACCCTCGTCTCCCCGAGCGTCATAAAAACAAAAAAAAACCAAAAAAAAAAAAGATAATCGTCGTCAAAACCCGACGACGACCCGTCACCGTCTCAAAATCGCCCCGCGAGACATAACGAGCGTATACCGTCTGGGGAGGTCGCTGCCCGGGCTGCGGATAAACAGGTGGAACGACGGGCGGTCTCTGCATTGGCCAGGGCTGCTGGTACGACTCCGGTCCGATGCCGGGATAATTGGCGTGAAACCGATGAACGGAGCTCGTAGCCTGGAGAAGTTGGTTGAGGGTGGGCGTGGGTCCGGTTGCCTGGGAGATGCTCTGTCCGGAGAGGAATCTAGGCTGAGCGGGAAAGCTTCCCGGTCCCGGTCCGATGTGCGCGAGACGGGGCTCGATCTTCGACACAGCGTAGTGATCGTCCATCTCCGCCTGATGAACTCTCTCGCTCTCGTTCGACAACTGTTTGCCGTGATAGTCCAACTGTTTGCCCGTAAAATCCGCACTCTTAACCGGATAATCCTGCTGCTGTTGTTGCTGCGTGTGTTGCTGCTGCTGCTGCTGCTGTTGCTGCTGCTTCACCGGATATTCGGACAATTGTTTTGATCCGTACTCGTTCGGTTTATTGGCATACTCGTCGGCGAATTCCCTCGTCACGCCAGGACCGAACGGGTTAACCGAGTGGGCCGCGTGACCAGTCCCGTCGTGAGCCTCCTGCTTGCCGGTCGACTCCTGAGTCGTCTGTACGACCTCCCGGGGTGACTTGACCTCGCCAGCGGTGTGTCCGCCAATGTCCTCGCGATATTGACTCATCTCGAAACCTGAGTCCCCGTCCCGATTCACATACTTGAGCAGCTGGGCCGCGCCCCGGGAACCCTTATCGGCCGGCTCTTTATCCAGCTGCTGCTTAACGCTAACACTAGCACTATTACCACTGACTTGGGAACGTTTCTGCATGCATTTCACTGTTTCGCTCAGCTTTACATCGTTTTGTTGGCTCTCGGCTTGCGTCGCAGCCATGTTCTTCCATCACGGTGCCATAGTCGTCTCGTTAACTGGCCAATAGCGGGTCCTCGTGCCTCCCGTACGATTTGCGTTTGTCGTTATAGATATTCTGATTGGCTGACGTAAGCGGCTACCGAGAAACTCTATCAACCGCATTCTCCTCTCCGCCTCGAGCAAAAAACCCACGAGTTATCGCGACCTCACGGGCTCCACCGCCGCCGAGTACGCCGTTTTTGAACTACCTCGAGGACCCCCAATTTTTAGTTTGAGGTTTAATTGAAGAAATCTTTTTTTTTTTGCGAGTTTTTTTTTTTCCTCGGGACTTTTTTGCTCTCTCTCTCTCTCTCTCTTATTATCCCCCTCGCATCAACGTCAAAAGTAGCGTCGCCACGGCGTACGCCATCTTGTGGCTAGAAGGACGCCCGGAGATTAAACGAAGCGGGCTGTAGAGCGACGACTCACCGCGCGGATCGCTCGCCAGGCGTCGCTTTTTTTTGGGCGCGTTCACATGGGAGACTGAGCCGTCGATGTCGATCGCGATGCGATGTTTTTTCCTTTCTTTCTTTTAACGATGATTGTTTGCACGATCGGGCTTGGTTTTGCGATTAATTTTTGTTTATAATTGCCAGAATTGCAAACGTATGTGGCGTTGGAAGGTAACTCGCCGATTTGTCGGCTGGATGAAGCCGCTTCGTTCTGGACAAGTTTGTCCAACTGCTAGATCGTTGCCCTCGAGGATACATGAAACTTTCAATTAATTTACTTTAATTTATTCTTAGGGGTTTGTTCCTTTAAAACCAGTTTACAATAAATAATTATTTAGAGCTCGAAATAATAAATTATGTAATAATAACGAATAATACATTTCAATGAAGTTCATAAAGTAACGCACTTTTTTTTTTTATTCGAATAAACTTTGACCTTAATTTTATGCAATTTAACTTTTCTCGTACCTTCGTTTTAATTCTGTTAAGAAAGAAAAACAAAAACTCTTACGTATTTGTCGCAACGATTTCGCTGGTAATTTCGCGGCTGCGCGAACTTTCCAGCAGCACTGTTGCCCAATCACGTGGATCGGAAACGCGCAACTGGCCGATTTATCGGCTCTCGACGAAACCGCTTACTTCCGGGCAAGTTTTCCGAACAGCCAGAAATCATTGCCTTCAAAGACAATTGCAATTGTACGCAATTTAACTTTAATCGCAAGTTTGTTTCAACTCGGTTATTTAAAAAAAAAAAAAAAATCGAAATGTAACTCGCCGATTTATCGACTCGCCTGAGCAGTTCCCCGTTCTGGACAAGTTTGTCGCACAGCCAGATCGTTGTCCTCGAGGATAAGTGAAATTTTATGCAATTTATTTTTATTCCTTGCTATCATTTCATACCGGCGGCAAAATACCAATTTATGTAATTTAACTTTGACCGTACTTTTGTTTCAACTCGATAAAAAAAAAAAAAACTTCTGCACCACCGTTGGCCAATCACGTGGCTTGCAACGTGACTCGCCGATTTATCGGCTCGCCGAAGCCGTTTCCTTCGGAACAAGTGTTCCGAACAGCCAGAGATCATTGCCCTCGAAGATAATCGAAATTGTATGCAACTTAACTTTAACTGAACCTTTGATTCATCTCGGTTATGAAAAAAAAAAAAAAAAAACATGCTTTTCTCAGAACGCTTCGCTTGAATTTTCTCGGCTCCGCGAACTTTCCAGTCTCACCGTTAGCCAATCAGAGCGCGACGATGCCGCGGTTTTTGCTTTCTTTCTCTTAATTCACATTGTCGACGTTTCTCGTGAGAGTGGATAAAAAAAAAAACTGAATCGAACCGGACGATCTCGCAATTGCGTGTTCCACGGCGCGGACGAGCGTTACGAATTTTGATTTTGAAAAATCCGTAACAGCATCGCGCTTACGTGTTTACAAACAGCACGATGAGCGGGCACGTCGTTTGCACCGAGGAGATCGCGTAAGAGTCCACGATGTCGCTCAAGCTCGGTATGTTCGGTAGCGAAACTGTCGAACGCGCAGTTCGCGATCGCACGCGAGACGCGCGAATGACGGAGCGCGAAATGTGCGACGAGCTGGTGGAGAATTTCACGTCCATGGACATGTCGCGGGGAAAATTGTCGATCACGGCCGAGCGAGTCAGACGAATCGCCACCGTCAAGAGAAACACAGCGCCGAGAGTATTGGAATACGACAATTTCGCCGAAAAATCGCCGCGCTCCTGCGCCAAGCTCGAGGAAGTCGACGACGACTCGAGGCGCTCCGACGAGCCGCCGGAGGTGTTTTCCGCCGAGGTCGGACAACACGTCTCAGTCACGAGGACCGTCAATGCCGGCTCGGAGCACTCGAGCCTCAACAGGATGAAGGCTCTCTTCTGTTTGCAGGTGCGTCCATCCGACGAATACGACGACATTCGTGCATTCGACGCACGAAATTGAATTACTGCTGTAGGAAAAAAAAAAAACAAAAAATTATTCACTTGTAGAATTTTTTTTTTTTGAGCAAGGTTTGCGTGATGCAGAAACATAGCTGTTATGATTTGATGAAATTTAGTCTTGTGCAGATATTTTCGGAGCCATTTCAATGCGAGCCTGAAAATTGATTGATCGGTTATTTATTTATTTATTGATCATCGGGCAATGTCCATTTACATATGTTAAAAGCCTCTAGAATATAATATGTATATAAAAATATTTTTAATTATGAGTAGTCAGTCGACCACAGGAGAAGTTTAGATGTTCCGATGTTTTATTTCAATTTTCTATCTTTTTACTATTTTTTTGTGCGCACCTACAGGTGCGTCTACCCAATGAATATGACGAGCTTTATGACCCGGAAGATAGCTGCACTATGTCGAATTTCACCCTCGGAGCGAGTCTCTGTAAATGCATTGCTTTAGGGGAGAAAAAAAATGTTTGCTTATAGAATTTTGGTTTTGAAGCAATGTTTGCGGGACGCAAAACACAACCGTTATGACTTGATGAGATTAGTCTCGTGAAGATATCTTTGGAGTCATTTTAATATAAGCCTGACGATTGATTGATCAATTATTTATTTATTTATTTATTTATTTATTGATCAATGAACAATGCATTTTATATATATAAATACTCTTATATAATATAACATAAATGTATGTATAAAAATATTTTTATACAATATTTTCATAATATTTCCCGCTTGAATTTTGCAGGAAGGCGACGAAATCGGCGCCATAGGACACCTCGTGAAATCCCACGCCGTTTTTCTCCACTCGAGCGTCATTCACAGATACAAGAAGACCGAGGTGAGAAACAGATTTTATGCGCCGCAGGAAGCGGGACTCAAAGCCGACGCTATGAAATTCGACTCGAAGACGACGAGCATCGGTGACGCCTTGAGAAACAAACTTTCCCAACTACCGGAGGGTAATTTTGGATTTTTTCTTCCTTTTTTTTTATGGTAAAAAAATTAAATTTAGTGGTAAGATTACATTTTTTTACTTTAACGAATATTATTTTTTCACACGCAGAATGGTACGTCGTACAAATTACCTCTCAATGGGCCCCGTCTGGTCTGGCGAGTCCCGAAGGATCCACCGTAAACTCCATGGGTCCTCTGCACGTAACGGTGCTACCCACTGGACCCAATGCCCCGGATCCTATTTGCATTACACTGCCGAAACTTGTGAGCCACGATTACGACGGAGTCAAGGAGATATTGAAGATCATCAAGAACAATAAGGATGATCTGGAGAAATACTATACCGCCAATGTGCACTACTGGACCATGAGAGCTAAACAGAATTCTAGCATGAAGGTACAAATTCTGTTGAATGAAATTTAGTTTGAAGTTCCGTTTGAAATTTTTTTGAAAATGTATTAATTGTGTAAAAAGTATTAAATATATTTTAGGAGAGTGGAGATACACTAAAAAAAGCAAGGAAGCAAGTTTCATGTGGGGTGTTATGAACTTTTTCAACTTTTATAAGTCGTAAATCGTAAATAAATCGTTACTCTGGAGCTGTGATGTTTAGGATTTATTATATATTACATTCTGATTGTAAAGGAAAAATCCGTCATATAAGTTAAATTTAAAATTTTTTAAAATTTGTGTATCCTACGGAGAATCGACCTGATGATATTAATGATAAATAAGAATGGCTAACGAGTAATTGATTACTTTGCAGGTTGCCATGATGGTCGTGGAGAACGAGTGGCTGAGAGAATGGAGGATCCTTCTCATGGCGGATTCGTTGGAAAATTCTTGCCTGGTCAAGGAGATGAGAGCCATGATCGACAAACTCATAGCCGACGATCTGTCTATGTGAGGATAGCCGTGGAATTTTTTAAATTTAAATTTTACAGATATCGATAACTAACGTCCTCGGTTAAACGGCAAGATCATTTTTATTTTTTCATTTTTCTTAGAACCAACATATCGCCGCGGTCCAGATGGCTGCTGAGAAAAATTGCCACGAGCGCCTGTTACTTAACGAAAGCGGAGATCGCACGGGCGGTCGTGCAGGTGCTCGGCGACAACAAGAAACTCGCATCCAACGTGATATTTTCGATATTCGGAAAATTGGCGAGCGTAAATGATCTGCGCACGGAGAAGAGAAAGCCACTGATATTGATAGTCGACGAGGTGAGTGCAAAAAGCTTGCAACAAATTTACCCTGCTATGTTTTCGTTTTTTATAATTTTTCATTTCTGTTTTTACTTTTGATTTTTAATTTTTTGTTTACTGTTGTTTTTTTATTTTTGCTAGATCTTAGATCAAATCCCATTCGAGTCTATGAGTTTGCTGACCAACCACCCAGTCACGCGTTTCCCCTCCTTTCATGTCGCTTACGCGATGTTCAAAGAGCACGAGGACACAATGGTGAAGGGCTGCAAGGTCGTGAAGATAAGCGACGAGGTCGGTTCGTTCATCGTCAATCCCGGCGGCGATTTGAACAGAACGGAGCAGCGTATGAAGTTGTTCATCGACTACTGGATGCCGAATTGGCGAGGGACGTACAAAACAAAGCCGGACGAGACGAGCTTCGGGAAAGTCCTCGTGGATCACGACATTCTCATGTACGTCGGTCACGGCAGCGGCATTCAATACCTGCCGGGAAATCAGATCGAGAAGCTCAGAGTGCGAGCTCTCGCGCTGCTCTTCGGCTGCAGCAGCGTCAAACTCTTGCCGGTAGGCGGCCGATTTCCACCGATCGGAATATCCAATCGGTACATGACGGCTTGCAGGTAAACGCGCTAGAACGCTGATGTAAAAAATTCGGTTGAATCAACTGAAAACTCGAGCAGGGACGGTCTAATAATTATTTCGTTGATTTATGGCTAAAAGATCGGTTAGACTTTAGCATTTTTTTATGATTTCAGCAAAATAGTTTCGAGACGTTAAAATAGTTTTGAGGCATTAACATATTTTTGAGCTGTTTATTTGAACGCCCCTGCTCGAATTTTTAGTTGATTCAAGCGCATTTTTTAAATCAATGAATCGTTCGAACGAAGCGTGGATGGATTTGTTCGACGGATCGTTCGATTAATTTTATTTACCGGTCGTATAAGTTTTTTTTTAAGCAAATTGACTGACGGTAATTTTTGTCTGCAGCCCGTGCGTTCTTGGCACTCTCTGGGAAATAACGGACGGTGATATCGACAAACTGACGGCCCGTTTTATAAGCGATTGGATTCCATCCACCGCCCACAGGCCCTGGTCCGACGTGGACATCAACAAGTGGGCCAGTGGTACACTGAGTCAGTATACCTCATCCTCTTTTTCCACGAAATTTCGAGAATTTAACCTCGACGATGATGAAACAACTTTATTCTTTCGCTCAGAATTCACAAGTTCGTCGACGGCCGAGCGCCAGTCCGAAAACGAACCGGAAATGCTGCGAGCGGTCGCGAATTCCAAAGAAGTCTGCACTCAACACATGACCGCGGCTGCTGTAGTCGTACGAGGATTGCCCATACGACTCGTGTGAAATCATCGTACAATTCATTACTTCGAATAAGGTACGTGAGAAAACTTTTAAATTAAAAAAAAGAAACCAGTTAAATTTCATCGATAAGAAATGTCGATCCGAAAAATTGATTATTTCGAATAAGATAATGAGAAAACTGTATTACGGATTTAATATAAAAAAAAATACCAGTCAAATTTTGTCAATAAGAAATATCGATCCGAAAAATTGATTATTTCGAATAAGGTACACGAGAAACCTATATTACGGATTTAACTTTATAAAAAACCAGTCAAATTTCGTCGATAAGAAACATCGATCAGAGAAATTGATTATTTCGAATAAGGTACATGAGAAAACCTACATTACGGGTTTTTAGAAAAAAAAAACAAGTCAAATTTCGTCGATAAGAAATTATCGAAATATTAACGCGTATTCGTGTTTCTTCCAGAAAACTTTGATGTCCACTTTGGTCACATGATGATCTGGGGTTCCGGCACCGAAACGCCGATGTTTTTGTGCGGCAATACCTGTCCACCGTTTATGTACAGTTCATCCTTGACGATGACGTCCTCGCCGAGCACCGTTGTTCCTTCCATTCTCACCCAGCGGCCAACGACGCTTCGCCAACCGACGATGCAGCTGAATAGAAGAAGGAAAAAAAGAAATTCCTATTAATCAATTAAGTTACAATGATAATTTTTTATTCGAAATGTTGGTCGATGCATTTCGTCGAGTCGGAGACTCACCCCTCGAGCCAGGCGTGTTCCTTAACCGCGGAGGACTTCAACAGGGTCGTTCGCTTTACGCAGCATCCGTCCGCCAGCGTGACGCCCGGTCCGATCGTCACGTTGGGGCCGATTCTGCAGTCCTTGCCGATTTTCGCCGTCGGATCGACCAACACGTTCCCGACGACGCCCGGCCCGGAGTAAAGCTTCTCCGGCGCCTTTTGCCTCAGCGAAGCGAGATACATGCACATTCCTTTTACAACAACAACAAAAAAATCGTCATAAAGTTTTCAATACTTCGTATTCAATTTTTTCTTTTTTTGAATTCGAGACCAAAAAAAATCGTCACAAAGCATACAATGCTTCGTATTGAATTTTTTTTGTTACGAATTCGAAGCCAACAAAAAAATCGTCACAAAGGATTTAATACTTCCTATTTCAGTTTTTTTTTTTTTTTTTTTTTTTTTTTTCAAATTCGAGGTAAAAAAGGAGAGAACGAATTCTTTTTTACCGGTGAGAAAGTCTTTGGGTTGTCCGACGTCCATCCAAAAGCCCGACAATTCCATGGCGAACAAGTGACCGTCCTCGGCCATTTGCGGAAACACCTCTTTCTCGATGCTCATCGGTCTCAGTTCTATCCTGTTGAGTACGCTCGGGTTCAATATGTACATACCTAGAATATAGATCGGACATAAGTCAGTGCCTTAGCTATCGGAAAGATTATATATTTTTCTAACTTAAATCAATTGTAGACCAAGTAGTCTTCCGAAGCAAGTTTGAATGTAAAAAAAAACAAAAATGAATAAATTTTCGCGTCCAAAGTTACCAGCGTTTATTTTGTTGGAAACGAATTCCTGGGGTTTCTCGATGAAGCTCTCGATCTGACCGTCCTGGCCGTAAACGACGACGCCGTACTTGGAGGGTTCCTCGACTTTGGTAACGACTATCGTGCCCTCGCCGCCGTGCGACTTGTGAAACTGCAAGAGCTCTTTGAACGGAAAGTCGCATATTATGTCGGAGTTCAGTACGAAAAATGGCTCGTTTCCCTCGGACAATATTTCGCGCGCCAGCGCGAGCGGCCCGGCAGTTCCGAGCGGCTCGGTCTCATGCGAAAAGACCAAATTCACGCCCAGCTTCTCGGCCTCCTCGGCCAATTCCTTCTCCATCTCCTCGGCTCTGTACGACACCGCGAGCACGACTTCCGTCACGTTCGATTCGACCTTTAATAGAAAATCGCAAATTAAATCAACCGCCTCGGTGATAAATCGTTTCTGCTGGTACAGTAAATTTAATGTACAATTTTGATGCGATATTAATATACTTTTTCATTGAAATCAATATAAATTATTAAAATTAGAGTATTCCCAATGTTTTTCATTCACCGAACATTAATCTTTTAATCACGATTGAACATGAAATTTAATATACCCGCTTTTGCATAAAAACTTCCAATCCAGAACATTAAATTTCATACGAATTTTTTTTTTTTTAGTGTACACTAAAAAAAACTAAATTTAATGTACAATTGTGATGAAAAATTTGTATACTTCTTCATCAAAATTAAAGTAAATTATGAAAATTAAAGTAATCTGAATGTTTTTGATACCCTGGATAGTATATAATGTATTAATATTATATTATATATAATATTAATATAATATTGTTATATTATACTAATATTTTCATCGCAATTGTACATGAAAATTAAATATACCAGCTTTAGGATAAATTTTCCAGTCTGATACATTAAATTTAATGTTGCAATTGTGTTAAAAAATTAATATACTTTTTCATTGAAGTTAAAGTAAATAAGTTATTAAAATTGAAGTATTCCCAATGTTTTTGATAGCCTCAACATTAACGTTTTCATCGAAATTGTACATGAAATTTAATACACCAGTTTTTTGCACAAAAACTTCCAGTCCGGTGCATTAAATTTAATACGAATTTTTGTTTACACTCTACTCATGTAGTCCCTATCTTGGCTCTGTTATTATGTGACTATTTGATTTGCCTGCAACAACCACATCTCATTGTATTCCTTATTATTGACCCATAGTTCAATCGGAGCATAATAAAATTACCAATGTAAATACTCACAAGAGCTTCTATCTGATGCAAAAGCATAGGTTTGTTGGCGAATTCGATTAGGGGCTTCGGCCGACTCAGAGTAAGCGGGCGCAGCCTCGTGCCGTATCCTCCCACGAGTATCAGTGCTCTCATTTTTCCCATTTTCACCCTCTCTGGCATTATTTCCTCGCTTCCAGCCGCAATCCCGTCAAGCCCCTGAAAATTTGTCACGATAAATTATTGTTCCAAGTAAACAGAGCTTCCTCTATATGAGGAAGCAAAAAAACGATGAAAAGATTGTCAGCATCGTCCGAGAGAATTCGCTCCGATAAGGAAGGATGCATAGAGGAAAATAAAAACAATTGACGACGCTAACGCGAGAGAACAAGTGGTTCGGATAAAACAGTCGGATTACCCATCAATCTAACTCCAATTGTTGAGTCGTCGTTTGTTGTTCGAAGCGACTGTTTCCGCTTTTTTTACTATCAGAGCTGACGAAACCCCTGCCACGTATGCCACTTCGTCTAATCTTGATGTTTACTCTCGTGCTGTCGGCCGGTGTGTCACAGACTGGCAGTGAAGTTCTCGTTCAGCTCGTCGCGAGCGAGTGCCATTCTCAAACGTAGTATCGTAAAGAAAAAAAAAAAGATTCCGCATGTTCATCTTCGTTTCTCCGACGGTAAAGCAGAATCGACGGCGCCGTCCTAGACTCGAGTGAGCCGCCAGCTCTCCGCCCAGTTTTTCAGCGAGCGATCTCGCTGTCAGTGTCACGTCGACCTGCGACGAGTACTTCGGTGCCGTCGCTTAATCTACGATGGATTTTACTGGGTAAACAACCGTGTTGATACAACACCGTTCGACGATGTCGGAACGAAATTTCGTTCCGCCCAGCGCCCCGAGCGATCTGTGCTTCAACGGAAACGACTTCGTTGAGGTACTCGAGAATTTTATTTGGTTTTTAATTCTTTTAATTTTTTGATTTTTTTAATGGATTTTTTTAATGGATGGTAATAAATTGGAATGCTTTGTTTTTGTTTAGCCGAATTTCGACGTCGATACGTTTCTGCACGATCACCGGGGCAATGCAAGCTTGGAGATTATGCGCGACGATCTTGGCGTTTACCTGAAGATCCTGAGATCGGCCATGATAGAACTCATCAACAAGGATTACGCGGACTTTGTAAATCTGTCCAGCAATCTCATCGGGTTGGACAAGGCGATAAGTCACCTGGAAACGCCGCTGGGACAGTTGAGAGAGGAAGTTATGGTAAAAGTTGGATCTTCCGACGGGTCCTCTACTTTGTAATCTTTGTAATTTTATTCTATTTTATTGACGGATTGACTCCTTTATGCAGAACTCAAAGTTGCGAACCAAAAACTCCAAGCCCATCAAATTTGAATATACAATATTACATTATACGTAATACCTAACATTTTTTGTATATAAGAGAAAGACCTAATTATCAAAGAAAAAACTTAGGAAAGCCTAATGAAAAACTAATTATCAAAGAAAGAACTTTGGAAAGACTAATAAAAAAACTCTTACTACATTACACATAATACCTAACATTTTTTGTATATAAGAGAAAGATCTAATTATAAAAGAAAGAACTTAGGAAAGCCTAATGAAAAACTAAAAAATGAACTTAATGATATTGCAATATTGCAATGTAATTTTTATAATTGTTTATAATTTCTGTAATTTTTATAATTTTTGTAACGTTCGTGATTCTCATGGTCAAATTTGTTACAGCAAATTCGACAAGCCCTGGACGACGCGACCGACGAGATGTCTCGGGGATTGGAGGAGCACAGGCGGATCAGAGAGCGCAAGCAGAGCCTTCACAGTTTGGGCAGAGTTTACAAATCCATAACTAAGCTGTCCCTGATATTGGTCACCTGTACGCTGAAGCCCGATATGCTCGAACGCGCGGCGACCGAGTTCAACCAGCTGAAGTTTCACGCGTCCAGATGCAAGGAGAACATTGGCCCCGAATACACGAAAGTACAGAAAATAAAAAAAAATAAGAAATTAGACCGATAAGAAAAAAACAAAAATTGTTACTCCGATTGCGGGATTGGATTTTTTTGGATGATATTTTTTGTTTGTACTCTTTAACGTGTTTTCGCAGAAGTGCGAAGAGCTGAACGGCCGTCTGATGGAGAACCTCGCCGAGTTGCTGGTCATTTGTATAAAGAACCGCGAAGCCGAGCAACTTGTGCGATGTCTTCAAATTTACGTTACACTGGACAAGATCGGCGACGCGGAGACGTTGGTTCGCAAGCGAGTGGTCGGTCCGGCTCTGGAGAACGTCGTCCTCGAGGAAAATCTTCAGAACGAGCCTCTCGGCCTGCAAGGGATTTATCAGAGGCTGCTGAATTTTCTCAACTCGGAGATCAAGCAGCTCCTCGACGTCACATCGTCTCACGATAGGTTCGCGATTTATCAGACTCGGTTAAGATCTCGCCAATTATCACCGTGCAATCGTCGAATTTATAGTTTTTTTTTTATTTCAAGGACTTCGGTGAAAGGTTTCAACTTCCTCGTGAACAGTTTCTGGCCGGAAGTCGAGGAGAGAATCGAGCTTAATTTGAAACCCATTTTCGCACCGGGCAATCCCGAATTGTTTCACAGCGTAAGTTATTAAATCGTTCGTCTATAATTGGCCATATTTTCAATTTATCTTACTTCCGTTTTCAGCGTAAGTTATTAACTTTCTTGTCTATAATTGACGATTTTTTATTTATTTTACTTCCGTTTCCAGCGTAAGTTAAACTTGCTCGACTGTGATTGACATTTCATTTTTTTTTTATTGTAAACTTCCGTTTCCAGCGTTACATAGAGACGTTGGACTTTCTGTCGAGACTGGAACCGAAGTGCGACTCGCCGGAGACTTTGTCGCTCCTCAAGTCTCATCCTCTGTACAAACAGTTCATGAAGAAATGGAATTTACCCGTCTACTTTCAAATAAGATATCAGGAGATCGCGGGCA
The DNA here is from genome assembly GCA_963922035.1 of Amblyjoppa proteus. NCBI lineage: Eukaryota > Metazoa > Arthropoda > Insecta > Hymenoptera > Ichneumonidae > Amblyjoppa > Amblyjoppa proteus. The sequence goes on along the minus strand of OY998229.1, from coordinate 4,665,926 downwards.
CGGTGGAGGAAATTCTCTGCCAGTCGATATCGCCCTCGTCGATTAAAAGCGGCTTCGGCGATTCGGGGAACGACGACTATTCGCTGCACGCGACGTGCGTCACATGGGACTGTCTCGCGAAGATATGGACCGACGGAATATTTCTGCCTCAACTGCTTCACCAGTGAGAATTTTTTTTTTTTGTCCACCGAATCGAGAAGACTATCGAGAAAATACTAAACTTTACAGCACTGTTCTTTCGTAGATTTTGGAAGCTCGGTCTTCAAATCAGCTCGAGGTACCACGTTTGGTGTCAAAATGCCCTGAAACAGGCACGTATATTTATTTATTTATTTATTATTAAGATATATGGGTGACGCTCTTTTAAGGTCGATATTGTGCAAATATGTTATGCAAACTTGTTTTTAGTTCAGCGTTTGGCGTTATATATCGATGAAAGTCGAACTACTTCCAGAATTTATCGGTTTCTGTAGAAAAACGAAATACGCCTCACTTTCGGAAAATTAATTGATCAACTTGCCATTTGCAATCAAAAAAATCTAAAATAACATAACATATAATTAAAAAGAAAAAGAGAGGTCTGGTCACAAGCAAGTCTCATCTGGAGTCTTATTAACTTTTACAAATCGTTAACTTAAGTGTTTCAAATTTTTATAAATCGTAAACTTAAGCGTCTAACTTTTTCAACTTTTATACTTTGTTACTCTGAAGCTCTAATATTTATATATTTGTATATTATATTCTGATTTATTATATATTATATTAAGATTGATTTATATACTATATTCCGATTGTAGATGAGAAATCCGTAAACTAAATCAAATAAAAATGTTTAATTGCAGTCTTGGCCATCGACGTCTGCGCCGACGGCCAGCAATATCATCGAGGCCGAGCCGGCGAGCAGATTGGAGTTTTTAGTCTGTCTGCACAACGACGTAGAAAAGTTGTTGGGCAGATTGCCGTCGCTGCTGGACGTCGCGAAGTCGAAGCTCGGGAGCGTGAAGCCCTCGATATCGAAGTTGCTTGAGGGTGAGATCTCGATCGAAAAGTGTAAAATAAATGTTCGTGTTAAATACAATTGCCACGTTGATATTTCAGATTCATTGGAGGAGTCGCGAAAGAACTTGGGACTCGCCTTGCCGATGATAACGGAAAACATCGTCGCCGAACTTCTGACCCAGAGTGCTCCGAAGTTGAAGCAAGTCAGCGACATTCCTCGACTTTTCAGACGAACGATGCGCGAAAAGCCCACGCAGCCTTGCGGATACGTGAAGAACGCCCTGAGCCACCTCGTCGAATTTCAAACGGAGTACAAAAAAACTGCTCCGAACGCCGTCAGCCACTGGCTGCGGCTGACCTTATCCTCGCTGACCGAGCAGTGAGTGGTTGAAAAATATGCTACGAGAGAAGTGTTCGAGACTGTAAAAAAAAAAAATTGTAAATTTAATGCACCGGAAGTTTTTATGCAAAAAATGTGTACATTAAATTTGTTATGTATGTATAATTGTGATGAAATTGTGATGAAAAATGAATATACTTTTTTATTAAACTTAAAGTAAAGTTAAAGTAAATGATTAAAAACAAAGTATTTCTAATGTTTTTAATACACCGAACATTAATTTTTCATCACAATTGTACACGAAATTTAAAATAGTAGTTTGTGCATAAAAACTTCCAGTCCGCTACATTAAATTTACAATTTATTTTCACAGTGTGCGCACGCGCACACATTAATAATTATCATCGGTCTATAATAGGCGATTTTTCGCCCGTGTTGCACGCAAGGAATGTGGTTATTACAGTCGGGGAAAAGAAAACAATTCGCCCCTCACGGTGGACCGTCGAATTATTTAATCAATTCTCGATGCTACACAGATATTTCTCGTCGGTGAAGGACGTGCTTCAGTCTGTACAAAAAACGGAGGAGAGCTTGAGAAGGTTGAAGAAGATACGGGACAAATCAACAGGCGTGTCCCTGTCGGAGAGCCAGGGCATAAGCGACGACGAGAAGATTCGCGTACAGTTGGAGATCGACGTGCGAAGCTACGCGGAAACGGTACAGAAAAGAAAAAAAAAACAAAAAAATTGCTGACCAACATATTTTTTACATTCGACGCTCTGTTCAACTTGCAGATACGTTCCATCGACGAGTCGCTAGCCGACGTGCCGAACCTTCGAGAGCTACTGCGAGTCGTCGAGGAGGCTGTAAAGAATAAGAGTTGAATAAAGGAAAATTGTTACTTTGATATCGATCGCGAATTGTCGTTGAAATATTTTCTTCCAAAAAAATCAACAAAAAAAAAATAATAATAATTCAAGACACGGGAAAGCAAGCTTCGAGCCAATGCGCAATTGATGACTTTCGATTTATGATTTTATTTGTGTATGACTGGTTACATACGTGTGTGGGTTTTTTTATGTTAATACATAATTGTTTCGTATGCATGCACGTGGGTGTTAAATCTACGGTTAATTATGATTCATAATTAATTATAGCCCGAAGATATATATAACTTGTCTACGAATAAAAATGTTTTTTTTTCACGTTAGTTTTAACTTATTTTTTGTTCCATTCTTTTCTTGTTGTTTATTTTTATTTTATTTTTGTCAAATGTGTTCGATGCAATGATTTCACTCTTGATTCTTGTACGATGTAGGCAGATAAGTGCAGATTCAAAAATCGCCTCCGAAGAAAGTCTAGCGGGTTCTCGGAGGCCCGTGTGTGTGTTTCACTAAAGGTTGTTTATTCGCCCGATTAAACTTTTACACGTAAATCGAGGTGTGGTTCGGTTTCTCGGTTTGTATCTCCGAGTTCGTTTTTTTTAAATTTTTTTATTAATCGACTAAATAGCTGCTTAATTCCGTACGACGTTGGCGATCGTATCGGGCAGTGAAACAACCATTGGGCGATAATTATTGCACGCATTTCTCAAAGAATAGAGCGACGATATTTTTTTTCAACTTGTTTCTGTTTCGCTATATATATATATATATATATATATATATTGAAGCGCGAATATCACGGTCGCTAGCTCGAAGCCCCTTCACGGTTTTTTTTTTGTTTCCTTTCTCGTTCTCATTATTCCCTCATGCTTATCTTTATTTATTTATTTAATTTTTTTTCCTTGCAGTGATTTAATTAATTTAACGATTAGATTAACTACGATATTCGTAACGATTATGATCTACCGTAAACTAAATTAATTACACCAGCAGATATACAATAAATAATGGTGCGATTCAATCGTTACCAAAAAACCTATCTTCAAAAGACACTCCTACACGGTATGCGGTTGTTTGCTCTCGAAACTTTTTTCGGTATCGCCGATCTCGTCTCGTTCTCGCTGATTCGAAGGAGAAAAAAATTTTTTTAAAATAAAAATAAAAATGCATAACGTAAAGTACAGATGTGCATAACAAGCCAAGATTCATCGAACCGGCGATACATTTAGTCATTTTAATTACCGAATCAACTTTTACGAGTCCCGACATAAGTAATCTTCGACGACCCTTCGGTATTCAACTTTCTTGCGACGTTAAAACTCGAGGCGTTAAAACAAGGTGTTTTTTTTTTTGCCGCTCTAAGACGATAATAAATATCGCTGAAGACGCTTCAGCACTTTGGTAGGAATTCGAACGAGTAACGCGGCACATGAACGGGGAGAAAGCCGCTCGCCGGTGGGCCCAACGCCCGTGGCGAAAACATTGTTAAATGCATCGAGTCTGGCCGAGAGGGGTGGCGATGAGGACATCTCAAAAGACAATAATATCACTACTTGATAAACTTTGTGGAGAGGATAATTCGAAAAAAGGAAGAATACACACGGGATAGGAGGAAGAGTACCGACGATAGAACGCATTGTCGCGGCAGCAGCAGGACCGATCAGCGCAAATCCGGGTTGTCGTTGACCTGCTTCTTTATGCGCAAAAGCATCGTCGTGTACCACTGATCTAACCGGGAGATCGAGTCGTACTCCTTTACGGTGTCGGTGAAACCCTCCAGATCCTGCTCCTCCAGATATTCTATTAGCGACTGAAATACGACAAAAAATTCGTTATTACTATATTTATTTGTAATTTATTTGTAATTTATTTGTAATTTATTTGTAATTTATTTGTAATTTATTTGTAATTTATTTGTAATTTATTCTAAAAATTATTATAAAAACGAATGAAAATGTTCGTTTCTGCTGGAATCGATTACCTTGACGAGCTTGCACTCCCTGGAGTCTTGGAATGCCGGATACTGCTCCTGATAACGTTCGATCGCGTGCTGGGCGTTTAGCACATCCACGCAGAGGTTGCAAAGCGCGGCTCTGAAGAAGTACTCCTTCGCGCTGTATTTCAGTAGTGGACTCTCCAAAGAGGCCGACGCGACCTGAATGACACCGAAAGATTGCGAATAAGAAATCGAAGGTAGATCGATGGTCGATTAAAATTTATATGGTAGATTTTTATCGAACTTCAATGTGAAAAAACATTAAACTGTTGAATTCGCGGATGAAATCGTCGAGTTATGTGCAGCGATATAGATTAATTTGTGACTAATTCACCTGTTCGCAAATTAATTCTAAAAGTGCGTAAATTAATCTTTCTGTTCATAAATTAATTCTAAATATGCGTAAATTAATCTTTCTGTTCGTTAATTAATCGTCGTGTTGGTAAGTTAATTTTAACCTTGTGATTAATTCACCTGTTCATAAATTTGTATCGCTTTGTCGTAGTTCTTGAGTTGCGCCGCGTATTGAGCGACTTTCAGGAGGCATTTGTTGGCCGAGGAGATGCTCTCTTCTCCGCGAAAATAATCGGCCGCCTGCTCGTAATGGTGAACGGCGCGTTCGAGATCCACCGCTTCGCTCTCGTACATTTCGGCTATGTTTTGATGATGTTTAGCCGCCATTGTGAATCTACCCATGTCGGTGTAGATTTCTATGGCTTTCACTAAGCAACTTGCCGCCTCTGAAATAAATCGATACGTCGATCAGTATGCAGAAAAAAAAATACATATTGTAACGAATATCGTACACACGACAGTTGTACGATATATAATAATATATTATTATGTAAAAATAACGATTTATATCAATTCCTTTCTCATAACCCTTCTTCCATAAACGTGATTCACTATTATTGGTCTTCTCTTTGTTGAGACTTTCGATTTTCTTTTATCTTCAATACGCCACAATAAATTATTATTATTTATTATTAAACTTTACTGAAAGGAAGTGTAACAAATCTGCATCTCAGTAGATGAAATAAATTTCATGTGAACATGTACAGAGCCAGCCTGTTCTTGAATTGCAAATAAATAAATAAATACATAATGAAGATACAAATATATATATATACATATACGTGTAAAAAAAATCTCTCGCACCATTCGGATCAGTTTTCTTGTAGCAGTTGGCGGCGTCAACATAATTGGTAGCTGCGTCATGACGACTGCCGGCTTTGGAGTGAAGCGTGGCAGCCTCGCAGAAAGCCGAACCTGCGGCGGCCCACTTCTTCGCCATCTTGAACATGTTTCCCGCACGCTGGTAACATTCTACCGCCTCTTCGAACTTTGACGATCCTCTGCAACGACAAAAAAATAATATTGATAGAGATTTTTTGTTTTTTTCATTTCTTCTTGTAGTTAATATAATTTTTTGGTAATAATTAAAATAATAATAATTCACGGTAACAATAATGTTCGTACACATGTTAATTTTTCCAACATTAATGTGGATGGCACGTTCATTGGCCAGTGACCATTAATCATCGGAAGTGTGCTCTGACTATAGAATTAGTCACCGCCAAACCACAGACCGACGATTACCGGAACACTGGCAACAACCGGGCGATCTGTCTTGCGTGAGCTTCGAGGATCAGCCACAACGACAAAATAATGTTTACAGAATAAAAAAACATATATATATTTGTCGCCATTGTTATTGTAATTTTTTTTGATAACAATATAAGAATAATAATAATGTTCATACATATGGTAATCTTTTCAACGTTAATATGAACGGCGCAGTCATTGGCCAGTGACGAGTAATCGTCAGGAGTGTGCTCCGAGTGTGAATTTAGCCACAGTCAAACCACATACCGACGATTACCGTAAGACTAGCAACGACCGGGCCATCCGCCTTGCGCGTACTTTGGCATCTGGCAACATTTCCATCGGCGAAAAAATTGCGTCTATCGGCGATAGACGTGCCGAGTATCGTATGACCGAAACGTGGACGCAAGGAAAAAAAAAAGATTCTGGCGCTGTCATCACGACCGACGATATACGTGACGATCGTACGAGAGAAAGTTTCCTCTCTTTTTTTTTTTCATTCCTGCGTATTTAGGGACAGTCCGATGAGCGAGAGCGTTCGATTAACGCGCATTCGACAAGTATCGACGTAAGGAGTGAGAGAGGGTGAGAATATATCGTCGGCAATGACAATAAAATCAATAGATTGGTCGCGTCGATGACGTTGACGCTGACAGATCGCTCATTTATCTCCGTGTTTAGAGGATCGTGGTCAGGCCCACTCGTGGAGCGATCGATATGTGAACTCACCCGAACAGCGAGCCGAAGAAACCCTTTGACGAGCCCAATTTCTTCTCCGCCTCGGCGATAAGTGCCATCGCCTTGTGCTCGTTCTCGGCCATTATTTGTTCTTCGTCTCACCTAGGCGCGAACCAACGTCAAAAGCCAGATCGTCGTTGTACCCTCGTAGAGCGTGTGACTTTTATTCCGAAGCTTTGTTACATCCAGCGCGCACCGATACGTATTGTTGCACCGTGACGAGAAAATATCCCAACGACGGAGCTCTATCCGTGGATGACGATACCGCGCAGCGAGCGGTTCTGCGCATATCTATATAACAGTCACCGCTGGCCACTCTGCAATCGCAGTCGCAGACTGTACACGCAACACACTCCCGCCCCATGCCTGGCAATGATTCAGTTTTTTTTTTTTTTACCATTGTCATTATTTATATGATAGAATACAGGAAGCGCGTTACGAATACTCGAAGTGTAACGGAAAGTAGTGTCGAATATCTAGACGGTGAATTCGTAGAGGATCTTTCAAGTAAGAGAATGAGTCGTGATAGATAAAAATCGTCCAAACATATTACGGATTATTCTTTGAAAGAACTGAGCGAATATGGAGGTTTTCGAAAATTAGGAGAAATCAATTAATTTGCAAATCGATTGCAATTCATGTTTTTCAAAGTTAAGGACATATGCTCTAATACATGCAACCATCGACTGCAATCAATAGATGCGTAAAAGTTTGTATAAAGGACTTTGATAATGTAGGACTTATTTAGCTAGTGTGCAGCGCTCTTAAAAGCTGCTTTGAACGGCAGCATGAACACCCGCGTTGCCGTTAAGTCTATGTAACGCGACACGTCGGTAAGAAAAATTCCTGTACCGGATACTATTTATTTTTACGGTCATTCTTTATACTTTATTGTACTATGGTAATTTTTGTACTTTACGCACGCTGGAGCGTGCGTAAAGTTTGCAGCACGAGCCGAAGGCAAGTGCTGCAATCACACGAGTTAAGAAAAAGTTTTTTGGACGAGTATCACACAAAGTGTTATTGCACAAAGTGTGAAAATGGGCTTTTCACTGCCATTTTCGCACCGGACGATTTAAAGATGTTTTTTCTTAACCCATGCACGTAAAATCCCGCTTTCTGTTCCTGTGAAGTGAGCGCAGAAAGGCACTTTTTTTCATCGCGCACGAGAAAAATACTGCGCGTGCTTACAAACGCAATATGGTCTTTTTTCATACTTGCCAAAAACGAGAAGCGTGATTTTCGCTAAAAAAAAAGTAATATGAATGGCCATCGTTGTAGAAAGGGGATTCCTGATTCGCGTTAATGCCGCGTTCGTCACCGGCTCGTTCGTCATTTTCACGAGACCCTTTTTAAACTCTCGCCATACAAAAACTGTTTTCGCACTTAGCACACACGCGTCTCATTGCGGTATCTAAGAGGTATATTTTTATTTAACGTTTTGCAGTTTATATTTCCCGCCAGGTAATATTCTTGTATTTTGCCCTTATAGTGTTTTCGTCGAAGTATGTGTTATATTTTTTCCACTTATATCTCTTCTTTGGATCTTTGTTGCTCCAAGAAGGGGTGAGATTTGACATCAGCCCTGAAATGCACAGTTGGTGGAATTATTTACATTGCATAGATTCAGTACAGTATTTACACTTCTGATCACCATATTTTATATTTTTTTTTCTTCTATCTTAAATATTTATGGACAAGCAGCAGCAAGAAATAATTTCGATGCAGTTACATTGTTCAGATTTGCGCAAGACAGGAGGCTGAACGAACCTGCTTTCTGTGCCATGGCGACCAAGCTCACCAGTCTTTTTTGCTGAACGGAGCACAAGCCCGTTACTCTCTTAGGCAGTACGCAGCCGTCGGGGCTCAGAAATTGGCTCAAAATAAGAACATCCTGCAAAAAAAAAAAAAAAACATTTAATCAAGGAAACTTTGAATGAGAACGAAAATAAATGTCTATAAGAAAAAAATGCATTCGTCAGTATCGTTGACGACTTACCGTGTGCATTAATTCGAGTCCTAAGGAGCAAAGAGGACACGCTCCGTTTTCTTCCCTCTTAACGAGGCGACTCTCGTCCGGATCCGGCACGATCGCTCCCTCTATGGTGAGCGTGTTTCCGACCTTCGTTTCGATTACTGCGTAAAATTAAATACCAGAGTTTGCCAATTAACTTTTGGGACGACAGAAAAAAAAAATTGAACACATCGAAGAATTTGTAGGTTATGCCGAACGGTAGAATGACAAACGATGCGAGAAAAATTTGTCGTTCGATCAGTGACTGTTTATTCGATGTCTCGACTTACTTTTCTTGAAATTGGTTACGGGCGAGAGGCTGATACTCCTCCTGAGCTCGGGAAAAATAAGTTTTTTCCCGACATTCAAGAGGGAACGACACAGCGCCGACATGTTGATCAGTTGATCGACCAATAGCAAATCACATGCGCATGCGCGTCTTCATCCGTGAACAAGGAAGCCGGGCGTATTTTCGATGCACGGTAACTTTTCGCATTCGGCTGGAATTCACTTTTTTCTCAAAAAAATGAGCACCATTGAATAAAGTTAATTCAAAAAAATTGCAATTATCTACCTCACACGCACAATTGTTTCATCCCCTTGAGGACATGTGAAACGACTCAGTCGGTAACAAAAATCTGCAATGGATGCGATTCGGAGACCGTAAAACTTCTCGGAAAATAATCAAAGGATTAGCGGATGTACGATTTAATACCGCGTCCGATAATGCTTTCGTTTTATCCGAAACGTCAACAGGTTTTGAATGGCATTGATTCGAAAAATCGATCTCGCACTCATATGTCACGTGGTACATCTTTTACATGGCCTTTAAGGTGATGTTAAATACCGCTGCCGGTAACAAAAATTGTACTGCATGCCGTTTTGCGACCGCAGTCTGCGAACGAAAAAAACAAATTGTCTTTCCCTGGAGAATCGACAGACGCAGGGAAAGACAATTTTCAAAACAAGACAAAACGGCATTCATTGCTTAAGTTTTTATTACCAGCTGAGCACGTGGCAAGTGGACGGGGGGTGTTCGACATCATCATTAATACAGACATACTCTCCCTGTACATTCGTTTAGTACAGTCATGCTCTACCGGTATATTCGTACAATCCGTGACTCACTGTGCAGCGACAGTGGGTGGGGAGACCGACAATCGCCCCTCCATTCTCGACGGCACAATAGCTGAAAGACAAAACGCATAAATGCGTTTAAAGACTGATAATAAACAGCTTGCACGAGCATTTCTTTATTCATCAGATCAGACAGAAAGTTTCCTTGCCGAAACTCGCGATTGGAAGCGCGGATCGAGCGTGCGACAATTCGGGCTGGCGGTCCAGCGAATCGGAAGCTCGAACCGAACACTCCGCTTTCTCATGGATCGCCTCTCGGTGGCAGCTGAAAATTGTCAGACGGACGACGTGGCCTGTCGAACGACGTCGAATATGGTTGCTCCGCTCATAAATATATCGGCAAGCTAGTTTTCGCTCGGACTTAAGAGTCTTGATCTCCTCCGACGATTGTCCAAGTGAACGCCGATGACCCCACGCAGTTTATCGTAGATAATAAACTGGAAGGAGACCAAAAAAAAATACAAACTTTTTAACACAAAAACTTCGCCGTAGTCTCGCTACGGAGAGCGAAGCGAGATGGGCCTGTGCAAGTGTCCCAAGAGAAAGGTTACGAACCAATTTTGTTTCGAGCATCGCGTCAATGTTTGCGAACATTGCATGGTGACGAATCATCCCAAGGTGAGACTCCTCGATTTTTTATATGTTAATCTTTTTTTTCTTCAATTTATTGCCCCGACGGATTTCTAATTTTGCAATCGGTACATCATAAATCCTAAACATTGGAGCTCATGAACAACGAATCGTAAAAGTCGAAAAACGTTACAAACACTCGAGCTTACGAATTACAAACGTTTATTATTATTATTATTATTATTATTATTATTATTATTAAAATTTACAGAAAGGAAGTGTAACGCTTATAAAATGTGAATTTTTATAACTAAATTACAATGATCTTTTTTATTATAAATTCTCGTAAATTCCTATAAACCTTATTCCTTATAATGTTTGTTAAAAAGTTGAAACTCTTAAGTTAACAATGCACAAGTAGCTTTAGCACTGGGATTTATTTAACCACTAGAATTACAGTTTCGCCTTCGCAATCGGTCAATTATAAATACCAAATATTGAAGCTCCTGAACAGCGAATTATAAAAGTTAAAAAACTTTGAAAACACTTGAGCTTACAAATTGATTTAACTATCAGCTTGAGACTTTTTCATATTTCATTGCAAATCTTGCCTATTCATATCTTAGTACAACTGTTTGCATCCTTTCAAAGGTATCAAAAGGGAAACCAGTATTTTTATTTATTTATTTTATTTTTTATTATGTCATAAATTTTGCTGATATAATAATTTATCGTTTGTTTACCGTTCAGTGCGTGGTGCAATCTTATCTCCAATGGCTGAGAGACAGCGACTGCAATCCGGTGTGCACTCTATGCTCCGAAGCCCTCAAGAATGTGGACTGCGTACGACTGACTTGCTACCATGTTTTTCACTGGCCCTGCATAGACGCCTACGCGAGAAACTTACCGGTTACGACCGCTCCAGCCGGATACACCTGTCCCACTTGCCAGTCAGGCATCTTTCCTGAAACAAATCTAGTTTCGCCGGTCGCCGATGTTCTGAGAGAAAAATTAGCTGGTGTCAACTGGGCTCGGGCGGGACTCGGCTTGCCGCTGGTAAGACTTTGTGGTTTTCGATTCAAAAATCGTGCACGGGTCGTCTAAAATCGGTAGAACGGTTCAAAATACCAAAAATATGTGAAAATTAGTTCCTTTTATTAATAGTCCATAAAAGTATTTGCTATGAAAATATTGGCTTTTAGTCATTTTATTTGAGAACAGATTTGTCGAAAAAAAGGTGTGAAAGTGCAATTGAAATTATTCTTGAGCAAGTACAATTTTTAAGGTATAAATCATTGAGATTTATAAGTAACGAATTTTAGTGTAAAGCAAATTTATGAGTGTACTTGAATTGATGAAACAATAATTCTGTTTTACTTTATTTTTATTATTTATAAAAGTATTCGTTATGAAAAAATTGGCTTCGGTACATTGTTTTTGAGAATACTTGGCCAAAAAAAAATTGCTATTAAAATTGTTTTTTGAGCGAGTTAAATTTCAGTATAAATCCTTGAGGTTTTCAAACAGCGAATTTTAGTGTAAGAAAAAATTGAAAACGACCGATAACTTATTGATTTATTTGTTATTCCCAGCTGAACGACGACAGAGAACAGAAGCCAATCCAGGAGCCGAAAGTCTCTTCGATCGAGAGCTCGTCTTATCAGAATCACGTGACGACGGCGACGACTCCGTCGGTAGCGACGTCCCGCGCCGGCAGCAACGTGAACGTTCAGAACGCGAGCGTCAACAGCTCGAGCGTCAACAGTCAAAAGCTCGGTCCGCCGTACTCGGTCGTGAACATGGAATCCAATCTGGCGACGTCGAATCCGACGGCGAGAAAAGTCTTCGAGGCTTACGACGACCCGAAGGACATATCGTTCGACCACGATGAGAACAAGTATCAGAGAAAGTCCGCCATAGAGTGGTTTCTCCGTTGGTGGAAATTAATAACGCGTCCGCCGCCGCGTCGCCGAAACAACTCGGGCTCGTTGTACAAACGCTACGCGATACTCGGCGCATTCGGTATCTTCGTCTTCATTCTCATAATAATTCTGTTCTCATGGCTGGGCAGAATGGCGACGGACGGCGATCCGTCGTACAATTTACACGCGAATCCGAACATAAACGTCGAGCAAGAAGCGAACTAGAGACGCGCCCGGTAACGGTCGTTAAAAAAAAACAAAACCAACTAAAAAAAGGCATATCCTAAGTTCCACGAAGCAATTTTGTTCGCAACGATACGGTGCATTCCTACCATGAGAATCGTTAACATAGCATACGAGCGCGAGCCGCGTTTATTCGCGAGAGACCTCGGCGTTTCGCGCCGCGCGGCTTTAGTTATTTAAGCTGTATATTTTTCTTTACCTGTAAAAATTCACCGATTTGTGTAATATATATACAATACATATACATCTGTATATACACAACGTTCAAGCTTCGGCGTTCCAACGAACTTTGTTCCTAGAGCTAAGAACTCCCGCGGTGCAAAAAAATCTGTTGCTTCACTCGGTGCCAAAATCGTATATATACATCCCGTATAGGATATGGGAGTGGGATTGATAAATCCCATATCGGATATGGGAGTGAAATTCCGAAACCCCATTTAGAATATCGCGTGCGTAAAACCTCCATTTTCACATCTTGTAAAGTAAAATTCATCATGATGCACGTGCGAAAACTCTTTATTAACTGGTGTGATTGCAACAGTAGTCAAAAAAAAGTTTTAACGCACTAGTATGGCAAATTACTATCGTCGGTCTTGGGGTCGACTCTTTGCAGTGACACTGAGTAAAATTGACCTTATCTTGGAAACCGTTCTCGAAAATTATCGGGCCTGGTTAATTTTACCCGAGGTGACTGCGAATGGTTAACGAGTTAATTAAATCCCTTGCTCGTTATTTAACCCTTTGAAGCACGATTTATCGCAGATGATAAACATCTTTGAATTCAGAAAAAAATGCATTAATAACCGACCGATGTATTTGAAAACACAGTTAGGCAAAATACTAAAAAATTCTGAACATACAAAATGCAAAATTTTCTTTTTGTTTAAATCTTTATCTAATGATTTGACTTTCTATTTTTAACATCGCACGAAAATTTGGCATTATTCAGGATTGCACATCAGAACATGATACTTATTTCACGTCTGTAATTTGTCATTTTGCAATGAAGCCTTCAAAAATTTTACATGAAACTTTTATTCCGTTCTCTTAACATCTTTCAAGTATTTTGGCTCCGGTCTAAAAATATTTAGTATTTTGTACTCAATTGGCCCAAAAAGTACTTTAAATCCCACAGAAGAATTTAGCTATATAAAACACCTAAAATATATCCGATATTTAAAATACTGTCCAGTTCTCTTTGAAACTTCAAACTTGTAAAAAAAAAAATGCTTCAAAGGGTTAAGCGCATAAAACTACAAGGAACGACGCGATTACAGACGGTAGAAAAATATCATCGGTGTAAACGAGCGAGATCGCCGAATTGCAACGACTCGTCGTGCAAAGACACATAGTGGAGAGATTATCGGTTCCGTACGTGGCGCATCCTGGACGCTGTTGCTCCGAAAACGCGTCTTCTCGCGGCGCTCCGCCGCAGCCTCTCGACGTGTGGACGAACGAGTAACCCCTCGTCAATTTCTTCACGCAGTAGTCGTTTCTTTCCTCGGGACAACGAACGAGAAACGACTCTTTCTCGATGTCCGTCGCCTGAGACCAAAAATTCTCGTCGCACACGGGAAGAGGATCGCGATTGTCGCCGGTGCATTGGTAGCAGAAGAGCTCCTTCCGCGACTGCTTCTCGTCCCGTCCGGGAGTCGCGAGTATGTCGACCGTGGGCAGAGTGACTTCCGACCAATCTTGCGAATCGGGATTTTTCGTGGTCGCGGCCGTGCAAGAGAAGAGACAGAAATTAAAGATAAATATTTTTATCATATTTTGAAGTTTTCTGAGGGTTTTTGTTTTTCTTTTTTTTTATTGATGAACTAAAGGTAATATTTTTATTGGAGGATTGAGGAATTGAAGCCTTTTTTTTATAATCCGGAAATCTCGCGTGACATGTGAAAATCGCGAAGCAGCCACTTGACGATCTAGTCGGTAATGGAAAACCGGCGTGGTTTTTTAATTATACGCAGAAAAGAATTGATTTTTAAGTTTTAGTGGTTTTTTTTTTAATTTGTAAGTAATTTTTATATAAGTAATAGGACATAATTTTGTAATTGAAAGTACATTTTTTTTTACATGAACCGGAAATATCGATTGTCTTTAGTCTTGAGACATTTGAAGACACAACTCGAAGTTGCTTGAAGTTACTCGAAGTTACTCGAAGACCAAAGAAGAGAACTGTGAATTTAAAATTTGCTGGGTTTTTCTATTTAACATTTTTTTTATATTGGACTATTAGCGTAATTTTTTTTATATCATCCGAAAATCTCGATTCTCTGCAGTAGTGCAATATTTAAAGATGGCTTTGCAACTATTCGATGATCGGAGAAAAAACTGGGATTTTGAAGTTTTAGTGAGTTTTTTTTTCAATTGGTCGAATAAACGTTATTTTTCTTTTTAACGTGATCCGGAAATCTCGATTCTCCTCAGTCGCGTAACATTTGAAGATCGCAACGCAACGACTTCGACGATCTCCTCATGAGTAATGTAGAACCGGCTTGTTTTCCAAATTCCACGGAGCGGAGGGCTTTGGACATAATCAAACGATCGAGATCTCGAGAGTTCCATTTAAAATTTATTCCGCACCTTGTAGCAGGATGTTTAAAATTCTAATCGCAGGCATCGGCTCGGGACGCTCCGAAACCCGCGCACATGCTGAGATTTATTGAAATTTATTCTCGTCCTATCTCCCGAGGTGCCTCGTTCGAACGATCCGCTTCCTCGAGGCTCTTGCGTCTAGGAGACACAGATTTTTTTCGATTCGATAACGCCGCGCAAGGGACTCGGCGGCAAGGGACTCGGCAAATCTTATTGACTCGGCAAACTTATTGCTAACTGAGATATTTTTTACTTGGAATAAAACATTAATATAATGTCGTTTACTGATTGGTTTTTCTGAAAACCAGATTTTACATAGTTTATTTACGATTCACGGAGATAAATATAGCTCAATATAAGATAAATATAATAAATATATAGGATAATATTTTTGCGATCTTTATACATCAAGTACTTTGATAACTATTCTTATTTAAAAAATTTTTTTTATCTAAATCGTAACAGTCAGCATAACAATATTCAGGACAACTTTCAAAGTTGAAAAGCTCACTTTTCAAATTTGAAACACTCAACTTTCAAAGTTGAAAAGTTCAATTTTCACCTTTTTTTTGTCTATCGAAATAGTAATTTCTCTCCATCCGATCAAATTTTCTATTCAAATAGCCAGCACAAAAATATTTAGAATAGAAAGAACGGTAAAAATTTAATAATTTTTCTCGGTAGAGTCGAGAAGTGCAGATGAGACGAAGAGCAGTTAAAGGGAGTAATTTAGAGCAGCGCAGTTCCTCGCTGCAGCCAGTTCACAGTGGGAGGCGAGGAAGGGACAGAATTACTCTCTTCGAGGCCAGGATTTCCAGCCAAACGACTACAACTCAACGGCGGAGATCGAGGAGATCGGCGGGGCCCAATCCACGGGGCATTTGCAGTCGAGACGGTGGAGTGCGAGGGGCGACTCCTCGAACTCTCGCGGCAACTGCCCTTCGGCCGGACATTCATCTTCGGTAAAACAAGCCGGTTGCTTCGTCTTCTAAAAAAAATAAAAACAAACAAAAATTAATAATCATTCCAGATTATCAATAAATACCAAAGAAATTAATACTCGGCCTCAGATTATCAATAAATAATTATAAATTAAAAAAAGTTGAACGATGAAGCTTTGTTCGAGTTCAATATACCTGGAAATGCTCAGCTTGGCGAGGACGAACGTGAGAGCAACGTGCTTTGCGCTCAGCTGCATGGCAGGGCTCGTTTACTTGTGGAATTTCGGATGCGACTGCACGTTCGTCACTGCAACTCTTTTCATTCTCGTTCACGGTGAGTTTATCCTCGCTGAAAGCAAAAAATTCGCCAAATAAAAATGTTAACAAAATTGTTGAGCCGGAGTTTGCGTCGCTCACGTAGAAAAAAAAAATATCGAGCAAAATCGGAAGGTCGGTATTTTCTGTGCGCGCAAATAAACACTTTTTTTCTATCTTCAATAATGCGATATAATTCGTGCATGGACGTGGTTTATATATTTTTTTAAATATCTTGTTATATATTATTTCCCGACCGGTTAGCTGATAATTTAACTTTTACCTCGGCGCTAATATTTTATTTTATCCCCGTTCAATAGTTTTAATAATAACGCACACCTCGCAATGATGACGGTGGTTGTGGGCGTTAAATAATTATGGAGTAAAATCGGAAAGTCGTATTTTCTGCGCGCAAGTAAATACTTTTTTTTCTATTTTCAATAACGCTGTATAATTCATTCATCGACATGCTTCACATTTTTCTCTATTTCATTATATATTATTTCCAAACCGTTCTGCCAGTAGAAATTTTTTTTGCACAAGTAAATACTGTTTTTTTGTTGTATTTTCCATAAAGCGATATAATTCATTAATCAGCACGCTCCGTATTTTTGGAATATTTTCTTACATATTATTTTCAAACCGGTTTGCTTATAAATAATTTCTTTCTCGACCACCGCCTTAATATTCTAATTAATTTCTGTTCAATGCTTTTAATAATGACACACACCTTGCAGTAGTGACTGTGGTTGTGGTCGTTAAAAAAAATGGAGTAAAATCTGAAAATCCTATTTTCTGTGTAAATACTTTTTTTTGCATGTAAATACTTTTTTTTTGTCTATTTTCAATAACGCTATGTAATTCGTTCATCGACATAGTTTACATTTATCTCTATTTTATTATATATTATTTCCAGCCCGGTCTGCTAAGAGGAATTTTTTTTTGCACAGGCAAATACTGTTTCTTCTATTTTCCACAAAGCGATATAATTCATTGATCGGCACGCTCCATATTTTTGGAATATTCTATTTCATATAATTACCAGAACGGTCTGCTAATAATTTTTTCTATCGACCACCGCAAGAATATTCTAATTAATTTCTGTTAAATGCTTTTAATAATGACAGACACCTTGCAGCGGTGACGGTGGTTGTAGGCGTCATCGTCATTCGACGCCCTGCAACGTCAGCGAAAGAACTTCGTAAATGAATCCGTCGAGTTATATTTAACTCGATCGTTCCCATAGCGCGTATTAATAAAATCATTGTTGAACCCTTGTAAATTAAACATCGAATGATAAATCGTTAAAATTCTCTGGTGCACTCGATACTTAATGTTGCGACTTCGACAATTAGGATTTGTCAGGAACATCGCCTGGTCAACGGCAGTTCGGGACAAGCCAAAGGACACTGAAGTCGTTCTGGTGACCGGCTGTGACTCCGGTCTCGGCTACAGTCTCGCCCTGCACTTGAGCTCCGTCGGACTGAAAGTCATCGCCGCTGTGCACAGAAAGGACAGTCCCGGCGCCCTCGAATTATCGAAGACGAATGGAATTTTCGTTCATCCACTGGACGTGACGATTAGCGAGAGCGTGAGAAATTTTCACAACGCTGCGAGCGAGTATCTCGATCGTCATGGCTTCGGTGAGTAACAACTTGGTTTCATCTGCAACAAAAACAAAACAAAAATATTTAAAAAACAATTGAACACTGTACTTAAAATAATTGAATTAAAATAATTACCAATTAGAATTGATTGCTGTATAAAAAAAAAAAATATGTATAAATTATTATTTTTGTATTTAATAAAATATTCGAAACATCTCTTCGAAACACGCAGTTCTGCGTGCCCTAGTAAATAACGCAGGCTCGATGATCTTCGGTGAATTCGAGTGGCAAACTGACGAACAGGCGAGCCTCCAGATCGAGGTGAATCTTCTCGGCACGATGAGAGTGACGAGACATTTTTTGCCGACCATAAGAGCCCATTCGGCGAGGATAATCGTGGTGACGAGCCACTGCTCGAGCGAACCCCTGCCGGGAGTTGCGGTCTACGGGGCGACAAAGGCGGGCCTGAGTGCATGGTCAACCGCACTCAGGGTGGAGCTCAAGAAGTACGGTATCGATGTCGTGAACTTCGTGCCTGGTGAGCATAAAATTAAACATCAGTTATGAGAAAAATGCAACAAAAAAAAATATATATATATATATATATATATAATATTAAATTCAATTTCTTTATTTTCATCCGCTTCGCATAGGTTCCTTCATACGCGAGAGCAACTTACTCTCGCAACAACGAGCCCACTTCGAAGCGATGGAGTGCGCGATGAGCGAGGAAACGAGATTGTTCTATGGCGATTATTTCACGAGATACGCGAGTTATCTTTCCAACTTGGTACCGACGGATCTACCCCTGAGGCTGATGAACCCGACGGTCTACGACAAATTCGAGGGGGCGCTTCTCGATAGGAATCCACGGCCTGTTTACAAGTGAGTTCTCCTCAATCAATCTGTCCACGCTGAAAACAATACAAGTGGTTACTTGTCAATTTTTTCAACACAAATTTGTTCGTTCAATCAAGAAACAATCTTCATAATCTTTATAAAAACCTGGCTTTCACAAAAGTCACAAAAGTCACAAAAGTCACAAAGGTCACAAAAGTCACAAAAGTCACAAAAGTCACAATTAATAAGTTTACATATTTTTTAATTGCGAATACTAGTAGAAGTTGATGGTTACTGAAGTTTTTTTTTTTGCTCCGTTACCATCAGATGCGAGCCCTGGAGATACAAGCTGTATCACACCCTGTTCAAGGTCGCACCGACACCATGGCGAGATCGACTGGTCGAGTCGTTCGTCCAGATGCCCGTGTGGAAGGGCAGCGGATTTGTCGGGAATGCAGAAGAATCGGATGCAAGACACTGCCGGGGGTCGTCGACCGCAGCCAATATCGAAGCTTGCAGGACTCGCAATTATTCGAACTCCACACCGGAAGAACTTTCCAGCGTGGAAATGAAAAACGAGACGGAGCGTGAAAATCATCGAACAACTTTGGACAAGTGCTCCGCCGAGACGAACACTTGATACGGATATAGCTTTAATTTTATGTCGGAAAATTCCGCATCGTGACGTATTAATTTATTACTCGAAGAACGATAAAAATATGTGCCTTCTCGACACAGGTAGAGTGGCTTCAACAAATAATACCAACGGACGAAAACAGTAAAAATTCTTCCTCGCCAAACACTTTTTTGATCACTTATATATGATAGTTTTTTTTATAATGGTTTTGGAAGTAGGAATATATTTTGCTCTCGAAATAAATACTCGGAAATAAACAGCGCTTTTATCAACACTTCGGGAAAGATAATCAGCAGACGAGTGGCAACTTTTCAGAGCAGGTGTCCGATAATCATAATTTAGTAATCGGCGATTTTCGGGGGAAGTACACGGAACGATCGCGGGGCACTCCGTTTAGATCTAGAGATAGATTCGAATAAATTTAAGCAACGAAAACTAATAAATAAATTGGAATTTCATTTCCGGCTGGCCTCAGATAACGAGCGAATCATTTATATCGGCGTCAGGAATTAAGATTTCGCTAAGTCCGATAATTGCAAAGATAAAAAAAAAAATTAATAAACACGTTACTAAAAACTATTTGACAAAAATTTGATTGTGAAATATTTATCAAAAATGTTACCAAGAAATATTTAACAAAACTTTTGCTAAGAAAGAAAGTTTACGCCAAGTCCGCGAGTGTCTCGGACAATAAATCGGTCGCGATCTTGTGTATCTTGGAATCCGAGATGTCGAGACAACGTATTAAAGCGACAAGAGATTAAGTTTTAGAGAAACAAAAAAAAAAATGCGTCCCGTTGGCGAACGCGCACATTGACGAGATAGCAACAGCAGAAGACAAAAATACGTCATTTTTTCATTTAATTCATCGGTCGTAGTTTACCGATGAGAACGATCGGGACGAAGGCCGAGGGGACGGCGGTGTTCAGGACTTATCAGTCGACCGGTCAATTTATAAAACGACAAATTGTGTAATTTTTTTTTTTTTTTTCTCCTGAGGATGCAGGTGTCTAACGGCCGATGGCGTAGATTTCGAAACTTATCGATCATCGCACAGGTGGCCGATTAGATAATGAAAAACAGCCTCAATATATAATGGATTTTTAGCGTCCGATCTTGGACAGTCTTCGATTCAGACGATTCGTGCACGTGCAGCTTTCAAGCTCTTCGACTTGGACTCTCTTCCTATCCGACAAAAATGATTGCCAGCAAAGGTGAGCTGTTTTACCGAATTTCATTTTAAAAAAACTTTCATTTTCGTTAATTTTTATCTTCTCCAAACTTTATCTCAGAGTCTTTAATTAGCGACAAGCCATTTGTCAATCTATCGTATTCGATTTATTGGCAAATCAGCTCTGCTGTGTATTATGTTTCGTGCGCGTTGTGTGCATAATCGCTTGATATTGTATTATTTATTTTTCCACAAAATTTATATATTTATTTTACTTATTTATTTGTAAAGCCATACTTGCCTTTTATGGCTTTAGAATGTAACATATGATTTGCATATACACTGTACAAGTTTGGTTTTATGTGTGCTTACATTTCGACTCATTGTCTGGGTTTTTTCATTCCTTTCACTCACATCCTCAAACTTTTTTGCTTTACGTCCTTAATTTCACAGCTTTTTCAAACTTCTCGACAATACTCGCACGAAATTGGTATCACTTGCCCTTTTAGCAATCTACTCCACTCTTTCCGCTCCGTCTCCGTACCAAATAGCTTCTCGACTTCTTCTCTCAGTTCTCTTTTGAACTTCTTCCATTCCTGTCAGTGCCTTAATGTGTTCCAAGCTTTCCTTTCCTTTCCCCGCACAGCTCTCCAGCTCTCCTCTCGAAATCCCTTATTCCCTGCTCTACCGACATTTCCCCATCTCATGATGGCCAATTGTTCTTTATCTCTGCCGTGTACTCAATTTCCTCTCCCAATAAACAGCCACTCCTACACCGATAACAAAAATGCGGTTGAATCAACTAAAGATTCGGTCAGGGACGTTCAAATAAATATTTTGTTGCTCCAAAAATTATTTGGTGAAACAAAAAAAAAAAAAAAACCGACCAAACTTTTAGCTATACCAGCAATGTATTTATTTATATTTATATGAAGGTCCTTGACCGAATCTTTAGTTGACGCAATAGTATTTTTTTGCAGTGTGACGAGTCTTTTCGTCATTTGCAAAATTTATGTTTTTTTTTTTTTTGTAAACAAAATTTCTGATCTATCAATATTTACTCAGCATTCGTTATCGCGGCATTTTGCCTTGCGACGACCCTCGCCTCGACTCCGTTCAGGCATTGCGACAACGGGGAACCAGCCCCGTTGGAACTGAGAGTTGAAGGATGCACCGCCGAGCCTTGTCCCTTGCGCCGTGGAATGGACGTCATCGCCGAGTGGGATTTCGCCGTCGGTGAGTTGTCTCTTCGTCCTATCTATACAGACGATAAATACCTACATTGACTGATTAATCTTGCAATTTTTTATTTATTTATTTATTTTTTTATTTTGTTAAATAAATTGAGAATTAAAGTTATTGCGATGAAAAAAAAAAAAAAAAAATGATTACACTGAGAGAAGGATCTAGTTAAAATTACCAATCGTCTAAGAAAAATTGCCATAGTACACAGTAGTAGAGCTTTAGGGCACCACCCATGGTTTGAAGCACAAGAATTTATAAGAATTTTTCTTAGATTATTGGTAATTTTTACTGGATCCTTCTCACAGTGTAAACGTGACTTTATCATGTTTTCCGGTTTTGCACGTAACAACCTCTGTGATAAATGTCGTTTGTTCGATATTGGCTTTCTCGCAGAGGAGGCTATAATTATAATACAATTTTCATGGAAGAATAAAAATAAATGACCGTTGTGTGAAAGCGATATGAAAATTTCAATTTTTTACTTTTTTTTGTTTTTTGTTATTATGTTTTTGATTAAGTATAGAAAAACCGTGTGCAAATTACCTTTCACCGTTTTTTTTTTTTTTTTTTTTTGTAACAAAAAAGTGTAAAAAATTTCAACCGGCTTTCAGAGAGCGTTTCCGAGTGATGGTCGTTTTAAAACGATGCAATGTCTGTTAGTGATTAAACGAATTAATCGACGATTATTCGAAGTGTGTAATTTTTCTCGCAGTCGCTGACACCGACAATCTGAAACCGGACGTCACGGCCACCGCCCTGGGAGCGACGCTGAACTATCCTCTTCCTCAGAAGGACGCCTGCAAGTCCCTCAAGAACGGCGAGTGTCCGCTCGACGCGAGCGAGGAAGTGACTTACAATCTGAGAATGCCCGTTCTCTCCATATACCCGAAAATCAGTGTCGCCCTTCAATTCAAGCTCGTCGACAACAGCGGCAGGGTTCACGTTTGCTTCAAGCTCAACACCAAAGTCGTCGACAAATAATCAAATCCCTGGAACGAACGAAACTAACACGACTAAATCATTAACACCAGTCATTTAATGTAAAAAAAAAAAAATCAATCAAGAAAATATATTATTTTCGCTCACCAATGGCTCTCCGATTTGTCAAACGCTTTTACATTTTCGATGAAAATTTGTCCTATGATTGGCCAACTTGTCAAACGATGCTTTGTGTCATTCGATGGGATTGTATATCTATGAAAATTTCACCGTGAAACACATTTTTCGTCACTAATAGATAACGCGAAAAGTATTTCAATGTTTTGTCGACTTTTTAATCTCGTGAAAAAAAAAACTCGTCGAAAATCGTTGTCGCAGATGAAGCAGTTAGACATCGGGCAAGATCAAAAAAGCAAAACACATTCGATGTAAAGTGAGAGAAATCGTGCGATGACGACGGTACAAAGTGGTTCTCGATTCTTTCGCGAATAGACCCGAGTGGACTGGTTCCTGGAATAGTAACGAAACCTCCAACAAAGAGCGAGCGAGCGACGGGCGAGCTCGGTGTGAAGGACGAAGGAAGGTCGACGTAGGATTCTGCACGGTTCTCGGTAGAGCGGAAAAACAGTAGTCGGAAATTTAATTCGACGAATATTAACGGACGAACAAACCGTCTCGAATGCTGATAAATCTTCGGAGAGATTTTTGAGTTGTAATAGAAATTTCTTTGTTTTCTTTTTACAGTGAAAAAAAAAAAACATCGTAACTTTTTTTTTCGAATAAAAGCGTTGGCAACAGAAGCATCGATAGATATCGAAAAATGTATTCAACAAGTAGAACATAATGGAATATTTGTTTACTTCTTTTAGGTAAGCACCTTTTAAAAAGTTGCTAATTGGCTTAGCGTTTAACAGCAATAAACATTTGTGTGCTCAGTATAACATGCATACATACGAATAGGATAAAACAAAGAGGAACACATATACCCAGGAGGTACGACTAGAATAGACTTTAGTAAATCCGAGAGAGCAAACGAACGATCCTTGCAGCTGGTGGAAATAAAGTAAAATATCTTCTTAATATCATTTGCCGGTAGAAACTCAAGACCGGCAGGGAACACGAAGTTCTCGAGGAAGTTATCTCCGTATTCAACAAATATTAACGAACGACCAAAGCGTCTCAGACGCACATAAATCTTCGGAGACATGTTCGGTTATCATTTCCTTTCTTTTTTTTTTTTTATAGTGAAAGAAAACACCGTAACTCTTTTTTCTCGAATAAACGAGTTTACAATTGAAACGTCGATGGGCCGGGACACGATATGATAGCTTTATATAACCGGGCGAATATACGACGGTGAGATTTATGGAATCCAATAAAACGGCGATCTCGTGAATAGCGCCAGCCAAAACGTATCTCTCCTGCAGAGATTGCCGACGTTTGAGCCGTTCCTCCGTCCCTCGTCGACGGGCCCTCGGGTCGCACAATTGAATCCTCTATTTCGCTAAGTTCCGTCCCCGTGTAGACACTGCGTCGTCTTTCAACTCTAACGTTGATTATGTTGCCAGTGCGGCTGTCTCGGGTCTTCGGTTACCGCTCCACGGCACATACGACTGTCCGTCAATATATCCACAATTAACATCTCGCCGACGATGCGCAGAATGGGGAGGCTCGCGCGTCCGCCGAGAGATATAAATTCGTTGCTAGCGGCAGTAGCAGTTTATTTATTTTTCTTTCCTGGACCTGCCGCGATATGATCTCGCATAAGGGAGATAATCTTTTCGTAATATCATTTTATAACACTTGTTGTGTTGTCCCATTATTATTATTGGTATTATTAAACTTGATTACGTCGCGACGGTAAATCAGATTTTTAAGAGTAATAAAAAAAAATGTTCCTAAAAGTAAATAGAAACAAAAACATTGCGAACGCTACTCTGCACGAAATGTTTGTTAAATTGCAAATCTCCTTTTTTTTTTGCCGTGTGGCTCGTAAACATTGCAACGAGATTGTATCGTGATTATGTGGCAGGATAAAAATGCTTATTGTCCGATGAGTCCCGGTGGACGAATAGAATCGTGGCAAATTTCGTGTTCAATTATTACTATTATTATAGTTATCATTATTAAATCTGACTACATCGCGTCTGCAAATTCGATTGTTAACGGTGCTAAAAAATGTTTGTAAAATTGCAAGACTCCTTTATTTTACTTTGCGGCTCGTAAACATTGCAATGAGATTGTATTGTGATTGTGTGGCAGGACAAAGATGTTTATTACCCGATGGCCCTCGGGAGACGAACAAAATCGTGGCAAATTTCGTCTTGCCGCTATAGCGGAAGTAGTTGTGTCTGTATTACGTGTATACGGAATTTCACGAGTGTAGGCTTGTGTACAGAATAAAACGATACGTGGGACGCACACAGTGAAAGAGTTTGGGGGGGGGGGGGGGGTAACGGGCGAGGTAAATGAGGGGGTTTCGATCGTGGACGGGGATAATGGTGCACACACGTATACGAGCCCGAGAGGCGCGCAGCTAGGGACGAGAGGGAAATCCTGGAGG
This sequence comes from Amblyjoppa proteus, assembly GCA_963922035.1. Classification (NCBI taxonomy): domain Eukaryota; kingdom Metazoa; phylum Arthropoda; class Insecta; order Hymenoptera; family Ichneumonidae; genus Amblyjoppa; species Amblyjoppa proteus. The sequence continues at coordinate 4,640,622 of OY998229.1, read as the reverse complement.
GGCTCGGGCGTATGCCTGACCCACATCCCTGCTCATCGATCGGACTCGCCTGGCTTACGGGGAGACACTCCCAGCGATGGCTTCGAACGCGCCAGCGATCCGAACAAATCGCCCCGATCGGTCGAATGGAAACCAAATGATTTAACAGAAGCGATGTTCGATAACCGTAAAAAAAAAGTTCCAACTATGATTTTTCTTTTTTTTTTGTTTTCGTCGAAGCCTTCGATCGTCCCTAGGAGCGTTCGCAGCAAAGATTGCGCCGTTTCCGTTCGACGTCCATCTTTCGGAGGATTGGTGGCTCGGGCTAACTCGCCCATTAGCTTGAATTATAAAGGAAAAAGATAAATTATGCAGGAAACGCTCCGAGTGGACCCGTCATGCGATATAAGAAATATATTTCGGGTTTCGAATTCGGCCACCGTTCGGTGATCTACATTGTCGTTATTATTATTATTATTTTTCGTGACGCGAGAGCGTCGAATTTCGCTCGATGATGAGTATATGCCCTAGTATGTACGACTAGATGAGTATGCCCCGCGGTACTTTTTCTTATTTTATCAATTTTCGTTACGCGAACTCGTAAATTATTTATCCGAAGATTATCGAAGTTTTGAGGCTTTCTGTTTCTCTTCGACATAGTCGACGGCCGACTTTGTTTTACTGCGGGGATCAAAGTGTCTACCGAAAACTCGGTGAATAGTAAACAGCATCGTGCGAGGCTTGGATCAGCTGTGCAGACCTGACTCAATCTCGAGTGGCTCGCTCAGTGCAGAAGTTGCTGTTTGCCCTAATCAAATGGTATATTTGACGATTATAACGATTATAACGATTATAACGATTATAACGATTATAACGATTATAACGATTATAACGATTATAACGATTATAACGATTATAACGATTATAACGATTATAACGATTATAACGATTATAACGATTATAACGATTATAACGATTATAACGATTATAACGATTATAACGATTATAACGATTATAACGATTATAACGATTATAACGATTATAACGATTATAACGATTATAACGATTATAACGATTATAACGATTATAACGATTATAACGATTATAACGATTATAACGATTATAACGATTATAACGATTATAACGATTATAACGATTATTATCGAGGATTTGAGATTCAATATTTCCACTTCTTTTCGACATAGTCTGTAGCCGACTTTGCTTTACTGCGGGTTTCAAAGTGAATACCGAAAATTCAGTGAATAGTAAACTGCACCGACCGTGGCTCGGATCAGCTGTGCAGATCCGACTCAATCTCGAATGGCTCGCAATGCAGAAGTTGCTGTTTGCCCTGATCAAATGCAATATTCCACGATTATAACTTTGGTCTGTTTGTCTAAGACGGAATTATCATCGAGTCGCGGTCAATCAATAATTTCCTTCCGGAGAAATGTTTATATTGGTCCGTCGAGAAGCGAGTATTTTTGTTCGCTCTCGCGCCAAAGGTCCGACCTCTCGAAATTGCATTTCAACGTCGATGACGCGTGGAAAGGTCGAAAGCGTCGCGATTCGTGCAGCCAGCGGGGGGAGGGGGGAGGGGGGGGGGAGGGGGGTCGCAACTGCCGCTACGATTATTTTATCGAACGTGTAGCGTCGAGTCTCCAGTGTATATACACGTCGAAACGAGAAAAGTTTGAGATTTCGGTGCTCGGCCGACCGGTGAGAGAGAACTTCCGAGCGGGTGGCGAGGGAACATAACCTATAACCGCTCGATTCCTCTGCCACTCGCTCGCGAGGTGCCGCAGAGCTCGCTTTGTCAATTGAATTATCGTACAACTGCCAACCGTCGAGCCAATCAAATAACTTTGTAATACCCGTGTGCATTGCCCGCTCTGATTGATCGTTGATCTAATTCCATTCCGACGTCGTTTGTCCCCCTTTATCATCCACGCTGGCCCGAATGGACATTTTTCCGGCGGGACACCATTCCGATGCACCTTTTTTTTTTTTTTTTTCTTCACACACACGTAAACATATATCGAACTATTTTTCTTTCTCTCTTTTGTTTTTCAAACGTCTACATAATAATAACGTTCATGTCGATTGGACACTCGCAGCGATACTCAGCGATACTCAGCGATACTCACAGATGCTCACAGATGCTCATAGATACTCACGCAGGTACTCACACATATACTCACACGGATCCTCACACGGATACTCACACGGTACTCACACGTATACTCACACGGTACTCACACGGTACTCACGCGGTACTCAGACGGATACACATAGACACTCATACGGATACTCACACGGATACTCACACGGATACTCGAACGAATACTCACACGGATACTCACAGACACTCATACGGATACTCAAACGAATACTCACACGGATACTCACGCGGATACTCACACGGTACTCACACGGATACTCACAGACACTCATACGGATACTCACACGAATACTCACACGGATACTCACACGAATACTCACACGGATACTCACACGGGTACTCACACGGATACTCACACGAATACTCACACGAATACTCACACGGATACTCACACGAATACTCATACGGATACTAACACGGGTACACACACCGGTACTTACACGAATATTCAGATACTCGCAAATACTCACAGATACTCATGGATACTGCGAGCGCACGCGCCAACATGACGGCTAGTTTTTTTTTTGTTTTATTATAGTTTAATTTCCATAAACGCGTCCGAAATAAGACAATGAGAAAGATTCCAACATCTCAAGGTCATGCCGAAAGGGAAATTGATCTGTCTATTGATTTTTCTATTTATCGTTCCTGTCGGCTGAGAATTTTGTTTTGTTTCGTTAAACCCATTTTTCCAAATAATGAAACAGAAAAAAAAATGAATAATAATAATTGTACGAGTAATGATGGGGACTTCCGGTTGTTGCAACGAAGATCATTCACTACTTGGAAGTCCGAGTGGCATTCCACCGATGCACCGGTCATTGTTTAGTCACGTCATCGGAATTCCACGTTTCACGACGCCCCAGTAACGCTACCACGTGTTATTGTCGTGTACACGTAGCGGCGATACGCGAGCGAGTAATAATGTACTTGCGACACGTCGAAATCTACGGCGACGTGCTTGAAGACTTAAAAAAATAACTAAATAAATAAACTCCCATATAACTCATCGAACAAATCGCCAAAGGCGTTCGGCATTTGAAATCGTTTCCATGTGTATTAGAATTCATAGTAGTAGTGGTAAAAGAAATGAGTAACAAATGTTAGATTCCATGAAAATCACGCATGCGCCTGTGCGATTAATACATCCAGGCATATTATAACATGGACAACATATATAGAGTACCGTGTATGCGTCGGGAATAAGCGGGAAGAAATGAGGAGCCGACCAACGGTGGTTCGACCAGGGGTTAATTCGTTCTGAATTAGTGAGGACCCTTCGGACCTTTGGGGTCGAGCGTGGCGAAGAGACGTCGTCTCGTGCTGTAATCCAACGAGCGGCTAAACGTCCGTACAGCTTATGCACTAGTCCGTACAACCAAACTAAAGTCCGCTCGACGTCATTACCAAAAACAAGCTATACTTTCTATTTTTTTCCATAAGTCCTCAAGCGTCGTTATTAACGTAACTAGTGGAAAACATTCGCCTCGTTTCTTACACTGAAAAAGTATAGGACTTTCAGACCTTCATACCTGCATTAGACTAAATTTGATTAAGTTGCAAAGGCTGCGTTTTGTATCGCACAAACTCCCCAGGTAGCACAAAAAAATTCGTTTTTTTTCATCTGTATTGTCTCCCGTTTCTCCAAGCTACTTATGAGTGCCTGTAGCGAGCCAGCTCGGTTGATGCTCAACTATTAGTCCTCACTTGTTATTCTTTTTGTCCTTGCGCACCGAGTCAGTCCCCCATTCTTGCGACTGCAAGCCGACTTCCGGTCCTGTCGCGTTCGCCTCAGTCTTACGACCAAATGCATAGGGAAAGTGTAAAAAAAAACCTATAAAAATTCTTATGCTATTTAATGTACGAGTACCGAAAGTTTTTAAGCATAAGCTGGTGTATTAAATTTCATGTATAATTGTGAAAAAAAAAATTAATATACTTTTTCATTAAAATAAAAGTGTGTTATGAAAATTGAAGTATTTTCTACAGTGAATTTAAAGTAGATTATTAAACACAAAGTATTTCCAATGTCTTTAATGCACTGAACATTAATTTTTCATCGCAATCGTACATGAAGTTTGATACACCAGTTTCTGCCAAAAAAAACTTCCAGTGCGCTACACTAAAACACACAATGACTTTAAACAGTGCAGTCAGCAGTCTGTCGAGCTCGTTTGTATTATGTATCGAGCTACAGTGTTATCCGATGCGTACCGAGCGCGTTCTAATTGGCTGGCATCGAGGAGCGATAACTGACAAGTTCGTCATAGCCGTGCGATTGCAATCTATCCGCTCTAGTCGCCGGCTGTCTGCGAGCAAAATCGTCGGTAGCAGCAGCATTGATGCACGAAGCACCGTCGGCGTGCGAGGCGCTAAGTGGACTTCGGAAGAGAGCGGACGATATATTTTTTCGTCCGTTGCGTGCGACAGACGCGAGTTGCGGTGGCCGCGCGTAGCTGGACGAGGCCGGAACTTCGAGCGACTCGCGACAGAGGGCGCCGCGGTGCGCTGGACGAATGGTGGGAGAAAGGGACTTGTTGGGTCACCGTTGAGTAGCTCGGCGTAGTAGCGTCGGTGGGGGGGCCCTGAGCGGAGTTTATTGCGGCAAGCAGCGGCAAGTGAAGAGGAAGAGGCGCACGCTTGTTGCATGCTCGTAGGCTCGAGGTGCGTAAAGGACGTTCGAAAGAGGTGACGTCACGCGAGGCAACCGGAGAGACACGCACAGAGAGTCGCGAGAGCACCGGAGATCGCTGTAGTATGGTTTGGTAGAGCGTCGAGGGGAAGGGGAGAGGCGCGAAAGCGAATAGTATCGTCAGAGTGTGTCGGGAGACTTTCAGTCGCGAGAATACAGTGGCTATAAGCGCTGGTTACAAACGTTTTTCTTCACGGTCGTTTCATGCGTGTGTCTCTCAGTCGGCTGCACTCTCGGTGTTGAAAGAACTTAAAAACATCTATAGAGGGTCTTGTCAATTCCGTTGATAAACATCGGGCGACTCGCCGCTCGGTGATGCGCTGTCCGGTCTGTTGTGTGAATGCAATATAGATATATACTTGTCATAGAGATACATATATTTATATAATATTGTGTTACGTGAAGTGGCGTGTGGAAAAGATTTCGCGCGCGTATCTCTACGGGAGGAACGGAAGAATTTTTCGAATTTCGCCAGGTACAGAGGCTAGGCGGCCATTATTGTTGTTGACAAGATGGCGTCCAAGAGCCAACTCGATTCCGAGGTAAGTCAACGGTTTTTTTTTTTTTTGTTTCTTAATCGATGGGCTATTCGAACGATCGTTGGGGAGATGTGGAGGTAAAGATGTGGCGTAGAGGTTAAGATTCACTAGAGGGCACTTTTGACCCGATACTTATGTAGAAGACGAACGCGGTGTTTATGAATTGTGAACATTTTTGTTCGACATTTGGCAGGGATTTTGAAGTTTTGGTTCTCTCGACACGAGAATGAAAGCCCGTGGATCGCTTAGGAATTTATCGCTCGGTTCGAGCGGCGTGGCGCGAGCGATCGTGTTTACGAATTGTAAGAATGTTGATTCATACACTTTTATCTATTTATTTCGAGTTTTGAGCTCGTCTACACTTGAAATTTTGGTCCTCTCGGTGCGGGTATGAAAATCCCTTGATCGTTTTGCAAATTATCGATCATTTCGAGCGGCGTGGTACGTGCGATCCGCTTACGAATCGTAGACATTTCTATTGATTTGTCAATTTGTATTGATTTATCAATTTTCTTCTATACATTTTTATTTCCTTATAATAATTCATTTATTTATTCGACTTTTGATGAAGATTGTATCTCGAATTCGAGCGGCGTGACACGAGCGATCTGTTTACGAATGGTAGATATTTTTATTGACTTATCATTTTTTTTAAATTGTTTATTCGACCTTTGACGGAGATTGTGCCTCGTGTGCACTTGAAATTTCGATTCTCCGGTGCGGGAATGAAGATCCGTGAATCGTTTCAGAAATTTATCGGTAAATCCGAGCGGCGTGGCACGAGCGACCGGCAAACCACGCCCTTGGGCGCTCTCCGCGTTCTCCGTTACTGCGCTCGTCGCATCGAAAAACAGAAGTAAAATTCTCCTTACACACAAGAGGTGTTAATAATGCCCGAGGCCCTCATTCCACCTGTGTGGCGAAACGTCACGAAGGCGAAAGCTTCGACGGTGCCCTTCGATGTGTTTATTTGTTTTTTTTTTTATTTGCCGTATTTTTTTTTCGTTATTTTATACCTTAGTCATTCGTAGATCGAAGGCAGTTGCCACGCGTGTCCGTCGCGTTGCATAACTTCGCCAATCGCTTGTCAGACGAGCGACGCACGTTTCAGTCCTGTGCTCGATCGATCGATTTAGTATACTTGTTATTGTAGCGTAAATTGATGATCGAGTAAATCATTCGATAAGACGAAATTGTTTCGAAGCACACAATTTCTCGGACACCTGACCGGACACCTGTGAATCGAATGGCAAATTTTCACTGACCAAAATTTTCGACACCCGAGCGTTTCGACATCGTGGAGGTATTTTTTTCTTCTTTTTTTTTTCGGGCTTCCGAGCTGATCAGCTCGAACTTTCTCGTCAAAGACAAAACATTGGGATTCTGAGGTTTAAAAATCTAATGTTTTATTGATAAATAATTCAGACATTTTTAGTGACAAATTGAAATTTTTAGTGGCGAATAAAAATCTCTTAATCATTAAAAAAAAAAAATTACAGTATGATTCGATAAGAGTGAGGGGTTCAAAGTTTTCGGATCGACGGGCGTTCGGTTTGGCACGATATTAATATCGCCTTGAAAATAATGCGTCGGGACGATAAAACGAGGGAACGGAGATGCGCCAAACGACGGCACGTGGATGCGATATAATCGTCGTGCGGCAAACGAAAATCTCTACCCGACGGATAACATCGCGATCTCGATCCTTTTATTTGTCCGTTATCAATTTTGCGTTTAATCGCTCGTGAACCAGGGAAAAGTTCGTCCAAAAAATTCGTGACAATTAAGATCCACCGAGCTTATCCTCGACTTCCGTAAAAGTTACTTACTCAGGAATCAGCGGAAAATTTTCTTTCATTAATATAATACCGGAGTTAGGTTCTTCATCGCTAGAAAAAAAAAAAAAGTCGATCAAGAAGCGAGAGCTTCTTCTTATCTCCACGAATCTATACATAAATATACATTTGTAATATGAAATCTATTTAAAATATTATAAATATTCATAGATTTGTATGAATATGAATATTCATATTTACATCATCTATGATTTTAGAGAAAAAAATCTATATGTAGATAGGGGAGACCGGGGCAAAATGGCACAGCGGGGCAAAACGGGACATTGAGGGCAAAACTAAATCTTCCAATGATTTTTCGATGCCCCATTATATCCCAACGATACAGCCGGGCTTTGAACACGTTTTGTCCCACGTATCAACATCGTCACCATCCAAAAGTTATTGGAAAATTGCGTTTTATCTCATTATCCCGTTTTTCCCCGCTGTGCCATTTTGCCCCGCTCTCCCCTACGACGGATTTATTCAAAGCGAAAGATGATGTATAGTTCGTATGCTCTTCGTTTACCGACCCTACACAAATTCTATGGAAACTTTATAGAATCCTATAGAAATGTTCCGATTCATCACTCGCGAAGCAGCAAAGTAGTTGCATACAAAATCAGTGGCAATTACGATCGCCCGAGCTTATCCTCGACTTCGATAAAGTTGAAACTTCCTCTTTAGAAATCCGCGGAAAATTTTCTTTTATAAACATAAAATACCGTAATTAATTTCTGCGTCGAAAAAAAAAAAAAAAAAAAAAAAAAAATCGATAAAAAACTTTTTTTTACCTCACGAATATTTATAGCTTTGCCGTCGGTGTCTATCGATTTTAGAAGAATTAAAATCTATATATAGATGTGTTCGATTTATTCCAAGCGAGAAATTATATATAGCTCGTACGGCTATCGTTTATCGATCGTACACAAATTCTATAGAAGCTTATTCTCGGTCTACATGTAAAATCGATCTATGGAGCAAATATTCCGCAAATTAAATGCACTCGTTAAATGGACTGGTGAGAATTATTTTGTAGCACAGCTTCTCGTAGATATATAACAGGTGTACTCGGCGCGGTCCTGTATGGTCGGTTAGCGTGCCGCTGCGCGTGCGCGCCGCTAGATGGCGTTACGGTGCGCCTCGAGCGGAAAATAACGTGCCTCTGAGCGGGGGGGGGGGGGGGGGGGGCACGCCTCTAGCGAAGAATCGCAAGAGTCTGCTGCTCGAGCTTCGCGGCGAGGAGAGTCCCGTGTCGGTCCAGTGGCCGGAGCTGCAGTCAGGCTCTCGCTTCGTCTCACCTTCGACGCTAATTTGAACGATACGGTTCGCGCTTATTATCGCTAAATTAGCCATTATGTCGTTATTTTAACGAGTCAATGTGTGTCAGGGGGACGCGCAGGGCCGGTGCGAGCGTACCGACCCCCAATCGACGCGACTCGCCGCCACTGCACATTCGGATTGCTCTTTGACAGAGCTTGTTTCCTGACTGACTGACATTATCCCCCCCCCCCTCCCCACCTATCTTATCCCTCTCCGTCGACGCGTTAACCCTACGCGGCCTCACATAACTCACAACCCTGTCTAGCGTGTGACCTCCACCGTGTCACACGTTCTTTAGCGCACCACAGTCAGAGCGTTACGTAACCGAACGACAAAAGAAGAAAAAAAAAAAAAAAAAAACAAACACGAACCTCGCTAGATTTAAGCAAACTTTTGATTGCGGGTTCAAGAGTTGGAAAAAAAAGGTTGAAATAACGCTAATTAGGTCGTTTTAGGTGCGATAAAAATTGTCTTGTACAACACGTTGATTTTAACGATATACACAATTTGTATTAATTTTTTTTTTTGTTTTTTATAAATATTCCCATAACCTTGTCAGACGTTCTTTAGCGCACCACAGTCAGAGCGTTACGTAACCGAACGACAAAAGAAGAAAAAAAAAAAAACAAACACGAACCTCGCTAGATTTAAGCAAACTTTTGATTGCGGGTTCAAGAGTTGGAAAAAAAAGGTTGAAATAACGCTAACTAGGTCGTTTTAGGCGCGATAAAAATAGTCTCGTCCAACTCGATGATTTTAATCGTATGGAAGATTTCTCGATAATGTTTTTTAATAAATTAAGAATTAAGAATGACAAAGAAAATTTTAAACGAAAAATCAAACACGATCCTCGCTAAATCTAGAAAATCTTCCGATTACGGATGTAAAAGTGAAAAAAAAAAAAAAAAAAATTAAAATAACATGATTTTAATCGTAAATAAATTTTTTAATTTTTCCACCAACACGAAAACTTTTAATTGCTTATTTGAAAGTTGAGACGAAACAAAAAAAAATGAGAAATAACACAAAATACATCGTTTCACTTGCGATTAAAATTGAATCTCGCCTAACTCAATGATCGTAATGCTGTATACATTTTTTTTTTTTAATTTCTAAAACTAAAAATTCCCACACCGTAGATCGATTGCTCGGTCCGCAGTCGGGTCGGTTCGTCGAGCGAGTAGTTTCTCGTGTGCCGGCACACCCGACCCGTTTGTATTCGCCTCTCTACGTATATACGGTGAATTTATTATCGCGCTATTCATGATTCCCCGTCCGTCGGGCAAATCGAATTCGCGCTGCATCCATTCGCCCGCTGGACATCGATTTTGGCTTTGTCGATTGAACTCCCTTCTGTTTCTGTGTACCGAATTTCATTGTTCCGGGAGTTCGCTACTGCGTTAACTCGCCGAAATCGAACCGGAAGTCAGTGGCCGTGTTTAACGCTCGCGCGTCCCAATTCAGTATCGAGAAATGCCTTTGACGAAAATCATGAATGAAACCTTCGAAAAATAATATTTTTTTTTTGTTTTTCGCTTTAACACACCGGCAGTTACCTCGTTACGTCATCGTTCGACCAGGTTTTTTTTCACCTCGTTTTCGCGACGGTTCTGGTTCTCCTTTTCGCCATCCCTCCTCTTTTTCTCTCATTCGATTTCGAATCGTGAAGTGGCTTTGACAAAAATCACGAATAAAACTGTCGAAAAAGATTTTTTTTTTTCCCCCTCACTATATTACATTGACGTTTACCTCGTTACGTCATCGTTCATCCAGCTTTTTTTGGACGAATTTTTTTTTTTTTGAAATAATTCCCCTCCTCATATTTTACATTGACGTTTATCTCGTTACATCATCGTTCATCCAGCTTCTTTTTTCGCCTCTCTTCCTCGACGGTTCTCGCTCTCTTTTTCTCCCCCCTCCCCCCCTTTTCTCTCATTCGATTTTGTATCGATTAATGACTGACGAAAATCATGAATTTTCGAAAAAGATTATTTTCTTTTTTCCTTCCCACTTTATCACATTGACGGGTTTACCTTGTTACGTCATCGTTCATCTATCTTTTATTCGCCTCGCTTCCACAACGGCTCGCTTTTTTCTCCCCCCCCCCCCCCTTTTTCTTATTTGATTCCGTATCGAAAAATGACTTTGACGAAAGTCATGAATTTTGACATTTTTTTTTCTCCCACTACATTACATTGACGGTTACCTCGTTACATCATCGTTCATCCAGCTCTCTTTTCCTCCCCTCCCCCCCCCCCCCCCTCCTTTCTCTCATTCGATTTTGTATCGAGAAATGACTGACGAAAATCATGAATGAAATTTTCGAAAAAGATTCTTCTTATTTTTTCCTCCCCACCTATATTACACTGACGTGGTTACCTTGTTACGTCATCGTTCATCCAGCTTTTTTTTCGCCTCGCTTCCGCGACGGTCCTCGCTCTCTTTTTTTTCTCTCCCCTCCCCCCCTTTTCTCTCATTCGTTCTCCTTGGTCGGCGAGGAGCTTTTGCTGGCGGAACATTCAGCAGTGCATCGATCGAGTGACGACTCCGACGGTGGAAAGAGGTCGCGGGCCAAGGGGGCGGGGGGGGGGGGGGGGCAAAGTGGACCAGAAGCGCGCGGGGTCCATGCAAAGGACATTAAGGAGTTTTCACACGTGCGCACCGATAGCCACGCCTCGCTTCATATCGCGTATTCCATATTTTTATCTCCCTCTTTCTCAATTTTCATCCCTCGGGCTCGCCTCATCCCATCTCAATTTACTTCGCCCCCCCCCCCCCCCCCCCCCTGAATTCCGCGAGCAAGCGATTTTAATTCGCTTTTCTTTTTTTTTCTACAATTTATTCTACATTTTATTCTACACTTTATTCTACACTTTATTCTACACTTTATTCTACACTTTATTCTACACTTTATTCTACACTTTATTCTACACTTTATTCTACACTTTATTCTACACTTTATTCTACACTTTAGTCTACACTTTAGTCTACACTTTATTCTACACTTTATTCTACACTTTATTCTACACTTTATTCTACACTTTATTCTACACTTTATTCTACACTTTATTCTACATCTAATTCTACATTTTATTCTACACTTTATTCGAACTCGAACGATCGAGACATCTCAAACTCGAGTCTGGAATATGTGCAAACGCGACTCAGCGAGGTCGCGCTTCTGGTTCTAATTGCATTTTATTTAGCGGAGAGGAACGCATCAATTCGTTTTGTTAAACTCGGACGTATGTGAGGAAACTATCGCTATTATTATTATTATTGCTTTTTAGCGTTGACGGCAAAGAGGGTTTTTGTTGTTTGTTTTTGCATCAATTCGGTCCGGTTGGTGAACTATCTATTGGTTTAGCGAGAATTTTCATTTGTTTTTATCATCGACAGTAAATAGAATTTTTATTACTTGCTTCCGGGTTTTCATGCACTCGATTCAGTGGAGAGGAACAGCACGAGTTGATTCTCGTTTTGTTCTAGCGAGGCGACGGTGACGGAATTGTTTATTTTTTATTATTTTTTTTTTATCGTCGACACTAAACAGATTTTTCATGAGCCCTTTTTATTATCAACTCGAGCCGAAGTGCTTTTCTTTCGAGGACACTTGAAAATATCTTTCCTGCTCTCGCCGAGGCTGTTTGTGTTTATGTAAATTGGGTATTAAAAAAAAAAAAAAAAAATGGATCTGTCTATTGTCTACGAAAATAGGAAGGGCTACTTGTTACAGACTAAACAGAAGGTCGATGCGTGGGAGCGTTTTTTTTTTTTTTGCACAACACAAATTGAAACGTGACCGAATTTTTTTTTCTTTTGTCACTGGCAGTAAACAGTTTTTTTGTTTTAAAGTTATTTGCCTGCGGATTTTTACGCGTTGGATTCAGTGGACCAAGACGTATTAATTTCGTTTTATTGAAACGCAGCGCCTGTGATAAATTTTGTTTCTCGCAAGTAAAACGGATTTTTTTTTAAATGACTTTTCGAAAATTATTTTTTATTATCTATCCGAGCAGAAGTGCTTTTCTTAAGAACTTGAAAATATCTTTCCGGTTGCCGCCGAGGATGTTTATGTTTCGGGCGGAGCAAAATTGGGTTTATTAAAAAAAAATTGATCGCTCTATAGTATAAGAAAATAGGAGAGCTATTTGTTGTCGACTGAGAGTGGGGTGTTTCGCATGGTCTTTATTCTACACTTTCGCATGGTCGGTTAATGATCCGTTAAAAATGCCAATATGCTGACGGCCTTCGGTCGGAAATTACAATGTCATCGGCATTAACGTAATTTCCAATCGAAAATGTAATTCGGCTCAGTCGAAGCGTTAAATTGATCGGTGATCCGAATACCCTCGACAGGTGTTCGTAATTCATATTTTCGGTTAGTCCATTCTATCAATTCCTCCCGACTTGTCAACTACTATTTGTTATCTAACGAATTGTCACAGCTTATCATTGACAGTAAACGGGTTCTTTGTGATTTGTTTGCTTGTTGCTTTGTTAGTTATGATTTGTTCGCTTGATGGTTTGTTAGTTATGATTTGTTCGAAAGGTTTTTGTGCATTTGATTTACCGGTGAGTTTTTCCTCACTAAATCAAATACAAAAAAAAAAAAAAACTTAAGCTTTCGTTGATACGTTCTCTGTTAATTAGTTACGTTCAAGCGAGGAGTTTGTGACAGAATTATTGTTATTGTCTCGTCGACAGTAAACACGTTTTTTTTTTCTTTTTCATGAGTTTCTAAAAATAATTTTTTTATTATCAATCCGAACCAAAGTGCTTTTTTTTTTTTTTTTTTTTTTTTTTAGGACACGTGAAAATATCTTTACTGTTTTCTGCGAGACTGATAATATTTTTGGCATAAGCAAAATTGGGTTTTTTTAAAAGGCGATTCCTGTTTGTTGTCCAAGAAAAGATCCGAGAAAAATCGCAATATTATTGGCATTAATGTAATTCCCAGTCGAAAATCTACCACGACGCAATCTCGTAGCGTTAAATTGACCGGTGATCCGAATAGCCTCGATTGGTCTTCATGAATCACGTTTTTGGGCGCTCCATTGTATCAATTCGTTCCGGTTCGCGACCCTCGCGCTTTAACAATTTTAGATTTTCCGTCGTGCGAATTAAACACGCACGCTGCAAACATTTTAATAGAGTTCCGCGTGATCGGTCAATTTTTCTATTTATCATTTAATTAATTGAAAAAAAAAAAGATAATAATTCCGACGACTGTTAAATGATATTGTCTTCTCCGAATTTTATGTAGAATTATTTTCGTATCAATACGTTCCAGTTCGTGAAAGTTTCCGCATAATTGCATGATTTTTATTAATTTTTTTAAAGTACAGCAATTCATCTTTCTCGAATTTTATGCAGAATGATTTTCTCAGTTTTTTTCGTCAATTTCTTTCGTCTCGACGTGCCGCCGTAATGCGGCCCGATTGAAAGTGCGAGACATTTCTGGTTCGCTCCGCCGGTGTAAGTAACTTCATCGGAACTTTCGAGAAACGCGCTGCGGTTCAGGGCGGTTTTCTGCCCCGTGCGGTGAGCGCGTGGGCCGACCCCTCGGTGACTCGTGGCTCCGCGATCTCGAGGAAGTCTGCCATTAAAAGCGGCCCGATCGGACGGACGAACTCGGCTTTTCGTCACCGGAGAGGGAGGACACCGAGAGATAGATAGACAGATTTACTGTACAATAGGACCTGCGGTCCTCTAGGCGAATACATTAATACAAAAAAATACCAGAAGTAACATGTGAACGACAAAAAAATAACGAAACTTAGGGTCGAATTTTGATACATCAGCTTGAACTTAAGATCGTTCTTCAGCTCGAACTTAAGATCGAAGTTTGGTCTAAATTTCATTGCGTGCTTAAGTTTGATCTTAAGGTCGGACTTAAGTTGGTTCTTAAATCGGCACTTAAGTTTGATCTTAAGTTCGATATAAAGTTCAAACAAATGTCTTAAAATTCGACCCTTAATACCCCGGAGCATAGCCAAACGGTAACAAAACTGAATAAACTCAAAAAATAAAGTGAAAAACTCAAAGATAGCAACATGAAAAAAGATAACGAACCCCGAACTTAAACCGAGACGCGGAGACCCGTTAATGATCGCGATCCTTTCGGGGCCTCGTTATTCCAAGTCAACTGCCGACTAATAACCGTACCGGAAATACTGGATCAATACCGCGCGCGATAGCGAAACAACATTTCTTCGGTTTTTTCAACGACCCATTAAAACGAACAAAGAGATTTGTAAAACACGAGTAAATACATTTTTCGGATAAATGAAAATTTTTCTTGAAAGGCAATAAAAGAAAACAGTTTGTAAGGTATTTATACCGAAATATCGAAATTAATTTTTTTTGAAGATTCTTCAATACCCAATTAAATGAATAAAAATTTGTAGAAAATAAGCAAACACATTTGTTAAAATAAAAATTATTATCATATTTTTTTTTTTATGAATAAAAACGTTTCTAAATGGAAATAGAATAAACAATTTGTAGGGTATTTGTATCGATAATATCGAAACTAATTTTTTGTCATATTTTTCAATACCCAAAACATCAATTAAACAAAAAAAAATAAGAAAATGATCATAAATCTCCGAACGCGAGAGACAAATTTTCCGTACAATCCGAGAACTGATAAAAAAAAAAATCAGACCGAGGAAAGTAGTGAAAAAGAGGAGAAAAAAGAATGAAAAAAAAATTTCATTTCCGGTACACGTCGCTTCGCTTCCGGTCGGCCGGAAGTATCGTACGAGAGTAACGAAATAATAAGCACGTTGCAGTAAGCCGTAAGAGCGGCTCAGCGGATCTGCGGATGACCTTGGGTTCGCACGGACTTCCAGAGAATCCTCGATCGCAATCTCCGGCGCTGGGCAAATCGACGCGCGGAGAGCGGCGATGTGCGTGGCGAAGGAGAGTTTGTCCCGAGTTTGCGAATCGTCGAGGATTACACGACACGCGTAGGGTGGCCCGGAGCCGGGCCAGAGGCAGAGAACGGAGAGAGGATTCACGAGGGGAATCCCCGAAAGATTAATGTCCCTGCGAACGAATGTATTAGCGTGTAACCATCATCATAGGGTTTCGAGGGGATGAAGAGTTTTTTTTTTTTTTTTTCTATCGGGGATCTCCACATCGAATAACTCACTCGGTCGTTTTTCAATGCGGGACGAAATATATGTATGTCGGGACGTCCATCTATGTGTATATGGGGCATTTCACGTCAAGTCGAACGGCGCAAAACCTGAGCGTCTTAGGGTCGAATTTCATAAGGCGTTAGTTTGAACTTAAGATCGCTCTTGAGTTCCAACTTAAGATCAAACTTAAGATCAAACTTAAGATGGAACTTAAGATCGACATACAGTTCAAACTTAAGCTTAACCTTAAGTTCAATTATAATAGATCTTAAGCACGCAATCAAATTCAGACCAAATTTCGAGTCTTAAGTTCAAACTAACGTCTCGAAATTCAACTCTCAGATCCAGCTGAAAGTTCATGATGTTGTAGCATTGTACAGTGTGAGTGCCTGGAATTTTTCTCTGATTTTAATCGGCTCTCGCTTTCAAGTCAGCAGATAGGGGTGTTGATATTCAAAATTATCATACCTCTGAAAATTTTGGTCCTACGAAAAAAGGTCGTGTACAAAAATGATAATGTTTTTGATGAAGTATCTTCGAACATTTTTTCAAAATTTTCCAAGCACGAGAAACTTAAAAAAAAAAAAATAATAATTTTTTCAATGTATGTTTCAGCAAGTATGATCGTGCATTTCGCTTAAAATTTCACAGATTGTTCTTTTATTAGTGTCAAATCTAAATCTCAAGATGGGATTGTGTTTAATTTTCCGCAGGCGTCGAACAATTTCTTTTATATGATTGTATCTATACATCCTTTTTTTTTTTAAACTTTCTCGGACGTGGAAAATTATTGAAAATAATGTACGAAGATAGTTCATAAAAAATTAGGATAATTGTTTTTAAAAAAACAAGCTTTATGCATATATCATATAAAAAAGTGTTAGACGCATTCGGAAATCGAATAAATTTGAAATGTACACATATGGTTTCACACTAACAAAAGAACATTGTGTAAAATTTTAGGGAAAATGCATTCATCCTTGCTGAAAAATTTAAAAAAAAAATAAGAATTTTCTGTTTTCTTTTTTTAAGTTTCTCGTACTTGGAAAATTTTGAAAACATTTACGAAGATAATTCGTAAAAAAAAATAGCATCCTTTTTCTAGACGATGTTTTATTGTACGACCAAAATTTGCATAGAAATAATAGTTTTTAATATTAACAGTCCTATTCGCTGACTTAAAAAAACGAGAGCCGATAAAAGTGTGAAAAAAATTCCAAGCACTCGCGCTATATAATTCTGCAACATCACGAGCGTTCAGCTTGATCTAAGAGGGTCAGACTTTTGGGCCGTCCTTGACGTGGAACGTCCCATATGTTATGCAGGATTTTCATTCGCCCCGTTCGGCTCAGTTTCCGACCTCGAATCGTGTCACAGTGCTGACGCGCTTTATACGAACTGACTCCAATCGTATTAGCCTGCTTTTGTTCTCGCGCTGCCGAGTCCGCGCGAAGCTCGAATTTGCGTGCGACCGCTAGACACATAGCGGACAGCGAGAAAGTGAAATAATCTATTCTCCGGTTACCGTGGCTCGCTCCTCTCAACCCCTTTAATTCTTGCGGCCCGCTGTATCGTCGGCATCAACATCAACATCCCCTCCGGCCGACTCAATTTCGTTCCCGTTCGTCTGCGGCCGGAATTTCTATTTGCATACTTCGCGCACAGGTTACAACCGGGCCTGGGCGCTGTTGGGTCGCTCGGCCGAGGGGTGAAAAACAAATATTTGTCGATCGAGGTGAAAAAAAAAACAAAACATCGTAACTTGTTCTGCACTTTGAATTAAATGTTCGGTCTATGTTGGCGAAAGAATTGATATATTTGTAGAGAAAGTCATCTTCGATGAAACTATATTTGTAACTTTTGTTGTAATTTTTCAAGTACGAAAAACTGAAAAATAAGAACAGGAAGTTAGTTTTTGAAATTTTTCAGCAAGTGTCTTTGCATAATTCTTAAAATTTCACAGAATTTTATTTGTTTATTTTTTTCACGTGTGCTGAAATACCTTTTAAAAATAGGATCGCATAGTAAACTGAACGACACAACGGTGTCGATCTGTAAACAAGTTGAAATCGAAGTGTACGCAAATAAAGGCCAGGAGCAAGTAATGTAGCGATCCAGCGAGTGTGTTATTTACGACTCTGAGTTTGAGTCGTACCAGGAAAGGGAGACCGACGAGGGCACGAAAGTCTCGGGGAAACTGGGTTAGTCGTGACGCTTTAGTTCCGAAACGCAGGTCAAAGGTCACCTTGACATATCAAAATGGCGGAGAGTCTCGTATAATCGCAAAAATCGTCGTGACGATTTTTCGATATTGAAACACATCAAATTAATTAGTAGGGACATCCGGTATGGTTTGGTTTTTTTGGCTTTTAGCCTTCAAACTTCGTTTCCGAAAAATAATTTTTTGCCTCGCGTTTCTTCGAACGCCCGTTAGATAGCGAAATAGTTCGTTTAATGGCTAAACCATCGAGAGCCATTCGCGGAATCGAGCCAACGAAATTGCTGTGCATCGCGCGGGACGATGAGGTACAAAAAGCCACTCGTTCAAAGGTCGAAGGTCACCTTGATAAATAAAAATGGTAGAAATGATCGTTTAATCGCAGAAATCACAGTGACGATTTTTCGAAATTAAAACACTTTCAATTAATTAACAACGACATTTCGTGTGATGTCCTTGTTAACTGATGCATTAGTTAGACGCTAACGCGTATGACGGAAGAGAACTCGGAAAGTCAAAGTCTTGCAATTCGGCGACCCAAAGGTCGACACGAACCTGACCGAACGCTTTCCTTTGAATGTATCTATGAAGTAGATACATAACGAGGTGTGGTCAATTCTTGGAATGGAATGGACGCTGAGGACAGGATCGACGGAGCCTTTATAGCTGCCAGCGAGCACTTCGCTTGCGCGAAGCGCTCCGCCGACTCGCCATCTTGCGGCCAAGCGCGAAACTATCCGCGCATAAGGGCGCCCCGTTACAATACATATACTTTTTTTTTTAACATATTTTATACATTATACGTATTGTAGTTCAGTTTAGTGCTTACTGTTGGTACATAATTTACTATTTGGAGCTCTAAAATAGGATTTTATGGGAACAGATTCTAAGAGGAGAAATCCGTCAAATAAATTAAACTAAATTAAGAGATACACTGGACATGTAATTACGCGGTTGGCAATGAAGACTGATTATAATATTTAAAAAAAATCCTTTCAACTTCGCTTCGGAAATAGACTTTTTTCCGTCGCGATTTTCCGATCGCCCGTTAGATCGCAAAATAGTCGTTTAATGCCTAAACCATCGAAAGCATTCGCGGAATCGAGCCAACGAAATTGCTATGCAGCGGACCGTACGAAGAAGAAGAAAAAAGCCACTCATTCTCTCGCTCTTTCATCGCCGAGGCGCTCTCGCATCGCGGTAATTATACTCTGCACGGGCAGTGCTGCCGGTGCAGAGAGCACGCGCTCGTCACGGTTCTAGTCACGGTCTGGTGTACGCCAAGCCGCGCTGCAACCCCTGCTCGTGCACGAGCCTCTCGGCCAGTCTCGAGGAGCTGCGCCGGGGGGCGAAGAGGTCGGGAAAACGAGAAAAGAGCGCGATGCAAATAGCCACTATCTTTTTAATGTCCAAGAGGGAGAGAAATGAAAACAGAAAAGAAAAAAAAACATGAAAAAAAACGCGCGTTCGATTGTGAAGGGAAAATTTCATTCTCGTTCTCCGGCCAACCTCTGCGCAGTGTTTCATCTTAAACAATTTTATTTTTCTTGTTATAAGACCGGGAGTTTAACCCCGGAGTGTAGGAAAACAAATTTTCAAGCACTGTCGCAAGTTTCGGATTCAAAAATTATTACGCCCAGATATTTTTTTGGTGAAAAATTAGTAGATTCAATTTATTTTTTTTTGTGTGCCGAGACGAATCAATACTTATTGTGTTAGAACAACTGCAACACTTTTCCATCAATTAAGACCTACCGATCAGTAACTTTTATCAGTCGTAAATCCCGCAGCGGCTTAAATCAGAAAAACAATTTCATTTCCCCAGCCGGAAATATATTGACATTAATGACAGTTCATTTTTTAAATATTTTTGTACACTAATTGAGCACAAAATTATTTTTAAGTACTGCGGTGAGTTTCAGATAAAAAAAATTATCACAGATAGAATAGTGTTGCTTTATTCGTGTCCTGAGGCAAGTTCACTAAGGACAGAAGAAGATGGCGCAGCGCAAAATTACATAATCATAACATAAACTTAAACTTAAAGTTAAACTGTATAATCAAACCAAAAATAACATAAATATTTTTTTCGTCAAAAATAAGATCATTTTTATTTTTATTTTTTATTTTTCTTTAAACTGTGACGAATTAGTAGTTATGTCAGAGCAACTGCATTGCCCTTCCATGAAGTAAGCCACACTTATGTATAACTACATCAATCGTAATCCCCGCGATGGGCCAAATCAGAAAAACAGTTTGATTTCCCCGTACGGAAGTACATTAATGTAAACGACAAAATTAATCACAAGAAAGTTCCACGTCTCGTTTCGAAATTCTACTCCCCTGACAGATTAAATTCGTATTTACACGGTCACTTAGCGTGAGACGGTAGTTAAATCATAATGGAATAAGTACCTACAGGAAGTTCAAGCCGATACAGCGAGCTAACTATGTATCTACATCTATAGCGCGCGTAAACCCGCAGGGATAAACGCCCGAACTTTCCGACCTAAATAGTTACATGGAATATCGTTAATTCAATTTTCTCTTTTCCAAACTAATCAACAAATTACTTTACACCGAAATTGACGAATTACAAGCCGCGCCCGAACGGTACGAAAATTGCCAAAAAAAATATGTGTGACTAAAATAAACAAAACAAAAAATAAAATAAATAAAAAACATATCCGGTCGAAGAAAGTTTCGGTGGGTCGATCGGGCGTGTCCCCCGATTGGCGACGGACAACCACGAAGCCGCCGCACCGCCGCGGCGGGTTTCACCCTGACGATTCACGTTCAAGGAGCGCGCCGCGCGGTGTGGATGTTCCGTGGAGAGGTAGCTCGGGTCCGGCTCTATAGAGCACACAGCGGGCCGGCCGAAAATCGATCGGTCGGAACGATAGTGGCGATAGAGAGTCAGGAAGGACGACGGCTGGGAGTACAACGGGAGCGAGCGCTTCGGCGAACCGGCAGGTCTGCCGTTCGCCGCCGAGATCTCAGGCGGATCGATCAGAGCCACGCTGGCACCGATTGGCGCCGGGCCTTCTTCGTGTGCACCCGCATTATAAACCTCTCTGGCGTAGGCCCAGTGCACCTCGATTTAATCTCGCTCGGCCTAGTGTTTACTGGGCGGGTGAGCGGCGCGGCGAATTCGGGGAAAAAGGGGGCTTTATTCTTCAACACTACGAAATAAAAATAAGGCAAATGAGAAAAGAAAACAATGACAGGTAATTTTTGCGAACCGTTGTTTCAGCGTGGGACCGTTTGAAAAGATGCTGGCTACGAATGTAAAAAATTGCAGGACATTTTTGGAAAATGGGGAATATAATGAACATTGAAAAATGGAAATTCTGAAATTCGGTACATTTGGATCTGGGAATTATTTTTTATACGATACCTTTGTAGATCATCAAACGCGTGGCATTTTTTTGTACGATTTTTTTTTAGTTGCAAACATTAAACACGTCCTCCGGCAGTGAAATCGTCGACCTTGCCCCTGAAGGACGAAACTTCGGGTTATTTTTAACACTCTTTGTCCCTTCAAATATTCTTCACCCTTGAACCTTACAAGGTCGAGGCACATATTTACTGCGCAGTATAAGTCGTCTCATTAAAAACTTTCTGAATTAACTTTTTCATAAATCTATTTTAGTCGGCTGATTTTGCATTTATTTTGCATTTAGGAAAAAAAAAAATGAGACAAATAAAATGAAAATTGAATTATTCTTGGTTCAGTCGTGACAAAAATTGAAATAAATCGTCGTTGTACAACGGAAACACGATACATAACGGAACACCTTTATAAATAATCAATACAAATAAAAACTTAGCGAATTAATTTTAAAAAGATTCTATTCTGGACGTTCCGATGATTTTGCCTTTAGTAAATTTGAGCGAATCGTCGATTTACAACGGTCACAAGTTGTAAACCCCTCGAGGCCCGTCGGCGACTAATTACTTACGATTTCAGTCGCTTCCCTGCTGAAGTCCACCGAACCATTTATATTATTTGCGGGATAGTCCGTGCATACAGTGATTCATCACGGGTTGGTTATTGGATGAATCTCACCGGAAGAGGCAATGTAAGTCCCGCCATTCGAATAATTAATAACTCTCCGAGCCGCCGGAGGGAACAGCGAAATATTTCTCTGTGATTAAAATTGAGGAATGCGATCGAGCCTTGCGGAGAGTCTCTCGGCCGACTCGACCAACGCCCAGCGAACCTCCAAGGTTATTTACCCCTCGGGAATTCACTTTTCTCTCTGCACCTCGAGGAGATTCGCTGTAACGATGCTCGGCACTGGCTGCTCCTCTTCCATACACTCTTTCGGCAGTACAGACTAAACTGTAATTTTTTTCATGAAAAAAATAAACAATGAAATAAAAAATTTTTTAACTCCAACTGTTTTCGGTGCAAGATAAAATTTTGAAAAATTGGGATTTTTTGAATTATCGCTTAAACTGTAAAAATGTGTAAAGAGTATAACTTGAAATAAATTAGTTGTAAACATTTTTACATTCGATTGGATTTTTTTTTTTTTTGTACGGAAACAATTCAAAATTCAGACACATAAATGAGTTTTTTAAATTTATCGATTAAGTCCCCTAAAAATGCGAGGAAAGTGCAAGTTCAAATAAATGAGTTTTAAACACTTTCACATCCAATTAGATTTTTTATTGTTTTTATTTTTTCGGTACACTTTTTCGTTTAACTTTTAATTAATGAAAATAAATGTGGAAGAATATCGTTCGACTGGGACATAATTTTTTTGCGAACCGAGAGACAAAGCCCTCTCGACGGAAGTGGATAAATCGATCGTTAGAGGCTATTCCAGTTGTTCCCGCGAGGAATCGAGAGGGAAATGTAGATTTATGCGTCGCGGAAGCGATTGGAACGGGGAAAAAATAAAATCGTGGGTTTAAGGTCCGTATGCAGCGCGAAGCGACTGAAATCGAGAGCATCGATCAAATTTCGCCACTTTTTCGTTAAATCGAAAGAGGGTCTTCGGTACGTCGCGCAAATATTTGTTTCCCATCGCGGATATCGTGCGCCACGCGAATCGGAGACTCCCCGTGGTTGATGCGAAGCGGCGAGTACGACGAATCGGGGCGTGGACGAAGGTCCGAAAAACTTCGATTTTCGCACGGAAAATAAACATCTATTAAATCAATTTGAAAAAGTGAAAATTTGGATAAACCTTTTTTTAACTTGCGTTCTTCGGAAAGTAAACATTTCTTAAATCAATTTCCTAAATCAATTTCTTTCTTCAATTTCTTTCTTCAGTTTCTTTCTATAATTTCTTTCTACAATTTCTTATATTAAATTCTTTCGTCAATTTCTTGTAACAATTTCGTTTTTTCATTTCATTTTTTTTAGATTTAGTTGTTTAAACCTTTTTTTTAACTTGTATGTTTTGAAAAGTAAACATTTGCATAAAATTTTAATCGTTTACTCTTTATTTATTTCTTCGAAACTTGCATCTTTTGGACAACGATAATTGAGAGTTATTTTTAATCATCACCGCTGCTAGACGTGTTTAATTTGTACGCGCACGTCGCGCAAAATATTTGTTTCACTAACAGGACGTGGCGAGCGCGACGAATACGTATTAAGTCAATTTGGTAAAGTGAACAATTTTATTTTATTTTTCAAATGTAATTTGAATTTGATTAAATTATTTTTCGAGCCTCGCATCTTTCAGATAACAATGACCCGCGAGTCGTTATTCAAAATATCACCGCCGCTAAATGTGTTCAATTTTTAAGAGTTCCGAAAAAAAAAAAAAAAAAAAAAAAAAAAAAATGAAATTTCATAACCGTCGAGCGGATTTCAACTCATTTAATTAATTTCGCCGCATTACCGGTTACCGTGGGAAATTAAATTTTTCACCAAGATCCGATAATTAATTCCGGTGAAGCCGGTAACGCGAACCGGGCCGGGGAGGGCTTTGGTCGCTGAATCGCCGGGCTGAAAAACGAAATATTTGCTTTCCTGCAATTCGGCGAGCGCCAGAAGCCATTCCGAGCTTGTTCGGCGAAAGTTCCAATTACAGCCAGTAAAGTTTACTCGAATGGGGGAGCCCCGCTTGCTGTCCGATCGAACAATCGTCGAATCGGTGAATAGAAAAAAAAAGAAATAAATAATTGAAAATCAAGAATAGAACGCAAATAGAGCCGCAAGCGAGAAACTAATTTCTCTGGTTTAATAAGCAATAAAAAAATTAAATATAAAAATTAAATTTAAAAAAAAATCCATTTTAAGAAAAAAAAATAATTTGACCCGAAAATATCGAAGGTGGCCTTCGTGACGTCATCGGCTGTTACACGTGGCTGGAAGCTCTCGCGGAAATTCATCAGCGCCGTAAAAAAAAAAAAAGCTAAAAAAAATACACAAATGAAAAAATTCTTTCGGCAATTATCAACATCGGTCGGTACGAGATATCGATGTCAGCGATAAATGAGCGCTTAAGCGGACGACAAATCGAGTGATGGAACGTTTTTTATTCACGAGCTTCGATGAAAGCTGGCCAATCGCTCTGACTGCTCATTTACTGGTTTTACTGTGCGCAAAAAAAATTGAAAAAATGAAAAATGATACATTTTTCAAACAGCTCTGTCGATATTCGAACTCAATCGCAAATACGCTCTTTGCACAATTCTTATTTTCTTTTGTAAATAAATAATATAATAAAAAATAAGAGAAATTAAAAAAAAAAAAAAGAAAATCGTCATAGCTCTAGGAAAAACGTGCGGTGATAATTTCGTTAGGAATCTCCTTCGGAAAATCACGAATTTGCTGTGCATAATAAATTCTGTAGGGACGTGAAAAAATCTTAACCGAGATTTTGTCGGCATAAAATTATTATATAAATAATAAAAATAAATAAATAATTTTTGAGAAATGTTAATAAAATATAACGAAAAAAGTTTAAAAAATAAAAAAAAAAAAAGCTCATCGCCGTAGGAACCGATTCGTGTTGAGAATCGTGCGGATGGCATTTTCGTTAGGAATCTACTTCGGAGAATCACGAATTTCTTGTCCATCATGAATTTCGTAGGAAGGTAAAAAATCATAGCCGAGATTTTGTCGCCTTAAGATTATAATAAAAGCAATGAAAACAAAATAGTAATAAATCATAAAAATAAAATAGCAATGAATGATAAAAATAAAATAGTAAAAAATGATAAAAATAGAACAGTAATAAATCATAAAAATAAAATAGTAAAAAATGGTAAAAATAAAATAGTAAAAAATGATAAAAATAAAACAGTAAAAAATCATAAAAAATAAAATAGTAAAAAATCATAGAAAAAAATTGTCGATAAAGAATACCGAAAAAAAGGGTCATCGCCATAGGAGTCGATTCGTGTCGAGTTAGGAATCGCGTTAGGAAAATCGCGATATTTCTTACGCATCATAAATTGGGGGGGGGTTCGAAAATCCTAACGCGGGGATTTTGGCGCGTTAAGATTTTCTGGAGCGATTGGAAAACCGAGACAAAACTCGAGCCGTGGGGTCGTGGGCTCGAGGGAGAAATGGCACTGCGTCATCACACCGGGGTCGCGAGAGTCTCGTGTTACGAGCCACGTATGGTCCGAGGGTCGGCCGAAGCTCTCCTCGGCCGCGCGCAGAAAACCGCAAGGGTTTCTCCCCGTTAGGGACGATTTCCGACTAGGGAAATTCGCGCGAACCGGGAGCCGTTCGCGCATTTCGTATACGAAAATGTTGCGACGATGTAAATCCTCGAAGGGTCAAAGGCGGGCCGGAAAATAATCGCCGAGATGCGTTATCCATATTGCCACGAATCGAACGAAGCGGAAGCGCCAAATCGTTAACCCTAGATTGGAACACTTGTCGCGCGAGTTTAAGCGCAACGAACCAAAATTAAACGCTCCGCGAACGAATGTTGTCATTAAAGCCGACAAAAAAGATATAAACATATTCATTTAACGTTATTTATTTTATCAAATGTAGACCCAATAGTTTTTGTTACATACATTTTTTGAGCTTGTTTTTGTTTAGACATTTTTAATAAAATCTTCATAAATTTTATTAGATATACGGAATATGTGATGGTATTTATTGCGTATAAGAATAATACATTGAAGTCGCAAGAGAATCCGAATCTTCGGCATAAACAAGTAGAAAAAAAAAAAACAATAAAAATTTGGAAATTTCAGTATTGTGGTGTTAAAAAAGTTTGTAACAACGAACTTTTTTAACACCACAATACTAAAGTTTCATGCAATTTTATACAATCATATATATATACGAAATATATCGTTGTAAACTTTATTAAGTAAAAACGTATTATATCGTTATAAATTTTATTAAATAAATACGTGATATATCGTTATAAATTTTATTAAATAAATACATAATATGTCGTCGATTTAATTTAAAAAATACGGGAAAGTTTTGAGTTTGGCGAATGTATTATTATTAATATTTGTCACACCGAGCGGTCACTGCGCGATTTGAATATATATTCCAATGTCGTTTGTCCCGTGGAAGCTTGGGGAGCGAATTTTCGCGAAGCGAATTGCCCAAGAGGCGTGAAGCGACGTCACAGTGTATTGTTCGCATGGGGGGGGATCGATCTCATGTATTTTAGATGAAGCTCCGAGAATCCCGCGAGCTTCTTCTCTGTTCTCCATTAATCTTACTTTGATGCAGTAAAAAGCTCGTCGCTACACGCGTTAAATTGGCACGGGCGAGAAATGGAATCCTCTTTTCTTCATCCTACTCATCCAGTCCTAAAAGTAACGTACACATACATATACATAAATATATATCGATGACCTAATTCCATAAAGGCGTATCGCCTGTGCATAAGCATAGCCTGTCCACCTTTTTGGCATCAGGTTGTCCACACACACACACACACACACACACACACACACACACACACACACACACACACACACACACACACACACACACACACATATATATATTGTAGAGATAGAAAAAGTACCAAAAAATACTTTATGTACAAAGTACAAAGTTTCTCGAGTACTTTTTCCAAGTACTCGAGAATCCAACGTTTACTTTAATTTCACTGTAAAAGACGATTGATCTTTCGTCGTCTTTCATAATTGTACATCAAATTTGATCTATCAGTTTTTACATAAACATTTCCAGTCCAGTACATTAAATTTACTTTTTAAAATTTATGTACTGTTAATGGAATTTTTAATGCATAAACTGATATATTAAATTTCACGTACAATCTTGATGAAAAATTAAATACACCGGAAATACATTACCGTAAATTGTGTACTTTAATTTTACTGCAAAAGTACTTTAAATCCAACAATTTACTTTAAATTTCACCGTAAAAGCCCGTTAGTTTTTCATGGCCTTATCGTTAATCGTACGTTAAATTTAACGTACCAGTTATCGCATAAAAAATTTCCCGTCCGCAGCATTAAATTTACAATTTTTTTTTTTTTTTTTTCCACAGTGCTAAAAATACACGATAACATCGTCATCGAAAATAAGTCGGTAATTGTGGAAACGAGGGTGGAGGCGGACAAAGGTCACGCTAAATTTGTATCCTTAAGGGTCTCAAAAGGGTTTCCGGTTTCGTAGGGCCCGGAAGAGTAGAGTCGAGTGGGGGTTCCTCGGGAGGGGGGTGAGGGCTCGACTCTTGCCAAGGGGTTGACTGACCGAGAGACGGAAGTAGCCCGTTTCCAGGCCCCGTACACCGTCGGAGCTTGAGGATGGCTGGAGCGACAAAGCCGAACGGGGGAAAACCGAGGTTCCTGCGCGGCGAACCGTGCCCCGATGGTGTGTGCGAGAGCACGGTAGAGATTTTTGCACCGTCGGAGGGGAGGAAGTCGCCGACGGCGCGAGGGGGGGGGGGGGGGGGCTCGATCGTATGCAGCGCGAGAAATAAAAAAAAAAAACATTAACACCCAACGCATCCTTCAATTGACCTGTCCTATTAAATTGTCATAAAAGGCAGACGAAAAAAATGTTTAAATATCAAAAGTGGCAGAGAAAATAAAAGAAAAATCAATAGGAAACTATCCCATTTCCACCGCCCAAGCTCCCCGCCGACGGGCAACAGCAATTCCAATTAAACTTTCGTCCGTCCATAATTAAGAGATCCGGAGTTCCGGAAAATGACAAGGGTGGTCCAGGGGAAACTCCGCTTGAACTTCGAAGCCTGCGAAAGCGTCAGGTCGATCGTAAGACACGCATGAAATACACTGTGAAAAAAATTTGTATGAAAATTAATGTGGCTGACTGAAAGTTTTTGTGCACAGAGTGGTATCTTAAGTTTCGTGGACAATTGTGATGAAATATTAATGTTCAGTGTATTAAAAATATAAGAAATACTTTATTATTAATAACTGACTTTAATTTCAATGAAAAAGTATATCAATTTTTTACCACAATTACACATTAAATTTCATGTAACGAGGTTTTACTATAAAATCTTTTGATATCAAGTTTTTGCTATAAAAACTTCCGTGTCTGGTGCATTAAATAATTTTTTCTTTTCACTTGTTAAATACACAATGCAAAAAGAATTACTTTGAAAATTAATTAATGGTATTGGAAGCTTTTTTTTTTACATAAACTGTTTCGGAAATTTCAAACACATGTGCGTTGCAATTTTACAGTAACATTTAGATTTTTCATGAAAATGTTTTAAAGTTTCATGCAAAAGATTCATAACATTAATATCTCGTTTTTTAAATTTCCAAAAAAAAGCTACATCAATATTCAATTAACGTAACTGATCCAAGCAAATTTTAAGTTACGTAAATGAAATTCACAATTTATTTTTCCACCACACATATCGTCTATGCAAGAAAAGATGGAGTTATCGAAACTGGCTCTCCTAGAGTGGGGGAAAAAAGGGTTGTCGTAGGAAAAGCATTACCTCACGTGTGGAGAGTGGTATGAGAAAAAAGATCGAAGGGAATAAGTGTCGTCGAAAGGGACAGAGGGGCAACGGCGCCGCAGGGGAACGGCCGAACAGAACAGGTCACGCGGCCAGCGGGAGGGGGAGAGAGCGGACGAGGCTTGGAAAAGTGAACGTCCCAAGCTCGGCGAGTCGCGCTCGCCGCGCCATCCAGCGGCGTGCCGGAAGCTGGGCGGAGGTGGTGGGGATAAAGCCCCGCAGTGCGGCGCGATCGATACAACCCCCACCACCGCCGCCTGCGGCGCCTTTCGGAAGCTCCCCCCCCCCCCGCCCGCCTCTCCTTCACCGTTCCACCGGCGCACCAACACAACAAGTCTTCGCCGCGCTGCGTGTTTCTCTCTCGCACGCTTCCCGGCCCAAGCCGCGACGTCTTCGGATGGTCGGAGACTCGCCATCTCGCTCTATCATCATTTCCTTCGTGGAAGCTGATGTACACAAACCCCGAGCTGGCGCTGTGGATACCGCGAAGCGGAGGAACCGTGCGCGCGCAGCAGCGCCACCTATCTCGATGCTCGCCTCTTCGCCACCCGAAAGTTTGCCTCCCCGGCGGCGCCCCCCGAGATCCAGCATCGAACGGTGAGACTACTATGCCAGTGCTGTGTACTTATGTACTGTGTACCTATGTACTGTGTACTTATGTACTGTGTACTTATGTACTGTGTACTTATGTACTATGCACTATGTATGGTGTGTCTACTGCCGTGTCCTGGCGGAGATGCACGCATATTTTTCGCGCTCGTAGGCGTGGGTTAGCAGCTGGAGCGCCGGTCGCGGTTGCAATGCGAAAATTCATTTTTATGATGATACTGTAGAAATTTTAAACTAAGGGTGCTAGCCGGTGGATCAGCATTTTTAGCGGGGCGGTTTTTTTTTATTTATGAATAGTGTAGCTGGGAAAAACGGTATTTGGCATTTGCGAGTTCTTGGGTGGATTCTGGGAGTTCGATTTTAGTATTGTTGAAATGAGGAACCAGTTTTTGGTAAACGACGCATAGTGCGGATTCGGAATCAGCATTTTCACCGATTCTTTTTTTACATCTTTTGTTTATGTTATAGCTGGGAAAAACTAAATTAGGTGTTTGGGAATGTAATTTGTTCTTAGGTGGAGTTTCGATTTTACTGCAGTTCAACCGAGAAACGAGTGTTTGGTAATATAATGTATGGAACAAAGTAGGGATCAGCATTTACACTGTTTTTATTTTACAGTGTTTCAACAATATAAATGCTATAACTGGGAAAAACTAAATTAGGTATTTGGGAGTGTAGTTTGTTCTTAGTTGGATTCTGAAGCTTCGATTTAGGAACGAGTATATATTTGGTAAAAAATGCATGGAACGGATTAGGGCAAAGGTCGTGTCTATGGCCTCGTACATGTATCATTGATTCACGGGGTAATCAGGCTGGACCACCTTTACCCTTATTAATATTACAGCCTAACCACCGTTCGTGAAGACTTAGGTCAAAGAGGCTTCGGCCAGTTACGCAATCTAAGGATTACTAAAATGTTTAAAAAAAAACTCATTTCTTTCACTTAGGCATTTCGACCATTAATATCAAAATCGAAATTCGTACGTGAAAAAAAAAAAACAGATTAAAAAGAATCAATAACGTGATAATTATTAATAGCGTTTGATGGCGATTTGTGATATTTGTCCTCCTTGGGTGAAATTTAAAAAATAAATAAAAACTACATAATTTGTGACAGTATGGAGTAACAGAGGAAAAATTAAATACTCATTCGAGTAAATCTGAGGTGCAAGCAAATAAGAGAAGAGAGAGAGTGAGACAAGGAGAGGTGAGCACGAGAGATTTAAAAGAGAGTCTCTCGTCTTAATTACTGTGGCAGAATCGGCCCGGTGAGAATAGTTGAGAGGCCACTTTAACCGTCCTTTACCGTTTCGAGAGATCGATCCTACCGCGCCTCGCCTCTACTGCTAACTCTCTCAAGTGCCTTTCAACGACCAAGAGAGAAAAGAGAACACCCGCAGGAGCAAAAGATCCACACCTTTGAACCTCGAGAACATTTTTGTAATGCAAAGACAATCGTCCGATAAATGTATTTAAAAAATCACCGTAAAACAGATTTATCAATTTATTAATCTATCAACGAATCTGCATCGAGCAATAAAACTCGAAAACTATCATACGAAAACATATTTTATTACTAAATAATGTAAATTTAGTAGATTGACAATATTTTGCATGGTAAGCAATTTTTAATACCAAGAAAATCATCCAACAAATATATTTAAAAATCACGGTAAATCGGAGATTTATTGATTTATTAATTTATCGACAAAATCGGATCAAGTATTCATCACCAAATTTTTACGATATTTCGAAATTGCGGACGAACATCGATCGGCTATGAAAAGCAAAAAGTATCTTTCGCATGTCATATTATAAAACACACTTCATTATTAATCGTGTAAATTTTTTACATTATTAAATAATATTTCGCACGGCAGCCGTACGTAATAAAAAATTCTTTGTAGTTCCATGCGCGAACTGTAAATAATCCGTGCCAATAAAAGGTTCCTTCCCGCGACCTATATATATATATAGATTCTACCGAGCTTATAAATGGCACACTCCGTATAAAAAATTTCCAATTTTTCCCACTTCCGATATAAGAAAAATCCGCAGTAAAAAAAGATTAACACCTCTCATTCCCGAGAACATTTTTTTACGTCGAGACAATCCATCCAACAATATTTTAAAAAATCGCCATAAAACAGAGATTTATTCATTCACTAATTTATGAACAAATTCACTTCGAGCACTCATCAATTTTTTACGATATATAACAAGCGATTCGAAGTCCCGGAGGAATATCGTTCGGCTATGAAAAGCAACAAAAAATTATATAATTAAAAATGTAAATTTAAAAAATGAATAAGCAATATTTTGCGCGATAACCGGCGTAATAAAAAAATTCTTTATAGTTCCATGCGCAAACTATAAATAATTCGTGCCAATAAAATGTTCTCTCCCGCGATCTTTATATATAGATTCTACCGAGCTTATAAACGGCACATTCCATTTATAGAATTTGCAATTTTTCCCACTTGGTAACCGACTAACGATCGGTGTTCAATTAATGTTTCTTGGCTCTGTAGCACGTACAGGAATAGAACGCGTGTAACCAAAGTTCTGCACAAACCTCCCTCGCTCCGCCTCGCTCTTACAAAAAAAAAGAATTCGAAACGCAATTAAAAATGTACTTCATTATTATTATTTTTATCACTTTAAAGATTTTTTTTTTTTTTTTGCGAAAAATAACCGAACGTAATAAGTGTAATGAGTAGTGAAAAAAAAAATCAAGCTTGAAACCAGTGTGAAAAATCGCGATACTTCGTCGTCGACGCTGGAGAGCCCTCAATCACGATAACTATAACAGCCAGTGTCGACCGATGCAGTTATCGATCCTGGCCCGGTACGCTCCCCGAAGCCCTCGCGCGCCCTTGGCCCTGGAAATTGACGTCGGTAATTTTTTAACTTTTAAGTTTTTTTTTTTTTTTTGTTGAAAGTCCGAAAAAAATTAACGTTCTTTCAGAGCTGGTCAAGGTACCGAAAAGTACTTAAAGTACTGAGTACTAAGTACCGCAAGTACTTTAAGTGCAAAGTAATTTTCGTACTTAAAGTACTTTTATAAAATACAAAGTGCAAAGTACTTTTTCTTCTTAATCGGAAGAGGCGGAGTTCCGCGAGTACGTAATTTAGAGAGGAATTTTCAAATCAAACGGCCAAACATTTTTTTTCAAAACGTCCAAACTCTTCGTTTCCAATCGTTGGTAAGAGACTAATCGACTGGCCTACGACGACTGGACCTTGGGGTAGTGAGCGGAGGTCGACT
Organism: Amblyjoppa proteus; assembly: GCA_963922035.1. Taxonomy (NCBI): domain Eukaryota; kingdom Metazoa; phylum Arthropoda; class Insecta; order Hymenoptera; family Ichneumonidae; genus Amblyjoppa; species Amblyjoppa proteus. The sequence goes on along the minus strand of OY998229.1, from coordinate 4,607,913 downwards.
CGATGTATAATAACTAAATCTAGGATGTGTGAATTTGGTACAGTGGCCGAAAGTGAGAAAGGTCTCGGTTTTATGCATGAAAAATCATATTTTTGGGATTTAAGTGGAAAATATTGGGTTGGGAGTAAAATAATTGTTATATTCGTGATCAGCGGTAAAAAATACGTCGAATATAGCCTTGAAGCAAAAAAAAAATAGAGCGAACATAGATTTTTCAATTTTTGCGTCACTTTTGAAAAAACGTCGATTTTCGTGATTTTCAAAGGTCGATATCTCGGCTCCCAATGGAGCTAGGGAAAATCCGAGGTGCCCATCGTCTTCTACGGGAAAAAATACACAAGATAGGGCCTTGTACGAAGTTCTAGAATCGTTTTATCGCGGAGTTTCAGGACGTTGAAAAACGCGAAAAATGGGCTCGAACGGGGTAGCCTTGCATTTTTTAGACGAAATTTTCGACAAAAATTTCGTCAAAAATTCGTCTCGATAATTCGACAGCTAACAGATGAGATTAATTTGTCGAAGAGATAGCGATTTTTTTTTCATCGAATTCCCAAAAAAAATTAACGTTGTCTATACGAGATTTCCATGTGCAGACTGAGAGAGAACGCTCGATAATTTGACACCTAACAGACGAGTCTAATGTGTCGAAAAGATAGGGATATTTTTTTTTTTTTACCGAATTCCAAAAAAAATAAATGAACATTGTTCATAGGGGAGTGAGTTTGATGTGTCGACTGGGAGGTAATAATGCTCGATAATTCAACACCCAACGGATGAGTCCAATTTGTCGGATAGATTGGGATATTTTTTTTCGGTCGAGCAACTTTCCCAAACGTTGATTACATTGAGTGTCCGCTATCCGTCAGCTCTTGGCGAAAGAAGTTCGGCCGTTATCCCTTTCCTCGAAGACGTACCTACGGGATCCGTAAATAATAGTGTGGCTAAAAGCTGAGACCGCCATTAGCCGTAGATCACGAGCTTTCATCAATATCTGTCGATAAACAAACAAACAAAAAAAAAAAGGAAGAAAGATAGACACCGCTCGAGAAGCTTCTCCGAATAAACCGGCCCGGTGCGAAATTTCGCTGTCCCGTGGCGATTCATCTCCCTCCGTCACGAACTCTCGACCGCTCGAGTTATCGCTACGCCCAAGTTGTTTTCGCGCGTCACGCATAACCCTTCGACTTTGACGACGTCCTTGTCCCTGCTGACCTGTTGCGAACAAGCTTTGCGGTATGTTTACGAAGCCTCAGAGTTCTAACTTTGCCCTACGATAAAATTACGATTATTTGGTTATTTATTTAAAATAAAAACAATGAAACCATCGTTTCATTTATTATCGGAAATTAGTATTTTTTAAATAATTTTCGGATGATCGTTTAATTTGGTATCAATTAAATTAATATAATCTGAGATACTTGAAAAGTTACACGTAAATAACGATAATCATTTATTAAAAACCATCATTCAAATTATAATCAGGGATTATTTTTTTTTATTTATCATTTGGTTTTCGTTTAATCAACATTACTTGATTAATTTAGTAACTTTGCTTCGGGACTTATTTGCATACTTTTCAGCCGGCATTTCAGGAGTCTTGAAAATCGGATAATTGAAAAAAAAACATAATAATAATAATAAAACATAATTACAATTATTATTGGGAATAATTTTCGGATGATTAACTTATTTGATATTAGTTAAATTAATACTCCATCGATTAATTTAGTAACTTTGGTACTGGGACAAAGAAGCGAAGAAGTAGTTTTATCTCCGCCTGAAGCTACGAGAAAGGTTTTCCTTTCGTTCATTAGATTCTTCTCATTTGCATACCTTTCAACCCGTATTTCAAGAGTCTGAAATACTTAAAACAGAAATGAAAAAAAAACATAATAAAAATAAACATAAGTATATGCTAACTTTCCGTATCTCTTGAGCTTATTACAGACTCCGTTTACTCCAGATAGACTCGGTTAAAGTCTCTGGTCGATTGCCGACACGAAGCCGCTACCAAAGTTACCGCTACGTTAAACTTGTTTTCGCGTGTCGCCCGTAGCGCCGTGAACACTCGTCGTAGTTGACCGCCTCGTCCGTGTCGTCGTCGAGTCTTTTACGTTTCCGTCTCTCCTTTTTTTTTTTTTTTTATAATTCTATCTTTGTTTTCATTTTTATTTTTCTCGTCTCTCGCATCCGAGAGACGGAAACGACCGGCGGGAAGGTCGAGGCGGATCAGTTTCGGTGTTTCCTTGTTGTTTTCTTTCGGAAATGAATTCCCGTTTGTTGTTGTTGTCGCTACGCTTTTCCGAGGCATCGACTCAAGCGAGAATCGTCTCTCGGTCGCAGGATGGACGCGGCGAAGACGTTTCATTGTCGCAGATATTTCTGGATATTAAATTTCGTTATTTTTCGCAGTCAATCTAAAAAATCCATAGCTATAAAAAAAGATGCTAATTGATATCCAAATAAATAAATAATCATTGTTCGAATACTTTCTCGAATAATTCTTGTCTTTCGTTGCTTTTTTTCATTTTTATTGTAGTTTGGTGTTAGAATATCAGTTTTTTATTGTTAAAAAAAAGAAAACTTTCGATAGTCGTAGATATTTCCGGTTATTAAATTTCTGTATTTCCTGTATTTCATTTTTTTTTTTATTTCAAAAAAATAATCATGATTCGAATGCATTTTCGAATAATAATTTTTTTGTTTCTTTTTTTGTAGACCGGGAAAAGTGACAAATTTTTGAACTGTATAATACCGGTTTTTTATTGTTAAAAAAAAATTGACTAATCTCCGAGCTACGGGATTAAGCTCGTCGAAAGGGCACTCGTAACGGAAGACGCCCTCGATCGCAGAGTTGTTATCTGACCCGTCCACTTCGCCCTAGCCTTGACGCCGCCCGGCTGCGAGCTGTCTCGAGAGTCGAGTTCTATAATACATTATCGGATTCAGAGTTATCTGTCATCGTCCCCCCCCCCCCCCTCCGGATTACCCGTTTCGAGTTACACGGAAATATAATTTACTCGCATCCTACGAAAGCTTGCGTAATCATTTATACTAGCCTCGCGTTAATCACCAGGTTGCAAACATTATATCCGATGAAAAAGTCAGTTTTTCTTTACAAATTTTTTATACAGAAAATAATTTTCATAATTTTCATAAAGAGAATAATTTTTATAATGTTCATATAGAAAATAACTTTATAATTTTCATATGGAAAATAATTTTTATGATTTCCACATAAAAAATAAGTTAACAATTTTCGTGTATTTTCGTTGAAAATAACTTTTATAATTTTCATATGGAGAATGATTTTAATATTTTTTAAATAGAAAAGTGCGTCGAGCAGTCGACGAAAATCTTGTTATTTTTTCAACGGGAATGAAGTTTGATCGTTAAAGGGTTAAACTGTGCGTGCACGAGTGATTAATGGATTCGCATTCGCAATAATAACCGGAAGGGAAATCGTGACCTCGACATGTGTTTCATCCATCCCCGCTCGTCGTTAATCCGCAATGGTAGCCGCCGTTATAAACAATCCAGCGAGTTCCGGACCGCTTGCATATGAGCATCCGAGGCTCTCTTCTCCCGTCGGCCCTTAAACGCCCGGTTATCTAACCGATCGCTGGTGCACACGGTAGTGAACGCGGAACGAGCGCGCACGCTGGACCAACGTAATGGCGCCTGAACCTCGCTCCGGTTCCGGTAACGAGCTTGCTCCACAGCACTGGCCCGGTACCCGGCCAGACGTTAGGTATGCTAATTGCAGACGAAGTCGCCTCCTCCCTCTCGACTCGAAAAGGGTCTCGCAAACGTCCTCATGAATTTCCAAAGTTCGCCAATAATGTAGACTCCTTCGCGTAAGATCGAGCGAGTTACAGCTGAGCATTTAAAAAAAATAGTGTCGAAAACTATTTTTTCGTTCTTTCTCATTTACGACTTTTCCGGAGATTATGCCTTTAAAAAATGAAACTGTATTGATACGGTTAAAAAAAATTCTTTTATTGTACAGCTGCAGCCACGGCTGTTCATTTTCTTTTTTAACACTATTTTTGCATTATTTTTCATTTAAGACTTGTCGGGAGATCATAGTATTAAAAAAATTGAAACTATAATGACGAGGTTAAAAAAAATTATTTTATTTTATATATTAAAATTTCGGTCCAATTCATTAAAGAAACATCTAAACAATTTTTTTCCAAAAAAAGCGTTACCCACCCATAAAAAAATGAAACACTCGTCGTTGCCTTAGTCTTTCCGTCGAATCTCGCAGGACTCCATTTGAGAGTAAGATAATTTTCTACATCATTAATTTACTCTTCACATTTTTGCTTCACAATTCTTAAAACAAAAAAAATATAATGTATATATATATTTTTCAGCGAAGGAAATTTTTATGCCGTGCAAAGGGTGTATTTGCATTCCCTTCGTTATTCCGAAACAGCGTCTCGAGAAGCGCGAGCTCTCGAGTGCCGTAGATTTTCTCGTTTCTCGGCTCGCATTTCTCGAGCGTGCCTCCTCCTCGTCCGCGATGAAAATTACGAGGGCTATCGTTAAACTGGATAACTGGTAGTTCCTGTGTCGAAACTTGTACGCGCGCCCACTCGCTTTGTCCCAGGAGTTCGACGCTGTTAGGTAAACGTTTCGCTAGGCCATTTAGCTGATGCGTCCCCTTCGTTCCCTGTGCAATGCGCGTGCCGTTTACGCGCAGAGTCCGAGAGCCTCGACGCGGCCGTGCGGTGTGTGCATGCGTAAGTTCGCCTGCACTCGGCCACGTTTCCTTCACAGCTGGACAGTATTGTAAATACATAACGCATTTCAGGTATTTAAAATACGTATTTTAAATACATATTTAAAATACGTATTTTAAATACATATTTAAAATACATATTTAAAATACATATTTTAAATACGTTTTTTAAATACATATTTTAAATGGTCAAATACTTGTGTGGTATTTAAAGTACTGTTTGGGCCAAGTATGAATAAAATAGAAAATATTTCTTTCACCTCCGCATTTGAATTTTGAGAATGATTGTAGGAATATCCGGAGGCAAAATACTTGGAAGATGTTAACGGAAAGGAATAAAAATGTTATGTACAATTTTTGAAAATTTCATTGCATAATACCAAATTTGAGACGTGAAATAAGTGTCAAATTCTGATGTACAATCCTGAATAATGCAAAGTTTTCATGCCAAGTTGAAAATTCAAAGTCAAATCATTAGATAAAGATTTAAAAAAGCAAAGAACATTTAAGATTCCGGATGCTAAATGTATTTGACATTCAAGTGTAAGAGAAAACGAAATTTAATTTTAGATTTTAGTAATTATTTTGCCCTGAGCTGGTAAGAATGCAGCGGTTATACTTTTAGGCAAATTGGGTCGCAAGTGAACGAAAAAAAATGTTGTTTACATCACAGACACATTTACGCCCGTACCATATTACAACTCTACCAGAAAACATCTCTTCCATATTACAACTTCGTATCAGACCTCTAACCAAAATCTTTACCAGAGCGTAAAAAAACTCTACCAGAATCCAAATCTAGATAAAACTCTACCGGAATACAGCGTTACCGTCCAGTACTTTTATTTCCATTCCGCTAGAGTTTTATTTCAATTCTGGTAGAGTTTTATTTCCATTCCGGTAGAGTTTTATTTCAATTCCGGCAGAGTTTTATTTAAATTCGGATAGAGATTTATTTCAAGTCCGGTAGAGCATTATTTTGATTCTAGTAGAGATTTTGATAGAGTTCTGAGTGGTAGAGATGTAAATGCGCCACATTATATCGTTCCCGTTGCGAAAAATCCTAAAAATATCGCGAGAAAATTATTACCTCTCTTAAGAATAAAATAAAAAATCTAAGGGTAAACATTTTGTTGTGTATATCCCGATTCAAGATTTTTTGTTTTGCTTTTTTTTTCTTATTATTTGCATTTGTCGTGTATAAGTTATCGGGGTGCCCGTCGGATGGATATCGCCGGCTTTCGGCGACGCCCCACTCTGCCGTCGCTGATTCTTAACGCGATTGTTGGACCACGCGGGCGTTGGGAGGAGGAATAACGCCCCCGTGATATAAGACACCTAGCGAGATGGATCCTGCACGTGTCTCAATCGTGCTGTAAATCGCCGACGGAGAAAAAACATTCCGGTTGCCACCAGTGCGGACAACTCGGAGATCCGCGCCTGCGACTCGTACATTAATCCATTCAGGCGTCAAGAACGGACGGATTATTTTCTATCAGTCGGATCACGGCCCAAACTGGAACCCCACTCGAGCGAGGGAGATTTCACGACTCCTTTGCGCCTCCGTTTCGCGGGAGGCCGCCTTGGGGTCTTTGAAAAATTCATACGACACTCACCCGCTCAGCACGGCAAAGTGCGATAGCCGCAGAGTTCTTTTTTCTTTTTTCTTTCTTTAAAATAGAGGACCAAGATCGGTGCCAGATTTTACACTCCCGCGCCCTCGAACTTTGAAGCACGGAGATAAGTTGGACCTATCTCGAAACTCAAAGTTTCCACATTTTTCATGCATTTTAAAAATTATAAGAATCTTTTTTCATTCTTTTTTTTTTTCAATCGGAAGTGCGGATGATAAAATGGTATGAAGAAATTGACGTTGAGTCTGGATAAATGTACTCGTTGAAATTTTACCATTTTAATCGCCCTCACAAGAACACATTTTACACACAAAAAAAATATCATTTAAAATCACAAAAAAGAAGAAAAAAAATGATAAAGATATTACGTTGGGACAACTTTGAGCATCAGATTTAGATAAAAATTATACTTAATTCTTTAATAGCGTTTCTCAACCCGATCTTTTTTTTTTCGATTGTTTACTCGGTGCGTTCGATGTCTTCCGGTCGAGGCCGCCCGTCGCGCGGCCGAGGACGCTCGAGAGTCTTTAAAGGTCGACAAGCAAGACCACTAGCTTTCTTCTTCTTTCTCCACCGTCCAGCGTTATTTTCCAGCGGTGCGCGACTCACCGGCAAAACGTCTATACCCGAATCGAAAGTGCAATTGACAAAATGGTCCAAAAGAATTAACGTTAAATTCGAATCAATACACTCTTCTAAACATTACCATTTTAATCGCCCTCACAAAGAACACATTTTTGTCATAAAAAAATATATAATTTAAAATCTCAAAAAAGACGAAAAAAAAAAATGATAAAGGTATTCCGTTGGGACAACTTTGAGCATCAGAATTAGATAAAAAGTATAATTAATTTTTTAATAGCGTGTTTTCGATCCGATTTTTTTTTTTCGCTTGTTTACTCGATGCGTTCGATGTCTTCCGGTCGAGGCCGGTCGGCGCTCGGCCGAGCGCGCTCGAGAGTCTTTAAAGGTCCGCAAGCGAGACCACGAGGTTTCTCTTCTTCTTTCTCCGGCGGGCCAGTGTGTACAGCCGGTGCGTGACTCACCGGCAAAACGTTTGGTGGCAGGTCGCGAGTGCCGCGGTCGTCACTCGTCGGACAGCAGCTCCGCCGTCGTCGCCGCCGCCGCCGTCGCCGCATCAGAGTATGAGTTGGCGGAGAGTAGTCGGACGGAGCCCGTGCTTACGTAGATTGAGCGTAATGTGCCTCTTCCTCCGACGCAGATACAGTCACGGTCACCACGCGCTTTCGATGCTTGTATTAAAGTCTATCCGCGCTACCCGCAATACCTTACGCGAAACGCACACTCGGACATCCAGCGAGCTCGCATTGTCTTAAACGCTCGCGAGGAAATTAACATAAAAATCAATAAAAATTAAAGGGTGAACTCAAAATTTTCGAAAATTTTGTAGAATACGAGTCGGACGTATTAGACTCTGGCACGCCCAGACTCCTGCAAAACAGTCGTTGAAAAACATACGAACTTTCGGACTTTCCGAAATCCAATTGAATTTTTTTTCTTTCGTAACGAATTTTAAAGTAATTATCGTCAATTCGATTCCAATCTTTTGTTGCCATTTTGTCAAATCGAACTAAGCTTTTTTTTAAAGATGAAAAATGTTATTTATCTTCCATTTAATTCCATTAAGGGTCGAATTTTGAGACATTAGTTGAACTGAAGAACTTAATATCGAAGTTTGGCCCAAACTTCATTGCTTGTTTAAGTTTGACCTCAAGTCCGGACTTAAGTTTGATCTTAATTTCGGATTTAACTTTGAACTTAAGTTCGAGCTTGACTTTGATCTAACGTTCGAACTGAAGTTCAAACTTAAAATTAAACTTGGGCACGAAATAAAGTTTGATACCAACTTAGAACTTCTGGGTGATCTTAAGTTCGATCTCAAGTCCAAACTAATGTCTTAAAATTCGATCCTAAGTGATTTATTTTCCATAAAAAAAAATATATATATATATTTTTTAGAGGTGTGACGAATTCCGGGGTGTGCATAAGACTCGAGGTGACAATGAGAGGGGGGGGTTTCCAGTATCGTGCGGAGTAGTGTATGAGAGTGTCTATTAGAGGCCCTTGAGAAGACAAGACGAGACGAACGTAGGTAGAGCGACGATGTGGCCCGCTTGGCTTTATATACATATATATATATTTTATATATATATATATATATATATATATATATATATATATATATATATATATATATATATATACATAAAGTATACTGGTCGAGCGAGGAAGCGTCGAGGACAGGTTGGTTACACGCGTTAATGGCCACGTGGAGTTGCAGAGAAACGAGCCCTCGGGAATATACCGACGTTCGTATACGCGCTCGGAGAGTACTTTTAGTCAAAGACTAACGCTGCGCGAGAGGCTCGGAGAGTCTCCGAGCGATATATATAAATGTATGTATTTCTATGTGCATGTATATGCAACGTTGTTCCGTCTCTGATAAGTGTGAGACCGTAATAACGCTGCCATTGGTCACGGAGATCTCCAGAGCTGACTGGAACTCACCGGAGAAGGCCGAGAGAGCAGCGTGTTTATGTATGCGTGGCGCTGGGACGTGTCAAGGTCGACTCGACACTACACGAATGTACTATGACGCTCTCGTAACTATTCAAGACAATTTCCCCGACGGTTCAGCCGATCATCCGAACACATTCTGTTTTCCTAAACCACTGTCCTAAAATCAGTTGCCTGAGGGCCTCCGCGACTTCGTCCAATAATAATTAAGGCATATCGTTCGCGCCTTTGGCGATCACTTTAATACAACGAAATTCATTATCTCGACACGAGTCGCGATTTTAATGCCTGCAGCATAAAAAAAAACAAACAAAAAAACTGAGTTAAGGTAAAATTAAATAAATTCTTAATTCGTCGTTGAAGCTCTTGGAAAAAAAGTCTGCCATAAGAATGATACAAATGATCATCAAAGAATTATAATGTATAGTTCTTTGTGGAAAAAAAATACTGTCCGTCGAAGAGATGACTACAGTTGTTTTTTTTGTTATTTTTTTTTTTTTTATTTGGATCTCTGCACACTTTCCATTTTCCACTATCCTGAAATCAGTTCTATGACGCCTCTGTGCCTCTATCCGTAATAATGGACATATATCGTTCGCGCCCGTAGCGATCACTGTTTCAATGGAATGAAATTTATTATCTCGATAAAACGCGATTAATAATCGATGGCCTGCGGCATAAAAACGTAATTGAAGTAAAATTAAATGAATTCATAGTGCATCGTTGAACTTCTTGTAAAAAAAAAAAAAAAACTGCGCGTGAACAACCAATTAAATTTAGCAAAAATAATTAAAAAAAAAACAATAATGAGAAAAATTATAATCCCGTCCGGCGAAGAGTTGACTAAGTTTAAGAGAAAAATTAATAAACATAAAGATAAAAATAAAGTTTAAAAAAAAATCGTATTTTACTGTTATTTTCATTTAATGGTTTTTTTCGTTTTCCGCCCTGACAGAAAAGTCACTTGTCTCGGAGTGGCACACGCCCGGGCAACGCTACACGCACCATATATATGTATCGTCCTCCCGAGCACCGAACCGATAAGCGCTGCCGTAATATGCGACGTGTGGTCTGCCCGGAATGCTCATAGATACGTGCGCACTGCACCTATATAGTTGAAACGAATTTCAAATAAATTATGATCAATTCGACTTCGACCTATTTTTGTCATTTTCTCAGATCAAACTAATTGTTTTTGAAAAGATGAAAAAAAAAAAAAAAATTATTTGCAAAATTTGAAGTAATTTTTTTTCCATAAAAAAAAAAAAAACTTACCGTCTTCCCGGTGACGCTACATATATACACACATATATCGTCCTCCCGAGGACGGGACAGATAAGCGCTGCCGTAAGATGCGACGTGCGGCCTGCCCGGGATGCTTATAGATACGTGCGCCCTGGCACCTATATAGGTATAGTTCTACATGTCGTTCATCCGGACTGTGTGTGCATGTACTGTGTACATCGGCTTGTAATGGTCGTCGGGAGGGGGGCGGGCCGGGCGAAGAGGGCGGGGGGGGGGGGCGGTCGACGGAGCGATCGGGGTCACTGGTTTTCAGTACGGTGCGGCGCCCGGAAACGCGGTACGGCTAGCTCTCACGCCGATAGACCGCCGTGGGCTCGTTTCCTTCGGGATCGATCGGCGTGTGTCGCGACGCTCCGCGCTCTGCCGGTCGCCACACCGTCTCGTCAATCCCCGAACGACCGAACCCTCCCCCCCCCCCCTCCTCCCAAACTCGTCTCCGGCCGTCCTCTAACTTGTTCCTCTGGTAACTCCGGTTTCTTCCTCCTTTCATCGTCGAGACACAGCTCGTTTTCTCGGTATCGCGAGGCCCGGAGCCGAGTCACTTCCGATCGGTGGCATGAGGAAATAGAATCGAATTTTATTTTATTTTATTTTCTTAGAAATTATTTCCGTTTTTAAAAAAATCTGAAGATTTTTTTTAAAACCAGGTGAAAATCCTAAACATTTTTCCTCCAGTTCGAACATAACGAGTCATGGGCGAACTGGAGGAACGTTTTTTAGGATTTTTATATATATATAGATATATATATATATAGAATTAAAAATGAGGCCGAGTTATTGGTAACAATGGATTTATGATTTCATTGCCCTCTGCGCCCCCCCCCCCCTCCTCTCCCCAAACTTCTCTCTGGCCGGCCTCGAACTTCTTCTTCTCTCGGGGTCGAATTTGAAGACACGAGTTTGATCGCTCTTGAGATCCAACTTAAGATCGAAGTTTGAGCCGAACTTCATTTCGTACTTACGATTTATCTGAAGGTCGAACTTGACTTCGCGTTTAAGTTTGATCTTAAATTCGAACTGAAGTTTGATCTTAAGTTCGATCTCAAGTTTAAACTAATGTCTTAAAATTCGACCCTAAGTCCCCTTACAGGGGGGAGATCTAAGGCGTTGATTATTCTAAGTCCCCATTCTAAGTAAGTTTTGGAACCATTCAATGGAGCGCTCAACGCCCAGAAGGTCTAGTATATATATGTATATATACACCCAGAAAAATAATTTATTTGACGGCCAACGTTTATTAAGATTAAGTAAAATATTTATTTGATTTAAATAAATATTTATTTGAATTAGTCAATAGTTACTTAAATGATATAAATATTTATTTAAATCAAATCAATTATTTTTCTGGGTGTAGTATATATTAGAGAATTAAAAATGTGGTTGAGTTACTAGTAACAATGGTTTTTGTGATTTAATGGCAGGCGAGTTGGAAAACGATATTTTGAAATCGTCGAAACGATGGTTCGGGCTCGAGTGGATCGACAGTTAATGGACTCCATTTCCTCGTGTTATAATAAACCTTCCGAAAGCCCTTGCCGCAAAGTCCGATCGACCGCGAGCGAATCCGACGGGCTGCCTGGTCGGTGATACGGACCGTGTTACTCGCGCTTCGAGGCATGCCATTACCCAACCTACGGGAAAATTCAAGTTTTACCGGCTTAAGGAGGGTTCTCTGCTGCAGCCCTCTTTCGCTGAAAGAGGGGCGGCGGCTGCGCCCGACGCCGTTTCGCCGTAGGCAAAGTGTAGGAAGCAAGTTTTAGTTTCACTAAAATTTTTTAACAAAAATGGGAAGAACATTTTTTTGCTTTTATTGATTTTTTTTTCTCGAGATTATTCGACAATAACGATTTCGATTCGATCTTGTATTTTTATTTGATTATTCGATTTCGACTCGATTTTGTATTTTTATTTAATTTTGTTTTTCTCGAGATTCGTTGATTGGTCGGCGTTTACGGAAGATTAAATAATTCCTTCTATTTATTCTGTGCAATCTGCGACGGACTGTTTTGCATAGGCTTAAAATCGCTCAACTTTAAAAATTAATATCTTCGCAACTGCGCTCGCGGTCCGATCGAAACTTTGTAGTTTTACGAAGGCATCCCCGGATAAATTCGCTGTTTACAGTCTCAAAGGGCTCGCATAGCATCGCGATAACGGAAGACCCTCCGTTTAATTTCCCCTATCCGTACCGTCCACCTTGCAATTACCGAACGAAAAATATTCCGAGAGTAAAAAAAACTTTTCTCAATTACTATGTTAATATCGAGCACCGGCGCTGAACTCTGAGACTAAAAACTATTCGAGGCATTTCTGTAAAAAAAATACATTGGAAAAGGAAAAAAAATATGACGACCGGAAAATTTACATATTATTTTCCTCGAGCGGTGAGTTAAAACTACCGTGAAAAAGAAGAAAACTATTCGCAGCGTCTCCGTAGAGATACGTTTGGCGAATAAATTTAGCGGTTCTTGTAATATCGAGTTCAAGAAAAAAATATCGAAAAAGGCAATTTTTTTTTTTTTTTAATAAATAAAAGTAAAGTTTCTACAAAGAACCGATGGTGCGCGCGCATTCGAGATATCTGTCTAAAAAATACATTGAAAACAAAAAAAGAAAAAATAAACCCCAACGAGAGAAACATTTACATATTATTTTCCTCGAGCGTCGAGTTAAAACTACCGTAAAATAAAAAAAACTGTTTACAGCATGCGCGTAGAAATCAGGCGAATAAATTTCACCGCTCTCGTTATGGCGAGTTAAAGAAAAGGAATCTCGGGGGAAAAAAAAAGTTTCTCAAATTGACTTTTGTTTCCGGCTGTTTAAAGTTTCGTTGCTACAGTGTTTTTTCCCACTTTTTTTTTTTTTTTTACGCTCGGTATTACAAGAACAGCGAAATTGCTTTACCGAACTGATTTGTAAGGGGATGCTGTTAACAGGTTTTTTTTCCCCCAGTGGTTTTAACTCGGCGCTTGAGGAAAATTATAACCAAGTTTTCAGCATAGAATTAAAAAAAAAATAATTTTTCATAGAAATCTCCCGAATTCGCACGATCGACGAGATCACCGTAGAGAAATCAACTTGTTTTCTCTTTATTCCAAGAAAATTATAAAATTTCGCCCTTACACCGAGTTAAAAAAAAAATCCGAAAAAGAAAGTTTCTTACCAAATCCTTAAGAAGCCAGAAAAAAGTCAATTAAAAAAAAAAAAGTATATGTCCGTAAAAGAAGTCCGAAAAAAAATGTTCTTGCCAAGCCAGCCTTAAAAAGCCAGAGAAAAGTCAATAAAAAAAAAGGTATATGTCTGTAAAAAAAAGTCCGAAAAAAGTTTCTTGCCAAATCATTAAATAGCCAGAAAAAGTCAATAAAAAAAAAGTATATTAAAGTCGTGCAGCGTTGCGTGGACGAAATTCCGGCTCGCCCGAATGAGCCGCGTGACAAATTAAACGAGACGCCGTCCGCGCCGAAGAATTCAAACATAAAAGCGCGACCCTCTCGCGCGAATGCAGTGCTGACGAAAGCTGGAACGTAAAGCGCGTTAGATGTCTATCGGGGGTGCCGCGGAAGAGAATTTGCACGAGGAGCAGACGAGAGCCCGACTATCTCTCGGAGCTCTCCGGATGACGGGCATCAGTGGCAGAGCCCAGCAGTTCGATGCACGCGGTCTGTGTACTTAAGCGAGCTCAATCGGCCGCGACCCCATTCGAAAGCGACGAATTGAATCCGTAAAGCGCTTCCGGATGCTTCTCTTCACGGGATTTCCCGTAATCTCAGTGAAATTGAGAGGACACACGCTCGGCTCGCTCTTCCTCTTCCCCTCGTTATACGTTCGGCGAGACTCGACCCAACGTGAAGTCGCTCGGTTAAATCTGTGAGACCTTTCGGATAGTTCCACATCTCGTCGAGTCTCGTTCGTCAGCGACACCTTCGCTAGTTTCGGCCAGCGAGACTCCTTTTATCGTCTTTCAGGAAACTGAGAGTCCTTTCGGATGCACTCGGAAGGAGACCGGGATTTAATTTCACGGGAATAATGTTCCAGGAGTCGAGAACTGGCGTCGCTCTGGGAAATTGGGATAAGAGGGAGTAATTTAAGGTGGCTTTTTTTTTTTTTGGGACTCTTGTACTGGGATGATGATTATGGTAAATGAAAAAATTGGATCGATGTTATGTGTATGTGAATCATTGAAATTATTAGGATCGGGTTTTTCTTTGTCCTTCTGTTTATTAAGTAAAAAAAAAAACTAGTATGACTGTGGAGATATTTTGGTAATATTCAACTAATCGATTTTGGTGGCCGCGAATTATTTGATCACATTGCTTTTGTTTCGGTGAAATTTTTTTGCCCGCTCGGGGGTTCGCCGCGAGGCCGAAGATGGCTTCATCGGCACGAAGTTGTTGACAATTTTATTCTTCGTGTTTTTTTTTTCGTCATAACATCTGATACTTATTTTATCGTAGTCGTTTCATTGTCAGAAACGCCCTGACCACTGTATTACACTATATATAAGTATCCGTCGGGTCGGCGAGAAATGATTTTGGAATTTCTTCATGCAAATTTATCGAAATTGAAGGAATCGCCCCGATTTTTCAAATGTTTATTTCTTCAACCGAATTCATCATAAATTTATTTCTTAATTTTCGTAATATCGAATAGCAATCGTATCGTACACGTATCATTGTCAGAAACGCCCTGACCACTGTATTACACTATATAAGTATCAGTCGGGTCGTCGAGAAATGATTTTCTAATTTCTTTATGAAAATTAACCGAAAATGTATCGAAGTTCAACGAATCGCTTCGGTTTGCAAATTTTCATTTCTTTCACCACATTCGTCGTAAATTTATCGACTCGTAATTTTTCTTATCTCGAATCGTAATTTTATCGTACTATTTTACACTATATCAGTATCAGTCGCGTCGGCGAGAAATGATTTTGTTATTCTTTATGCAAATTCATCGTAATTTTATAAAGATTCGACGAATCGTCTCGATTCTTCAAGTCCGATATATAACATACACGGTACGTTGAGTATCTGCTCGAGGCATCGTTCCGAGAAACCGATCCAGCGTCCAGTGTTGTGTCACGTGACGCGGGTTCGAGTTACGTCGCGGTCATCGCGACTGGCGAATCTTTGTTATTGAATGTACCAACGAGAGCCCGAGTGAGAGATTGCCAGTCGTACAAGAGTCGCTCGTCCGAGTTTCGCGGTTTTTCGATCTAGCTCGATCCGGAATTGCGTGCGAGCTAGCGCCGGTCTTTTACCGGACAGTGCGAGTACAAGCGGTCTCGTGGTGTCCAGGCAAAAGCTTGAAAACATTGCAGCAACTTGTTTGCGCTTCGCTCTGCGCCTTAACGGCTAAAGCAAATATCGCACGACATTGAGAGTCAATTTTAAACGAGCGGTTCATCACCGCTTCAGTAGGAATAAAAATGCATCGTTGAATAAGACTCTAAAATGTGGAAATTGGGAAGCCCATTCTTATTCACTCGACCCTGCGCCTAAACGAATGCTGCAAATATCGCACGACATCGAGAGTCAATACTAAACGAGCGCTTCATCGCTATGTCCGTAGGCAAACAATAAACAAACAAACAACCAAGATACATCGTTGAATAAGACTCTGAAACGTAGACAGCCACACGATAATTAAAAATGACAATGACAACAATAATAATAAATCGTATAATAAAGCCGGGTCGTTAACGAGATGAATTGTATATTTTACTTTACAATTTTTCTCTCCGTAATTCTCCGATGCCTCGATCTGCCCTTCAGCCCACACACAGAGCCGATCTTCGACCGCCGGCAAAAAAATCCCTACCTTACCGGCCGGCACCCTTGCCCGCTGCAGCCTTCCGCCCGTTTCAAGGTCGCCCGCCTCGAGTACCGTAAATTAAAAAAAAAAAAAAAAAAAAAAAAACCAAAACAAAGAATTCGAAGTGACCCGAGAATGGGCGCTCGGATCGCATCCGAGCCGGCGTTACGTCTTAGCCGGCCTCGCGATTGAAATACGGTATCGTGTCGTTCCCCTCCTGTTTATACTCGCTCGCGCTCAGACTGCCGGTCGCCGATCTTCCGGTTCGATCCGGTGCTCCGGCCGCTTGGGCTTCATGAATGAGCGCCCGAACCGGACTGAACCGGCGAAGGCGTGAATCACTCGACAACCCGCAGCGGCTCGTGAACGCACGGGCTCTTCGGGAGATTGGCCCGAGCCGCTCTGTGTACCCGAGACAATCGGGAGTTCTGTGTGTACGCGAGCGGCTGTTGTCGATAATGCAGTGGCGACGCACGTTTTTCCACCTATACGCGTTTTATACGCTACCGACGACGTGTACGTGGCCACGGCCGGGGACGAGTATATAGAAAGAGCGCGCACGCGGCGCGCTAGGCACGACTTCGGTGTGTCAGCTGTGCCGGCGCTCGTCTCTCCTCGAGCCAAGGCGCGCGTAAACATTATCGAAAATTCTGACCCCTGGCCAGACTTCGACCGGTCTCCGGGCGCAACGGCTGCTCTCTACATTATTCATTGTCACGGCACTGGAGACTCGAATGAGGAAAAGTAAATAAAATACAAGTTTAATAATACTTCGCGCACGTATGGGCTATTTAGGTTCAATTAAAAATATATCGAGCAATTGTCGTCGCGTATGGAAATTTTTCTACTTTTTTATGCTGCGTGTCAGCGAAGTGATAGCTCAAATATTTTGGAATATGAACATTGGAATGAAAAACATTCTGAAAAATGTTGAACCGACGCACCGGCTGCGTTTTACATTGTTCATTGCCACGGCAATGGAGACTCGAATGAGGAGATGTTAATAAAATAAAAATTTAATAACACTTCGCGCACGTATGGGCTATTTAGGTTAAACTAAAAACGGATCAAGCATTGTATCGGTTTAGTGTATGGACATTTTTCGACTGTATTTCTCGATATCATAGTTATCGGTACCAATTTTTTTTTGTTTTTTATTTTGTAAACATTCTTGAAAATGCCCCGAGCCAACCTTCTCGGTTTCCCGATGTACCAGATGCATTTTACATTATTCATTGCTCGAGGATTACGAAAGCGACTGTTCATTTTTTTTTTTTTTTCAAATTTAACCCTTTGAAACACACTTTTCTTTACAAGTATGACGTTTCAAATACATCGGTTGGTTATTAATGCATTTTTTTAAATTGAAAGGGATGCCACCTGTGATAGACCGCGCTTCAAAGGGTTAATGCATAACCTTCAAGGTGAAGACATGGGATAAATAGGTGAAATAAAAATACATCGAACATTTATCGGCTATTCGATATGTGGAAATGGTTCGACTATATTTTGCTGTGTATTAGAGCGGTGATGAAATATTTGACGATACCGGGGTTATTAATAACTATAGTTTTTTTTGTAATTTGTTTTTGTATTTGTTACTAATACTCATTATCTGCAAGATAATGTTGCGCAAAGTACGTAAAGTACTACCGATTTACATATATTGATAAAACTCTCAGATACGAAGACGTTAATTTTTATTTTTTATTTATTTTTTTTTACATTAAGGAAAGTAATTTTTGAATATTTTTCCAGGGCTCAAACCGGCGTTGTTGTGCACATTAGTTGTGTTTTTATTGCAGCGGACCTTGCGTCTTTGTATTTAATGTAGGTCTAGCACCGTGAATGGAGCTAATAGCCCCGTCCCTCGTATCCCTCGGCGGACCTCTCGACATGCCAGCAAACACAGAGACGCTCGGAGCCGAGCGTTTCTGACGTCCGAGCTGTCGCTCCACCGCAATTCTTCGTATCCGCGTCGTGAATGCTCAATCAATTATTCTCTACGTATCTTATCCTCTATTAATTTTATTATTATTTAATTTTTTTCACCGGTCTTTAAACTTGCGCTCTTGTGGACATTGTCATAGGACTTTGATTCGCTCGACACGATTCCACCGTGAAAGTAAAAACCGACGTAGGTCTATCACTTCCGGTTCGGTCTGACAAGATACTTTCTTTTTTCATAATTTTTTTTTTTTTTACGGTACTATTTGTATTTTTATTTTTTAATTAAAAATAATTATTTTTATCAAAACAAATTTAGATACTTGGTCGACGCAACGGTGGGCGTGCCGTGTTATTTTTAAAATCCAGACGCAACGAATATTCCTCACGGTTATCGCAACAATGTACGTCAGCGTCTTTCGGCTGTTGGAAACTTTGCCAAGCGACGTGCCATATACACAGTAGTTGCCAGGGTAGTATTTACGTAGACGAGACGCGGAGATAGCGAGGGAGAGCACTTCCGCTCTATTGATTCTATTGTGGAGGACACTTGGGCTCTCTCGGACGTGTTTATACTTGGCATTTCATTATTTATCCTCAGTTTTCCGAGTACGACGGATTTATCGAGGCAATGCACTAGACACGCTCCTCTGTGCGCTAGCTCTTTGTTTCCGGACGGTAAAATCAATTTTTGGCAAGATGGCGAAACTCGCATGCGCGACAATACCGGCGCCAGCGATCTATAAGTCTCTTGGATCACCAGGGCGTAGATCGCTCTCAGGTGATTTTTTGAAACTATTATAATTTCGATGGCTCGAAAAATTCTTATAAAAATATTTAATACAAATGGTACAAATGGTGCAAATGGTGCAAATGGTACAAATGGTACAAATGGTACAAATGGTACAAATGGTACAAATGGTACAAATGGTACAAATGGTACAAATGGTACAAATGGTACTTTAGCTTTTTACACATGGTTCAGTAAAGTTTCGTACGATACTCGTGCGATTTTTTTTTTAGAATTCGTTTGATTGCAACAATTAATTAATTCCCATCGGGCAATTAACATCGATAACGGTTACGTCGATAATGATTTGCAAGGGAAAAAATAACCGAGTCGTATCGCCAAATTCTACATACGCAGAACACTTTAAGTGTGTTAAAGTCATAGAAAAAATGTTTTCTTTTTACATTTTTTTTTTTCCGTTTACGAACATATCGATATTAATTTTTTTTCTCTGCGTTAAAAATACATTCTATGGCAAAAAATTTCATGAGTTTTGGTACTCATGTGAACTGGATCGTGCGGCCAAAAAGTGTCCGCAATATCGGGTACTTTCTAAGCGGTCGCGGCTTCCGTTATATATCACGATTGTGTCTACCGAGCGAATCGGCTATTATTACTGATAAACTCCAATTCGAAAGCTATTTCGAGAATGGGATTGTTCGCGACGGGGCTCGCCGTTGCGCTATGCGACTAGGACTGAAGAGACCTTGGTTGCAATTAATCGTACATCCCGCTCCCAGGCCTCTCGTCTCGTTCGCCGCTCTGGAGCACCGACTCTCCATTCGAATTGAACTGCGCGAGAATGAGCAGAACGGCGAGGCGGAAGGGAGGGGGGAGTGCGGTCGTTTCCGAGTATCGGAGAGAAAAAAAAAAATTCTCGAAACGATCGCTCGACCCTCGTTTCGTGGAAATAATTATATTTGGCGCTGGTAAAATCTGAAGGTCGTTTGCGGGTATTATCGAAACGTCTTCACGAGATGTGTATACAATTGCTTCCGAGAAAATGTCCTCGTTATTTTACTTGATCAAGTAAATAAAGAAAAATGAATTATCGGATGTACTGTCAAAATTCCTTTTTTGACGCGAGATTTCGTGGACTATGCAAGCCAACGTTCATCTTTTATCTGGAGGATCCCGAGAATGATACTGCAATCCCGGAATGTAACACTGTACAGATAAACGCGACCGTCCATTAAAGTTTTCCCACGAAGTTTCCAAATACCGCATCGTATACAATGTGAAATAAGACTATGAGAGAACAATTATTTACACGGCTTCGAAAGCAAGTGAAAAAAGAAAAAAAATTAAATAGTTAATTTCTTGTACATAATTTTTTTTTTTTTTCATCTTGATCCATTACTGCAATGGCCACGTTGAGGTAGCAGCGACCTTTCGCGACTCTCCTTGCGTTCCGTTGAGGATCGTCTAGCGTGGAGTCGCTGCAGAAAAAAACAAATGCCAATATCGGCCCTTCGACGATACAATGAAAATGCCCTAACGTTTCTCTTATCCTATCCCATATTTACACTGCTTCAAAGTCACGTATAAAAGAAATGTAAATTGTTCATTTTTCGTAAATAGATTAAAAAAAAAATCTTAATCCATTACCGCAATGGCGGCGTCGAGGTAGCAGCGACCTTCAGCGATTCTCCTTGCGTTCCGTTGAGCAGGATCGAGTAGCGTGGAGTCGTTGTCGGTGATGGTCGGGAGCGATCGAGCCGCGACGACGATTTGCGTGGTGCCCCCCCTCAGTCCGTAGGTGCGTTCGGGCGTCTCGGGCGTTTCGCTGGAAGCTCTCTCGAGGCCCTCCGCGCCGGTTCGCCTCTCGGGGCTGCGGTTGCGTGATCCTCGTCGGTAGGACGGAGACTCGGCGCATCGACGAGCAACGACGATGGGGCGTACTCACTTTTTCACGTCAACCGTCACTGTGTTCCGCGTACGTTGCCGCACAGGCACGGCGGTTGTTCGAACGATAGACGAGATTGGCGCAAGGCCAGTCCTACGTTGCGTAACTATTCGAGCATCGGTCGAATTGGCCGAGTTGCGAGAAGAGCGCGCCTCAACGTTCCTACCGCGATGGATGTGTACAGGCCAAACTCGGGATATCGCCAATGCGCTTTCGAAACTCCTCGTGGAACCGAAAAATCTTTGGGCGCAATTATGATAATTATAATTGAAATAAGTGTTACCAGGATTTTTTGCTCGTTAACCGCGAAAAGGCCAGCGGATTCGTGTTCAGGGGGAAAAAATACGTGGAAATACGTGGCAGTTTATTTTTAGAAAAATAAAAAAAAATTTCAAAAAATTGCAAGGCTTTCGAGTTCATATTTCGTGTTTTTTTAACGTCCTGAAACTGCCCGATAAAACGGTTCTAGAACTTCGGACAAGACCCTATCTTGTGTATTTTTTTACCGTAGAAGACGACGAGCACCTCGGATTTTCTCTAGCTCCATTGGGAACCGAGATATCGACCTTTTAGAACATCACGAAAATTGACATTTTTGCAAAAGTGCTAGATTTAGTTGTTACACATCCAGTCGATCTCCTCTAAGTTCCCCAAGGTTCACTCATCGTAGTCCAGTCGATTACTCTGTTACCAAAGATTGGAAACGAAGAGTTTGGACGTTTTGAAAAAAATGTTGGCCCTGAACAGGGCCGTTCGATTTGAAAATTCCTCTCTTTGAAAAAGTACCTCGTACTTTGTATTTTATAAAAGTACTTTAAGTACGCAAATTATTTTGTACTTAAAGTACTGTAAGTATAATATACTGTAAGTACAAGTACTTTCCGGTACTTTGCCCAGCTCTGACTTGGAGTACTAAAAACTACTTATGTACTTGAAGAAGCTAAAAGTATTTGTGTACATAAAGTATTAAAAATTGCTTGTGTACTTGAAGTCCGAAAAAATTGCTTATGTACTTAAAGTACTAAAAAATACATGTGTACTTGAAGTACTAAAAAGGACTTGTGTACTTGAAGGACTAAAAGTACTTGTGCACTTCAAGTACCTAAAAGCACTTTTGCACTTCAAGTACCTAAAAGTACTTGTGCACTTCAAGTACCTAAAAGTACTCGTGTACTTCAAGTACCTAAAAGTACTCATGTACTTCAAGTACCTAAAAGCACTTTTGCACTTCAAGTACCTAAAAGTACTTGTGCACTTCAAGTACCTAAAAGTACTCGTGTACTTCAAGTACCTAAAAGTACTCATGTACTTCAAGTACCTAAAAGTACTCATGTACTTCAAGTACCTAAAAGTACTTGTGTACTTGAAGTAGTAAAAATTCAAGTACGAAACAAGTACTGTTGAAGCAAGTAGTAACTTAAAGTACGAAGCAAGTACTGTTGAAGTGCCCGGTACTTCAAGTACTGTCCAGCTGCGATGTAGACAGATTAGTTGATACGAAAATTCAAAAGAAGCGATACAGCAAAATTAACTCGATTCTCGTTGACACGCGAGCTGGATGATCCGCGGAACGGGGCTTTCGGGCTAAAAGTCAGAGGCCTCGCTTCCCGATACAATATACACACGATTCTCCCGGTTACATAGTCAAGCGGGGTTATGACGTTGGCGAGCGCGTCACTTGGCCGCGGAGTGCGCGGTGGCGAAACGAGGGGAACGTATAACGCGCGCTGAGGCGCCGGCAGAGAGTCCACACACGAAGCTGCGGCACAGCACCCGGTTTGGCTTTGAAATCGAATATCTCCCGCGTATCGCCTTTGTGCGCTCCCCCGCTTTCTGATCTACGGACAAAAATACGTACACACCGGGTCGCCAGTATTGTACGAATGTGCCAACCCTCAGCCCATGTCGCGTTCACGTGCGATACGTGAAAGACAAACTCTCGCGAATGCAAGCTCGACATCGGAAAGTTTGCGAATGCATATTGAAAAATCGAATTCTAAAGAGTCGACTCGCGTGGATGGAGTTCGCTATTTCTCAATGCAATTTTTTTTTCCCTCATTGAAAGCCCTCCCGGCCTCAGCAGCTCGCGATAATGCAGTGTAGAAAAAAAAAATCTATGAAAAAAAAAGCTCTTTTTATATTTACATGCATTTTTTATCGGATATGATTTTTTTTTGTTATTTTTTTTTTTTTTTTTATTGAGGTATTTACTTCCTTGGCGTTAAATTCATGGAATAAGCTCTTTTTATATTTATACGTGGATCGCGCATTTTTGTTAAACGAATGAAATTTTTTAAAATTGAATTCAGTTTTTTTTTTTTTTAGATTTTTTTATTAGGGTATTTTTTTGTTTTTTTTTTTTCTTTGCCTAAAGTCCGTAGGTAATTAATGTTCGACATCTCGTCTGCCGGGTCCAAAGAGTCGACGCTCTTCAGACGCAGCGTGGCGCGCTGTTGCTCAATGCAATTTTCTTGATCCTCACTGAAAGTCCGCCCGCTTCGGAGGCTCGCGAATTTTTTTTTTTTTTTTCTACACCGCCTTCGCAATGTAGAAAAAAAAGATTCGTGAAAAGAGCTCTTTCTATAATCACACACGGAACGCGAATTTTTTTTTTGTCGGATGAGATTTTTCATTAAACTTAATTCGTCTAGAAAGACGAATTAAGTTAAAAAAAAAAAAAATCTCAGAAAAAAGACCCCAATAAAAAGAATTTTATCGGGGTCTTTTTTCTTGGCGTCGGTAGGTAATTAATGTTCGACATCTCGTCTGCCAAGTTTCGCCCTTTGCCATATTCGTGTTCGCCTTTATTTATTTTATTTTATTTTTTTCTCCTGGCATCGAAACACGTTAGAGCCTCTCTCGCATTTATTCGAACGTCTATTAACGCCAGGGCCGTCCGCACGCTGTTGTGTATCTCGCGAGTATTCCTCCGCGCGAACGACGAAGGATCGCCCCGCCGTTTGCTCTCCCCCCCCCCCCCCCCGACTCTTTTGTGTGTCGCTTGGTTTTTTTTTCCTTCTTTCAACCCGTCTCTCCGCTTCGTTTTCATCGTAAAATGGTACGTTTGCCAGCTTTTCTCTGCTGCGTCTCTCTCGTCGCAGGGCACTTTCATCCGCCTCTGTGTGCTGCCCTCCGTACGGACTTTTCAGTGCGTGAAATATACATCTGCCGTGAAAAATGGCTTTCACGAATGGGACATTAAAAAAATAAATAAATAAATAAAATTAAATTAAAAAAAAATCATATTCCAACATTCGTAAGATCCAATAAAAAAAAAACTGGGATAAAAAAAAGAAAAAAACATTTCGTGTGACGTAAGGTCGTCATACGGCTCGACCGGAAACGCAAAGTTGGCCCGCTCTCTTTACCGGCCAAACAAGACCGGTTTCTTCCTAATTCCCGCTTAAACAAGCTTTCAAGAACACATTAGTTTCAGAATCAAATTAGTCACTTCCTCATCTCCACGTGAATGTTCTCGACATATCTCTCGACTCCCCCGCTAACGTTGAGGAATTTTATCGTCGGATGTGTTGCGACCGCGAAGCGCTCTCAGCGCTGCTCTTGGCTTTTCGATGACCGTGAGGGGGGAAAAAAAAAAAAATTCCTTGTATTAACTCTGCCGGTCCGGATCGTCGTAACGGACAATCGCATTAATGTGGTTGCATCACACCGACGGAGGAGTTTTCACGCACTGCGATGCATATTCGCACTTGGATGGATGCGACTCTGGAATTGCCGGTCGAATCGCATGCATACAGAGAAGCTTGTTGCAAAG
Source organism: Amblyjoppa proteus (assembly GCA_963922035.1). Lineage (NCBI taxonomy): Eukaryota > Metazoa > Arthropoda > Insecta > Hymenoptera > Ichneumonidae > Amblyjoppa > Amblyjoppa proteus. The sequence goes on along the minus strand of OY998229.1, from coordinate 4,583,457 downwards.
GATATTATGTCGGGAGATATTGGCGCTGGATAATGCAAAGACTTTGTTTGCGGGTCCGCGAGCTCGCCAAGGATTCGACTCGATGCTCGAGAATCGACAGTTTTTTTTTTTCATTCGATTGGCTGTTTAATTTCATTCAAAATTAAATTATTACATTAATTTTTATTGCAAAATTTTGATAAAATACATCAATGGAAAGGAGGCGAGATTTTTGTTTGTTTAGTGATGATATTTAATAATTCGACATTTGTTGTAAACGTAAAAATTCTAATATAATTATTATTAGGAAAGAGAGTAATCTATATATATATATATCGGTAATACAACGTGTAACCAGAGATCGGCACGACCAAATATTTTTTAAATACCTCTACCTCTGATTCGCTGTATGTATATTACAATAATTCACATATTGGCCTAACAGAAGTAATGTTTCCTAGAAAATAATCAGCTGTGCCGATCTATATATATATATCTATATATACATACAACAGTAACCTACGTACATTTTAATTTACAAAACTTTAATAAAAATGCATAGACACGGACATTATATATCTATATAACATTATGTATCTCCATAGCACCATAATTTTTACTTCGGTAAATATAGCGCAAAAGAAAAAAAACACAAAGATTATTATCGAAAAATAAATACGGCCGTACTCGCCGAGCCGATGCCCGATAAAATTCCCCCGCCCGTCGAGCGCGCGAGCGAGAGGCTATACGTCGCGAGACATGCTACGACTGAAGTTCTACCCTGACCTATCCTCACACGCAGAGAGCCGTGCCACTTTTCTTCCCTCGCCTATGCAGTGCCCTCAACCTATCGTCCAGCGTTCATTTTATCATTACACTTGTCTCCCATCAATTCCCCTCCCCGCCGCCTCGGCACATATACATCCCTTTATCCGCATTACAGTGACGTCTTCGAAGGCGTCGTTCGCCGACGTCTTCTCCATCCATAAAAGTCGAGCCGCCGAAGAGATCCCCTCCCTAAATAATAAAACAGAGGTAAATAAGGAAAAGCGAGCAAAGAAAAAAATAAAGAAAAAAAACGTTCGACTGTCGGTCGGTCCGTCAGTCGGGTAGTTCGCTAGCTTGGCACCTCGGTTATATAGCCCAGTAACACAGATCGTTCATGGCTCGGCAGGGGGTCTCAAAAGGCCCGTAGGTCGGGCAACCTCGTTTTCCCGATCGCCGGGTTGCACGGGAGAGCTTGAAAGCCACTGTTGCTTAGCCGGTGGCTGTGGCTGGCGGTGCGGCGTCGAGCGGTCCGCGCATGCGCGTCGGTCGATCCCAGCGTGCACATTCGCGGGGGGTACAACGAGTTTCAGGAGCGATGTGCGACGACGAGTCCCGTAAGCGTAGGGGCTAGCCTAGAGCGATCGTTTCTCTCCTCCGGCCGTGCCGGATTATCCCGGTGAGTGGTGGGGATAGTAATGGCGCGCCGGAGTGCGCGCGGCCGTTCTGCGCAACTCGTAACGGCCGCGGCGCCGGTGGGGATGCGCGGAGCGGCGAGGGGAGGGGAGAACAGGGTCGACGCTGCCGGCCGGGTGCGGAAGGCGTTATATCGGGCCGCGGAGAATCCCGAAGGCCCGTTGGCGCGAGCGAGACACTAAACGGGGTACACGGAAAGGCGCTGCTGGACGCATCGCGCGCGCAGGAGAGGGGAGGGAGATTTTCCGTTGGCGAGAGTGAGAGAGCGTGAGACAACGTTAACGGCCGAAGCGAGAGAGGCGCGCGTCGCGCGCGGGTGGGGAGGACGGGTCGATGATGCCGGCAGTCCTCGACGACACGAAACGCCAGTCAGTCTCTGGTCCACCCGAAGCCGCGCCGCTAACTTCTTTCACATCGAACACCGCACGCCGCAGCCATGGGTGACAAGGTTTGTGCGATAATCTCTCTCACAAACGCTCTCTCTTACAGACAGAAAAACGTAGAGCACAAAAAAAAAATAAAGGTTGCGAGCCTTACAAGAATTGTCTTCACATACACACACACTGAGAGGGAATACGAGGGTAAACGTAACAGAGATATACATTGAGGACGGGCGCGCAGGCGAGAGAGAGAAATTTAACGAATTAGAGAAAAGAATATTACGATTGAAAAGAGGCTGACTCGAGACTGACGTTTACCGAAACTCTGAGAGAGAGTTGGCTTTTTTTTGTATTCTTTGTTGAGGGAGTCACGATGTTGAATGTTTCTGGATGAGTTTTGGGGAAAATGTTTTGTTCGGCTTGAAGCGGGAAATGTCAGAGTGAAAAATTCTTCGGGGCGAGGGATGGAGAACGAGTGTCTGTGTGTGTGTGTGTGGGTGTTTGTAGGACTGTGTGGGAGAGCGAGAGGGTCGTATTGGGCGTCGCGTTAGATAGATAAAAAGTAGGCGAATAATATGGATGGACTAGTATAGTGATTGACGAGTGATGAATTGTAGTGAAAAAAAAAAAAAAAGAACAAAAAAATATTATGTGAGTGAGGTGTGTCGAAGAAGGAATCCGAGGGGGCTGAGAGGAAGGGACGGGAAAGGGTCTTCGTCGAGCGGAAGTAGCGAGAGCGGGCTTTGAGCTTGGAGGAAAAAATTGTCTGTGAAGAATTCGTCGAGTAAACACTTTTTTTTTTTTAATATTCTTTTTATTTTTTCTTCCGGGACGAGAAATTGGAGGATTGTGCGGAGTCCAAACGAAGCGCGGAGGGGGCTGACACAGGTACGAGTGTGCGCGCGACTGTTTGCCCAAAATCCGACAATCGTTAAAGAGTCTCAATTTCGGCCGCGCCGCCCGCTACGAGAAAACTTATTGACGAACTCGAACTTACGTCAGAGAAAAGAACCGGATTTGCTTCGGGCAAATCGGGACGAAAGCTTTAGTCAACGAACTCGTGATTTTGCAAGGACTTTCGAGCCGGTCAGTGGGCAAACTTCCGGTCCACAAAGCTCTTCACGCAATATAACAAAAAACAACCACAAAACAAAAAATAATTCGTCACACATCGAACGAGCAACGAGTCAAAGAAAACTCTACCTTTCATTCTATCAAGAAACAAAAAGAAAAACCCAAATAAATCTGAGGCAGACTCGAAAAAAAAGAAAAAGCAAATAAAAAAGCCCTGAAAGGAAACAAAACAGCCGAATGTCTGAGTGGCGTGGTTCTTGGTCTGAGTAAAGAGAGTCTAGGGTTAAAAAAAAAGGAAAAAAAAACACAAGTCCGAGATACAAAGTAGAGTATGAGTGCAAAAGGGCTGAATAACGGTCGAGAGGGGAGGTCGGCGGGAGGGAGAGGAATGAGAGAAAAGTGTGCGAGAAACATATATATATATATATATATATATAGAGGGAGAGACACCAGAGGGCGGTGGACGATGTGGTGCGCTCGTGGTAGCGCTGCTAAAGAGGGGCTTCGATCGAGGGAGGGAAAAAGAGGGTGGGAGTGAGCGAGAGGCCGAGACAGATATACGTATATATATATATAGAGAGAAATAGAGGAAAGATAGAAAGGGAGAGGGAGAGAAGGACAGTAGGAAGGGTCGAACCCGTCGCGGCACTTCGGAAAGCTCCGGCTTCCACCTATCTCTCTTGCTCCCTTTCTCTCGATCTAGTTTCCGCGTATCTATATATATATATATATATATATATATAATATATATGCGATATATATCTCGGCTCTCTTCCTTCGGCTCCTCTACTTTCCGTCTCGCTCTCCGGCTCGCTTCGTTTCTCTTCCTCTCCCGTCGTGCCCGCATAAACCCGTAGTGCTTCGCAGTGATCGTCTCCGTCAGTGTCGATACTTCCGGTACACCGTGAAGAGAGGAAGGAAGCTTCGAAGCTTTCTTCGTACATTCACTGCGGTTGAAGAAGCTATCTCTTCGCTTCCCCGAACGTCACGCGAGATATAAACATGGTAACTTTTTCAATAAATAGCCTTTATCGTTTCGAGATAGCAAGAAAAAAAATGTTATTAAAAAAAAAAAAAAAAAAAAAAAATAGTCGCAAGATTGGCGCAAAGGATTTTACTTTTAGAATGGCTTCTTAACGACGCTTGCCGCCCCCTGCGAACTTAGTTCCGGTTATCTTTTTATTTTCGAGCATCTGGCTCGGCCGATGGGGAGTTTGAGAAAAGATTTTTTATTTTTTTCGCTGCTATACTCGACGAACCGAATAATAGCGCAGAGTTTTGAGAATTCGTTTCGTCATAGTGCTTCGGTTGCTTGGATAATTAGAGTTGAACTTTTTGTTTGTTTCTACGACAATTTTTTTTTCTACGTAGTTTAGTTTCTTTTTTTTTTGTATTCGATACAAAGGTGAGGTGCAAAGCTTGTACGACAGTGCGACCGATGACTTGTGACGACGGAGCGACCGCATTGAAGATTCTGAGGAATATTATCGAGCGATGTGCAGAAATAGTGAAAAATTATTATTATCGTCATTTTTGTCGTATCGATCCAAGGACGCGTAGAGTTTGCTCGGTCGACGACGAAGCGGCCTGTGCTCTATTCTTATCGTCGACAAAAAAAAAAAAAAAAAAAAAAAAAAATTACGTTACGAATTCATGAAATCTCGAAATCGGTACGGTGAGAGTAACGATTCTTCCCGGTGACGAGCGGATCCGCTCGATCGTCGAAGCTCCGCCCGCTCGGCGCTCGCGGGGCGAGCGAGAGTTCCGAAGTCTTCGCACACAGCGGGGCTGGCAACTCCCCGGCGACCGTTGGTGAATCGATCAATCGCCACCGAGGTGCAAAATCGAGTGCGCGTGTTATTATGCCAATGGCGTAACGACAGACGCCCCACGATTTCACCAAAATATATACGTAATATATTCTTATATTTATATTAATATACTAATATATCGATATATCTGTTTCGTGCAGGAGAAAAAAAAAACAACGAAATTCGTGAAAGCTCGCAAGAGGACTCTACGCGTTGCCGGAAGAGCAATTTAAATTATAAATATATTTTTATATTTATGTATAAATATATAAATATATTTTTAAAAAAAGAAACGAAATTCATAAACGGTCGCTGGAAATTGTCGGAGCTCGCAAGAGGACTCTCACGTGTTGGCCAAAAGAACAATTTGAATCTAAATGATAAATATATTCTTATATTTCTATAAATATATCAATATAGTACTGTATCTGTTTCGTGCTGGAGGAAAGAAAAAAAAAAACTAAATTCGTGAAAGGTCGCCGGTGACCGTTTGAGCTCGCAAGGGGACTCTTACGTGTTGCCGGAAGAGCAGTTTTAATTTTTTTTTTTTTTTTTTTTCTCACGAATTCCGTTCGGTTTCGTCCGGACGGCTTTTGGTTCTCTCGCTCTCGAGGCTGCGCGCATGCGCGCCGCGACTGCTTCGGGCACTTCTCGCCCACGGCAGAGATCCTTTGTCGAGTGAACGAAATAAGAAACGAACATGAAACAATGAAACAAATTAAACGACGAAAGTTACCAATTCAAAAGCTTCGGGTGAATTGAGGATCAAATTTCCGTGGTTAAATGCAATCCGTAACGAAAAATCACGCGACGAAACGGAACGATCGAGCTGCCGATGAGGGAGCGATGCATTTAACGATTCCGCGAAACGACTTCCGGTCGGCCTATTCCGGGCAGCCTCGCCGACGGCCAAACGGAAGTTTAGTAAACCGCAGATTCGTCGCCGCAACGTTTTGCCTCCTTATCGCCGTCTTATGGTTTTTATTTTTTTTTATCGTTACTATATATATATATATATATTACTCGCTCAGCTGTCCGGGTCGTTACGAAACTGCGAAGACTCGCCGCGCCGACGCGCTTGCATTAATGCGAAGGGAAAAAAGTTGACATAAAAAACAAAGAAAATGAAATCTTTTTTTTTCTATAAAAAGAAAAGACGGATCTTTTTTAGGGTCCGGTTCATTATGTGGGCTCGGTCAGCTGTCCGGGACTTTACTAAACTGCGAGGACTCGCCGCGCCGAGGCGCTCGCGCTTAGTGCGGAGGGACGAAAAAAAATTGATATAAAAAGAAAGAAATAAAGTTCGTGTTATGCGACGCGAATGGACCTAGTGATTTTCTCTGGCGGAAACGGCAGTGTGCTGAATCCTGCGCGCGTCGAGAATCTCGACGATTCCTCGTCAACCTCCGACCCGAAGACCGAACCTCCTCGTCCCCCCCCCCCCCCTCCCCTACTCCTCCCGCCCCTCCCGCGCGCAAGCTCGCGCGCCATTCCTGCATACGCTGTCTCTCAGCCTATTTTAATCTCTAGGATGGAAAATCTCGATTATCCGCTCCCTGGAATGTTTCGTAGGAATTTTTTTTTTTTTTGTTCGCGACAAAAATGAGCCGCCGTTAAAAAGCGTCCCGCTATCGGATGCGGATATTCAGAGGAAATATTCAGACACGCCCTCGAAATGTCGAATTTTCATCCAGTGAAAAAAAAATCAGTTTTTTGCTTATTGTTTTGTTTTGTTTTTTTTTTTTTTTTTTTTAAATTGATCGTAAAAAAATTCTGTCATTGAGTCGAACAATCCTTTAGTGGGAAAAAAATGTTCCTTGATTCGAAAATATTCTCGACCTCTTCGCCCCGTTATGCAAGATCGTCGTCGAATCGACACGCCCTACAGAAAGAATCTTGTTTAATAGGGAAAAAAAAAAAAAAAAAACATGACACATGGGCTCAAACCGGTTTCTCTGTAAAAATGCTCTGTCAGTAAAAAAGAAAACCTCCGACGATCGGTCCGAGTCTAAAATGAAAATACAAAAAACAAACTCCATACATAAATTCCTCTCGACAAATCTTCTTTTTAATTGGACAATTGTGAATCGAAAAGTGGAGGTTCCGAATGAAATTGTCGGTGCTCGCATTCGCGTAGTTTGACCATCGGCCAATAACCAGCCTACGAACACTCCACTTCTGGCCTCTCGGTTTTTAATATAAATATTATACGGAGCCGTTTTTTAATTTCAATTTCAATTTTATTTTTTATTTCTATTTTTATTCAGTATTTGCTATTATATATATATATATATATATATATATATATATATATATATATATATATATATATATATATATAACAAATAAATTCCATCTTGGAATTCCTCTCGAAAAATCAGTATTAATATTTTCATTGTGACAAATGTGAATCGAAAAGTGGCGGTTGCAAACGGAATTGTCGGTGTTCGCATTCGCGTTGACCACCGGGCTAATAACCAGGCCTACGAGCGCTCCACTCTCGGCCTCTCTGTGTTCAATATAAATATCGTGCGGAGCCGTGAGCATTAGCTCGGTGTTACCGCGCTCTACGCGTACAGCGTCACACCTAGACGACTCGCGCGCACACTTGCGCCGACACAGACACACACACACACGCACACGCACACGCGCACACACGCACACAGCTTAAGCGGCTACGTAGAGATACGCGTTTCGTGACGTTGCACCAAGGACGGTACAGTAAATTGATAAGGTCGTTCCTTTTAAGAGGCCCTTACCGCCTCGTTTTCCATTCATTGAAATTTTACCGACGATCGTCGCTCGCTTACGTTTCCGTCTCGCCTCCGACACACGGACGCGCACGAACACAGGCGTAAGAGAGAAAAAAAAAAAAAAAAGATGCACACACCGAACCGCAAGCGTTCTGCCTATTCCACTGTTGGACTACGAAATCCCTTACGTCATTCCGCTGCGAGACACACTGTAATGCAAGTGTAGCTTTTCTCCGGCAAAGTTTTATTGCCTCCCCTCGTTTCGTCGATTTATATTGCATAACCGGCGTCTCCGACACCATTCACGACTCTGCCGATCTGACCTCGAAATAATGGACCGTTTAATCCAGATTTTTTATTTTTTTATTTCTATTTTTTTTTTTTTTTTTTTTTTTTTTTGTTCACTGAAATCGACCATTATTTTTTTTTAATTCTTAGATATTCGGTTGGTCGTGTGTGTGGATTAAGAGAATTAATTGGCGCAGTGAATTATTCGTCCATTTATATTGCATAACTGGCGTCTACGACATCGCTCATTACTTTGCCCATCTGATCTCGAAATAATGCACCGTTTAATCTAGACTTTTGCTTTTTTATTTTTATATTTTCTCTAAAATCGATATTTTTTTTTTTTATTATAAGATATTCGGTCGGCCGTCTGTAAATTTGGAGAATTAATTGGGACAGTGAATTATTCGTCGACTTATATTGCACAACTAGCGTCTCCGACAACGTTCACGACTTTGCTTATCTGGCCTCAAAATAATGGACCGTTTAATGCAGTTTTTTTTATTATATATATTTTTTTTTCTGAAATCTATAAATATTGCAATTTCTCAGATATTCAGTAGTTTGTGTATGAGTCTGCAAAATTAATTGGCGCAGTGAATTGCGCGTCGAATAAACTATCTCGGGCAACGTGAGATAAATTTTAAAAAATGTTGGGAGTGATTTTTGTGCAAAAAGGAAAAGCCATCGTCCGAGCTATAAATCCAGTGTTGAACGGAATAACAAAAAAAAAAAAAAATGAAATAAAAAATATTACGGGAGTGCTCGAAGTGCGTTGAAACCCCGTCGTTAAAGTGGGTCGTATACGTGCGACATCGGATATGTTTTTTTGGATCAGATTTAGTAGAAGTGTGTAATCCAGCTTCGATAAAATCGCCCGATAAATCATCCCCACGGCATCGTAACGATAACATTGTTCGTACGTGCTCCATATCTCTTCCGCCTCGGTGTTGCAGCGGTGTTCGCTCGCTCCCTCTCTCTCTCTCTCTCTCTCGCGGTTCAATATTTCGCGTTACGTAACACGCTCTGGGAGCCTCCGGGGCGGGCTTATCGACTATTAGGCAATGGACTGCACCGAATCCAAAAATTCTGATTTTAATTCGTTCACGATCCGGCCTCTCTCACGACTGTTAAATCATAAAAATATTAAAACCATTAAAACTATTAAAACTATATAAAGATCATTGAAATTCTTAAAATCCTTAAAACTATTGAAATTATTTAAAATACGCGAGTATATTATTTCCTGTATGCTCCGACGTTTGCTAAGATATCGACATTTTTGGGGCTATCGAAGCTATAAAAATCATCAAAGTTGTAAAAATTATTGAACTATCAAAACGAATACGTGCGATTGTTTATCGACTTTATTTTAGCATCGACTAGTTCACTCATGGTCGGGCCTTTATTAAAATATCGCAATTGTTAAGGCTGTTCAAACTATCAAAATTATCAAAATCATCAAATTTATAAAAATAATGAAATCATTAAAACAAATACGTGTGATGACATTACTTTAGCATCGACGAGTTCACTTTATGCTCGGGCCTTTATTAAAATATCGAAATTATTGAGCCTATTGAAACTATAAAAATTATCCAACTATCAAAGTTACAAGAGTTATCAAAATTATTGAAAATTATAAAATTATTTAAACGAGTGCGCACTATTTGTCGAGTTTGCTTGCAGCATCGACAAGTAGTTTGTGCTAAGATTTTTGGGAGATCCATAAATGCACGCCAATGGGCAACGCGCGAGTTTTTATTCGGCCGGTGCTAGAGGAGGGCGCGATGGAGCGTTTGGATGAAGTGTACATGCGGAACCGAGGTTCGCCGAGCTGCGGAAGTGTGCGATAGAGACGGAGAGAAAATAAAACACATATAGCGCGCTTTGCGGCCGAGCGGTGTAAGAAGGGGCAGCTGGTTCCAGAGGCGGCTTGCGGGGTTAGTAACAGCCGAAGACGGACTAACGGTCGCAGACTAGATGGCGCCCGGAGCGTGCCGCCTCCTGGGGCACCTATCGATCGTACCCTATTTATAATTCATCTTACGATTTCGATTGGTCATGATGGAACTTCCATTTTTGTCTCGCCCCGCTTTGTTTCTCGACGTCTGGTAGTATATTATGTATAAGTCTATTCGACTATATATATATTTATATGTTTATATACAGGTATATATTCATATATATATTTACATGATATACGTATTGTATCGCGGTGGACTCGTTTTGTCGACGCGGTACTTACATTAGGCTTGAATGACGGATTTCTTTTATATATAAAAATGTAATCGCGGTTGAGGAGTCGTCGAGGACGACTGAGCGAAACAAATCATTTAATGACCATTTGAGGAACTTGAGGGAAAAAAGATCTTTTTTTTTTTTTTTTTTAGGTACTGTGGGTTTAAAAAGAATGTTCGATTGGAACAGTTAGTAAAGTTGTGGTTTTTATGTCGTGGAGGTAAATTTGCAATTTTACATTTTGAGGTTTGTTATGGATTTGTCTCGAGAGACGGATTTCCATTGATATGAAAATGTGACCGCGCTTTAGGAATCGTCGAGGGTGAATGAGCTAAACAAATCGATTAACAGTCATTTGAGCACCTCGAGGGAACATTTGATTTTTTAGTTATTTATCGTTATAATTGTTTTTGAGAAAAAAAAAAAAAAAATGTTCGAATAGTTAAGATTTTTATGTTGGGCAGCTAGATCTGCAATTTTGCATTTTTGCGCATCGTATTAACTTCGACCGAATAGATGGATTTCCATAAATATGAAAAATGTAAACGCGTTTAAAGAATCATTGAGAATGACCGAGAGAAACAAATGAATCAACGACAATTTTAGTACTTCGAGAGGCCAAATATCTATTTATTGTTTATTATAATTTTTACGATAATTCAAAAAAAAAAAAAAAATTCTATTGAAAAAATCCCAAAAGTTAGGATTCGTATATCGGGCAGATAAGATCAGTATTTTTGCAAGTAATCTATCGATAATTGAGGGCAACAAAATTTTACATTCCAACCGGAACACGAGATTTTTTCTTTCGAGTGAAAAAAAAAACTGTTTCATTTTTCTGATAAGCTTTGGACTTTCGGGTGATAAAATTGACTCTCCCGTCGGACTTGTCGCGTGACGTGTTGTGTTATAATTTGATTTATTTATTTATAGTCACGTGGCATATACGGACCGACCTTCGTCGCCGATGCCATTTCATAATTAATCCGACATTCCAATTTGTCGGCTAACGAGTCTATTTCCGTATTAATAAAGATCCCCTTGGCGTTTCTGCCTCCGTATTTTCACCCGTCCGTTCTTCGCCGTCCATTTTTACCCCGTCGCCGGTTTTACATGCTCGGCTGCTCTCGCGTCTCACCTCGATCGATCCTCGCCGGAGAACTCGGACGGAAATCCACTTCGTCACGTCGGTTCTCGGCCGCGGAGAGTTTCGAAATATTCCTTCGTCCGTCGGCGAACCACTCGACGAGATCCGAAACTCTCGCGAGCTCTTCGCGAAACACGGCTTTGTCGCGGCACTCACTTTACACACCCTCTCTTGTCAACTCGATCCTTATCGCCCACTCTAAAGACTCCCGTGCTACAGGAAACTTTCAAAATTTTCAATCACGTTTACCTTAATTTAAATAGGATTGAAAAATTATTTTTTGAAAATAAATAACTAAAAAATAGTCTCAAATTCTTATTCGATGACGCGGACAACAATAATACGTTACAAACAATAATAATAATCATAATGATAAATAACAATAAACATAAATAATATGTGACAAATATTTGAATTTTAGAAAAAAAAAAAAAAAGAAAATAGTAAAAAAGAAAAATGTCTCGGTCGAATTTTCGAAAAATTTAAATACCCTTCTCGGGTTGCTCGTTAGTGAGTTCTCGGACAACGTTGAGAATGCCCGTTGCACTGTGCGCCACTGGAGAGAAGAATGCATTAAAAAAAAAAAAAACAAAGAGGGATAAATAGTTTCAGGTATCTTGTTGTCGATTATATAGGACGAAAATACCGAGAAAGTTTATGAACAAAAAAAATAACGGCTATATATATATATATATATATATATATATATATGCGTGTGTGTTGAGGATCGAGAAAAGAAAAGGAAAAAAAAGATCAGTTCGCTTTAATTGCCACCTTCAAAGACTTCTGCTTAGGCATTTATGGGTCTTCGGTTGAACCAACCGTTCCCATCGGGGGGGGGGCTTGTGTGTTGTCGTCGCAGCCGTCGGTCATTGGCCCACGTTGCCCCGCAGCGCGTTAGTGACGTACCGCTCGACCTGATCGAGAACGCCTCGTTTTTTCCTTGCTTATGTCCGCGGTAAATTCACAACTGTGCCAATTTTTTTTTTTTTTTTTTAACCCTTACGTGGTTAAGTTTTATTTCTATGAAATAAAACTTATTATTTCTATGAAATAAATTTAATCCGTTCTATTTGCGAGTACAACTGTCGCTCACGTTTCATCAATTTTTATTGTTTATTATTGACTGTCACGCGAGATTAGATAACGATCTAGTCTACGCTATACACAACCGGCGTTTCGGAGTCGCGCGAGCTCGGGCAATTGTGTGCCACATTCCCGTCTAGACTGATGAGAAATCTCATCCACGGATTATTATGCTTCGGTGGCAGTTTTTCTTCAAAAAATAAAAGAAAAAGAATACTGTTTGCAATGGAACTTCTATCCTTTTGAAATAAATGAAATTTCCAATGATCGTCACGATCATAACATGGATCAGATAGATCGTTACAACGATCAGAAAGATCATCGTGAAAGATCATTCGAATGATTAGAATGATCATTGTGAAAGATTGAAACGATCAGAATTATCAGAACGATCAGAACGATCAGAATGATCAGAATGTTCATTGTAAAAGATCATTGGAATGATCAGAAATATCATGATCATTGTAAAATATCACGATCATTGTCAAATATCATGATCATTGGAAAATATCACGATCATTGGAAAATATCACGATCGTTGTAAAACGATCACGATTATTGTAAATGATTACGATCATTATAAAAGATTACGATTATTTGTCGAAGATCATGATCGTTGTAAAAAAATCACGATCATTGTAAAAAGATCACGATCATTATCAAAGATCACGATCATTGTCAAAGGTCACGATCATTGTCAAAGGTCACGATCATTGTCAAGGATCACGATAATTGTAAAAAGATCATGATCATTATCAAAGATCACGATCATTGTCAAGGATCACGATCATTGTGAAATCACGATCATTGTCAAAGATCATTAGAATGACCTTTCACAACGCCCAACAGTACAATCCAAATGAAATCATAATCGTCATCCCGTTGCAATTACATCGAATTAATGCAAATTGTCAAATGACCGTGCGTCGATCGTTTCTCAGTATCCAAGCACACTACCCCGTCCCAGTCGGCTCGAATCACCGTCCAAAGATCTCGGTCTCTCCTTATCCGGAGAACTAACCAACGCGAACCGGTGCGATCTGGGGTCATCTCGCGATAATAATAATAATCGCTCGTGCCTACTCCCAATGCACGACGGCGTGCATTTAAGCCTTCACGAAGACGGACGGCAGAGGAGTGACGGGGGAGGGGGGGGGGGCGGGGGGGGGAGAGTATGAACCCACGATACGGCGCGCGGCTCATCGAGAACCCATTCGATCCAACGGGTCCTTTGTCGAGCCAGCCTAGATCCCTTTTGTACCGGTTCATTATGCAATTGTGTACCGCAATGCCAGGCATCAGCATCCACCGGCTCTGCGAACTGCGGGGTCCTGAACTATAGCCACCCCGTTCTCACACTCCCACACATGCACACACACACACACACACACACACACATGCACACACTCGTACACGCATACGTACACACACACATGTGCGCATACGTTTATACGTGGAACTCGCTCGACGGAGGGACGTACATTGTGGAATTCCAAAGCTCGGCTGACCTATATTCTCGAAACCGGTGTAATAATCCGCCGCATCCGAACCATTTCCCGAGCGGCTCCGCACCTTGTGTCGTTAACGGCAACTCCTAGCCCAATTTTTGTTTTTTTTTATACATTTTTTTTTTTATTTCACGCTTCCGTAGATATTCCGTTTCATGGTTTTAGCGAACTGGAAGTAAAATAAGTGAGGTAACTTTTTTTATGTTTGTCGAGCTGGAATTGAAACAAGTGGGGAACTTTTTTTTTTCAGTCGCTTCTATGGATTTTCATGCCGTCTGTCGAGCCGGGATTAAAATATGCGGGCGTTGCATAATGATTCTCACTTTTATTCCCATTTTCCGAGAGTTTGCGGTTTTCAGAAATTATCCTTTTTTTAAGGAATTTATTTATTACCGTTTTTCGAGAATTTGCGGTTTTCAGAAATTATCCTTTTTTTTAGGATTTTATTTATTCCCATTTTGCGAGAATTTGCGGTTTTCAGAAATTATCATTTTTTTAGGAATTTATTTATTCCCACTTTGCGAGAATTTGCGGTTTTCAGAAATTATCCTTTTTTTTAGTAATTTATTTATTTCCACTTTGCGAGAATTTGCGGTTTTCAGAAATTATCCTTTTTTTAGTAATTTATTTATTCCCACTTTGCGAGAATTTGCGGTTTTCAGAAATTATCCTTTTTTTAGTAATTTATTTATTTCCACTTTGCGAGAATTAGTGGTTTTCAGAAATTATCCTTTTTTTAGTCATTTATTTATTCCCATTTTGCGAGAATTTGCGGTTTTCAGAAATTATCTTTTTTTTAGTAATTTATTTATTCCCACTTTGCGAGAATTAGTGGTTTTCAGAAATTATCCTTTTTTTAGTAATTTATTTATTCCCATTTTGCGAGAATTTGCGGTTTTCAGAAATTATCCTTTTTTTAGCAATATATTTATTCCCACTGCGAAAATTAGCGGTTTTTAGAAATTATCCTTTTTTAGTAATTTATTTATTCCCACTTTGCGAAAATTAGCGGTTTTCAGAAATTATCCTCTTTTTAGTAATTTATTTATTCCCACTTTGCGAGAATTTGCGGTTTTCAGAAATTATCTTTTTTTTTGGTAATTTATTTATTCCCACTTTGCGAAAATTAGCGGTTTTCAGAAATTATCCTTTTTTTAGTAATTTATTTATTCCCATTTTGCGAGAATTTGCGGTTTTCAGAAATTATCCTTTTTTTAGCAATATATTTATTCCCACTGCGAAAATTAGCGGTTTTTAGAAATTATCCTTTTTTAGTAATTTATTTATTCCCACTTTGCGAAAATTAGCGGTTTTCAGAAATGATCCTCTTTTTAGTAATTTATTTATTCCCATTTTGCGAAAATTAGCGGTTTTCAGAAATTATCCTTTTTTTAGTAATTTATTTATTCCCATTTTGCGAGAATTAGCGGTTTTCATGAACTATCCTTTTTTCTTTTTAGTAATTTATTTGTAGGATCAATTTTTTAGAATTGGAAATTCGTCGCTCTTCGATCGGGAGCGGACTTAATGCGCGGTCGCTCGAAACTTGTTTACTTCCGCTCGCTCACGGCCGTCGCGCTTTGTTTTCATAACAGTGATTGTTTTTTTTTCTTTTTTTTTTTTTTCTGGCACACGACCAAACGAATCGACTGGAGATGATACACGTCGGAAGCGCGATTAACCGTGCAGAATCCTATCAACGTTCGGACGGATGTGTTCACGGCGATGGAGTGGGTGCGCGAACGAGATATCCGGACCAATGAGGAACGACGAAGTCCGAATGAAATTGATTCGCATTCCATCCGCGAGTCCGTTCGTGCTCCGTTGCACGCGCTATCGTTCACGACGAGACGACGAACGCTACCGAGAATGCGAACGCTGACGACGACAAGTGCACCGCCGCAATATATCCGTTTCAGAGCTCTCGTGAACCGAGCATGGGAAACGCTTCGTCCAATCACCAATTGGATTCTTCGCTTTTAATTATCGGCAGGGAGACTCCGCGAATGCGAAAGCAATTCCGTTCTGTCGGTCAACGAGAAATCCGATTTACCGACCATGCGCACGTCCGACCGCACGAAAGACAAGAGGGTTGATTGTGAAAGGCAGTTAATTTTCGGTTTTTTTTTTTGTGATATCGAACATTGAATTTTTATGTTAGTTCTTTGTCGGTGAGAATTTTGCTCACTTGAGGCTCGAGATTTTTTTTTAATTGCGATTTTTTTTTTTTTTTTTTTTTTTTTTTTTTCGGAATAGCAAAATTTGCTAAGCTATCGTTTAAATTTTTTCGAATGCGACTTGTTTTTTTTTTTTTTTATACTCGTTGAGAGTTTATGTTATTTTTTGTCGATGAGAATTCTGGGGCAATTTTTATTATCGAAAGTTTAAGACGTTTCAAAATTGTCTTCTTTTTTTTTTTGTTGTTCCTTTTCGGAAAAATTTATGAAGTTATCGTTTAATTTTTTGCCACTTTTTTTTTAATGCGATTTGCGAAAGAGTAAACTGTTTTTTTTTTTTTATCGGACGCGAACGCCCGATAAAACGCTCTCTCGGTTCCGCCTTGCGTACACCCGTGCTCTCCAGCTTAAACGGCCAATCTCCCTCTTGACCCAATTCGTAAAACGTCCTGCCGTCCGCGCGCGCGCGCGCGCCTCGTGCTCGTGCATGCCGTGGCTCTTACGTTACGTTTTCTTTGTATAAGAGGCGTTACGTATGCGTACACACAGTATGGGAGGCATGCAAGGCCGGCGAGGCTTTCAGCTGAACGCTAAACTCCGGGCTTTTTTCTCTTAACCACCGAAGATCGTGAAAATTAAAAGTTTACCTACGAATTAACTATTTTATATTTTATTTTATATTTTATTTTATATTTTATTTTATATTTTATTTTATATTTTATTTTATATTTTATTTTATATTTTATTTTATATTTTATTTTATATTTTATTTTATATTTTATTTTATATTTTATTTTATATTTTATTTTATATTTTATTTTATATTTTATTTTATATTTTATTTTATATTTTATTTTATATTTTATTTTATATTTTATTTTATATTTTATTTTATATTTTATTTTATATTTTATTTTATATTTTATTTTATATTTTATTTTATATTTTATTTTTTACAAACAAGTTTTAACGAAATACTATGAAGCTTAATATATTTGAAATATATTAATTTCGGTATTTTTAAATGGCCAACACGGAAGGTTGAAAAGTGAACGCTACCTTCTCAGCGCTAGCTCGATAAAAATGAGTCAAGGTGATATTGCCGGGGGGGGGGGGGGGGGAGAGATACACCCGAGGAATGGCTGGCGTGAGCCATCTCCGTAAAAACAGTCTATTGCCGGTCTGAGGCTTGGAAAAATAACCGAGGGTGTGAAACCCAACGAGCACGCGTGTTGCTCGATAAATGAACTTCGTTCACCCGAGTGATGTTCGGTGTGTTGAATTTTAAAAACATGAATTTTTCCAAAGTCACGCAAAAGGCACGCCAATTTCAGTCAAAATAAAATATAATATTACGAATATAACAATATTATCGATATATAATAATATTATAAATATATCAATATTATCGATATAATAATATTATTAATATAACAATATTGTCGATATAATAATATTATCAATATTAATATTATCAATATCAATATTAATATTTTTATTTTTCGCTTCACCCGGTCTCGATTTTCGTCGTCCGTTTATCCGAGAATGTTTCTCCGATGCACGTACAGAAAGTGTTTGACTGAAAAAGTGCTTCCGGCACTTAAAGCTTTCATATCCAGTCGTAAGATAAATCTTTCGTCGTCCCCTTCGATATAATTTTTCCTTTCCTTGTCTCATCCAATCATACTTTGTATCGATTTAGATCGTAAACTGCACACGCTGTATTATTTTTGATCTATCTATTATACCCAAAAAAAAAAAAAAAACCGCAGACTTCCCGGGGTATATCGATGCCCTCCCCACACCCCGAAAATCTGTGCCGGTTCAGCACTGGGTCAGATGGGGTCGCTTCGAGTACTCCGGCACTTTGCTCCACCGAAGCGGATTTTACGACCAACATGGGGGAGACCCGGATCTCATAACGGATACGCTTTTCGTCGATGTTGGAACTTTTCCGAACTGTAAACTCTCCGCCCCTTTGCGGTAAAATCTATTAGCCGACTCTCCAATTCGGGCCACTCGACCATCCACTCCAATAACACACTTCACTCCTCAACGCTGCGATGGCACTTTCGTGACTCTGTGGTTCTTCTAACTCTTCTCATTATAAGAAAAAAGAAACTATAAAAAAAGTTTTTCGAACTCGTGTTCATCATACATTTTGAAATATTTTTTCTATATATATTTTTATATATATTTATATATATTAAACTTAACTTTTTTAAAATTAACTTTCACACAATTTAATTCACTCCAATAACACACTTCACGCCTCAACGCTGCGATGGCACTTTCGTGACTCTGTGGTTCTTCTAACTCTTCTCATTATAAGAAAAAAAAAAAAGAAACTATAAAAAAAGTTTTTCGAACTCGTGTTCATCATACATTTTGAAATATTTTTTCTATATATATTTATATATATTTATATATATTAAACTTAACTTTTTTTAAATTAACTTTCACACAATTTAATTCACTCCAATAACACACTTCACGCCTCAACGCTGCGATGGCACTTTCGTGATTCACATAATTCAATTCACTCCAATAACACTTCACTTCTCACTGCTGCGATAGCACTTCAGCCATCGAGACGAAACTATAGATTCTGCGGTTCTTCTAACTCTACCGATTAACCACTATAAAAAAAAAAGAAAGTTTTTTGAACTTATATTCATCGTACATTTGTTAATAATACCCTTGCTCTAAACATTTTTTTAAACTCATTTTCTTGAAGTGAACTTTCTTTCACACAATTTAATATTGAGCACGATAAATCACCTACTTCAAAAGGCAAATCTTAAAATGTAATAAAAAATACCCTGTAAAAACCATTGTAAAAAGAAGTCTATTGAAACTTGAATAGGGCCTAAATTCAAAAAAATTGCCACTATAAAAATGTTGAAAATCGATTATTTTTCACGCAACTTAATTGGGAAAAGTGCCTAGCAGGGAGACATTGTCTATATTTATATTTAATATTACCGACATTAAAAGGCTCAACTATCAGTCCCGGCAAGATCGATTTGCTTGGTCCTCATCGCCGAAGATCGGTGGAATCGGTCAAAGTTCCGATGGAACGAAAAGGAACCCGAAAGACGGACGTGCAAGATTAACGATGATCGAGCGAGTCTCGCTATCTACTCCCTTCGCTTCCTTGCAAGCAATACATCTCCCGGATTATGTGGGTCGAGAAGGATCTCTCCTATATATATATATATATATATATATATATATATATATATATATATATGTATACACAGTGCGGAGTCTGCTATCTGGGGAATAATAAGTCTGCAGAGAGTCTCGCACGTGCCTGGGCGCGGAGCCAAAAGTGCAGGAAGGATTCGATCTTTAGCCCCGTGCACATTTATACGAGAAGCTGGCCTAGCGATAAAAGCGCATTCTCCTGGCGCACTGAAAGGTGCAAAGTACACGCCGATAAAATTCTCAACGTCCCCCATAAAAACGTGCAGTGGAAAATTACATATATAAAAAAAAAAATTCCCTCCTCATTCACTAGTCAGAAAATATATAATCGAGGACATTAAAAAATAGCTTAAATTAAATTAAATTAAATAAAATTAAATGAAGCGTCGATGTCCAACAAAGGGACTTTTCTCCCCAAGAGTTTCTCATAAGGTTTTTGACCCGAGTGAATGCACTTTGCTTTCCCTCCGAGTCGTCGTTCATGCATTTTTGCACAAGGAAAGAGATAAAAATCTGGCGAAGCATCGGGCCTTGCGATTGAAGACCGCGGAGTTGTTATTGGGGTGAACCGAAGGACCGGCTAAGAATCGATGGGAAACGAGAGAAGCGAGGAAAAAAAAAACAAACTAACAATTTAACCGAAGGAAAAACAAAAAATTCAAAAAAGCCAACAAAAAAAAAGCGAAGAAGGAAGCTGAGGGTGGAAGAATAGACGGAGGGGTGGAAAAACTGCACGAGCAGTTTTTGGATCATGTGGAGGAGAAAACAGAAACATAAGAAATAAAACCAAGGAAAGAAATAAGATAAGTTCAAAATAGCCAAAAAAAAAAAAAAGCAGAAAAGAAGAACAGAAGGGGAGTAGAAGGGGCGGAAAAACCGCGCGAGCGGGTTCGGCGCGGGGCGAACGAAAAGCAAAAAAGTAAAAAAAAAAACAAAACGAGAGCAAAAAAGCATAAAACCAAAAAAAAAAAAAAAAAAATCAAAAAGAGAAGAAGATTGCTCAGGTGGGAAGGGGCGGTGGAAGGGTTGGAAAAACCGCACGAGCGCGTTTGGCGCCGGGGGTGTGCGACAACAGTCTGGCGCTGAGGGGTGCAGGGCCCGAGAGCTGCCGCTCGCTGCACACAGCCGAGCGGCAGGAGAAACGGCAGCGGCAGCAGTAACGCACGTAGGAGGCCGAGTAGGTGGCCTGGTTGGGTATTGATCCATGAAGGGTGCGGGTGGCGGTGAGGGAAGGGCCGCCGGAGCTGCGCAGGTGAGGGCGCGAGGGGCGCGCGCGCGCGCGCGCGCGCCGCGGGTTGCTCGGGTCAGGGGTGGCGGGTTTGCGCGGCGCGCATGCGCAGACGCCCTCCGCCATCGACCGCTCCGAGCTTTCTCCTACGGTTGCTCCATATCGCTCTGCGATCTTCGCTCACACATTCATGCATTATATGTTATATATTGTGTGTGTGTGTATATATATATATATATATATATATATATATATATATATATATGCGTGTGTGTATGTATATATACCGTATATGAAATGTATATATACATTTATGTAGATATGTAGATGTGTATGTGTCGAGCCTCGCCGTAGGTGAGCGCCGACTGCATCGTCGTTCCACCGGCTCTGCTGGTACGGTTCCACCCCCTTAAGGTAGCTTCGCGTTTCCACCCCCTTAAGGTAGCTGGTACGGTTCCACCCCCTTAATGTCGCTTCGCGCTCATTTCTCACAAGTTCGAGAAAAATTCGCGAAAATTGCAAGCACTTTTCGACGGTATAAAAATCTGGAAAGAATTAATGCATCATTAAAGGTACTGAAAAGATTAATTTCCCATAACAATAATTTCAAAGTGTCATTAACAAATTAATCAAAAAAAAAAAATAATTGTTCAACAAATTATCGGGCAAACCAACTTTTTTTTGTTGTTTTTCTTCAATGAAAATGATTCGTTCATTTTTCCTGAACACGTGTGAAATTTTTTTCAGACTTTTTGCAATTTAAACAGCCGAAAGAACCTTCCGGCTATTTGAATTGCAAATTATTACTATGAATTATTATGGACGATTGTTATAATGAATTATGAATGTTTATCACTATTACGACGATTGATTATTCGCGATAAAGACAGTCTCGATGATTTTTTTTTTTTTTGTTGCGAAAGGCTAAAATTTCCTTTGGGCCTTAAAAATTAATGAAACTCATCGATCGCCTCGGAGTCGTTCGGCGTTGCAATTAACTCCGCGAAATCCTGTTGTTAATTGACGGATGATTTCTGGATTTATCGGTTATCGGCAATTACCGTGCGTTGTGTCAAACTTTGTGCACACGAGATTATGCGGTAACTGGTCGTCGTGGCAACGGGGGAGTGTGTCTCGATAAAGCAGGCCGAGGGGGGGGGGGGCAGAGGAAGTAGGTTAGGTGGGTTTAGTACGGTGGTGGGGGGGGGGGGAGAGGGTTGAAACGCGAGAGCCTCCCCTGGGGCGACGACCCACCAGCGTTACATGCAACTCGATTAAACTTGACTCTTCGCTAATTCTGACGTATACACAACCGCGAACGGGAGTCACATCAGAGGCCTCGCATTGTGGCGTTTCACCTCGGCTCCCGCATTAAAACAACTCCGGCTGCTCTATTTTTAAAAGCCACAGTCTATGCGCACACAATGGCGAGCGATACAAAGAGTACGATCAACCTTCGCTTCACGTTTATACACACTGCACGTCGCGAAACCATTGTTGTGAAACCAGAGAAATGAAAACAAAAAAAAAAAAGAAGAAAAGCCATTCTAACTCTCGTTCACTTTTTTTCTGTTTTTTTTTTTTTTTTTTTTTCAAGCGATTTTTCCCTCGTTCACAAAAAATTTATATCGAGAGGCTTTTATTGGCATTTTGTAACGTACGATAGCATTTCACTGTCGTACGCTTTTTCATTCGTCTAAAAAATTTGTATCGATAGCCTTTTGTTATTCGTTGTTAAAAAAAATATTGGGAATTTGATGTGCTTTTATGTTTGGGATTAAACGACGGACAGTTTGTATACGTTGAGATATGAAAAAAAAAGGAAACCAATCTAACTCTTGGTAATTAAAAAAAAAAAAAAATGTTTCAAACGATTTTTCTATCGTTTATAAAAAAATTGATATCGATAGCCCTTTATTATTATTCGGTGTTAAAAAGATATTGGAAATCTAATGTAACGGACAGCAAGATTTTATGCACAAACTTTTAGATTAAATTTCATGTAAAAGTTAAATTTAATGTAAAGTTAATGTACTTTTACATTGATATCAAATGACGGACAGTTTATATACACTGTCCGTCGCGAAACCGCTGTTGTACCAGAGAAACGAAAAAAAGAAAAATTCTAACTCGCTCATTTTATTCTTTTAAATTTATTTGTACGAAACAATTTTCTATTAATTCAAAATTTTTTTTATATCGGCAGACGTTTATCATCATGCGCTGAAAGTACAGTATTTCTAAAGTTTTTGATACACTGTACACTAACTTTTCATCACAACGGCACATGGAATTTAATGTAACAGTTTCTACATAAAAACTTCCAGTCCTCGTACATTAAATTTCACAAAAAGTTTTTTTTTTTACAGCTTAGACTACTTTAATTATCATATATATATAATTAAAGTTTTGCGTTTCCCATTAATTGGATTCCCAGAAAATCATAATAATAATAAATTGGAAATATCCGACATTTGAGTCGAGCATCGATTAAATGGATATTTTTAATTTATATTTATTCATGAACTCTTAATAAAAAACAAAGCAACGAAATTGAAGACTCAAGGGCTGGATAAAGGATGTGATGTTTATATTGTGGGTGGAGAGATAAATAAAAGTTTCCTCGACGATTCGCGGGAGCGGCAGTAAGTAGCGCTCGCTGGCAATCACGTCCCACGCACTGTTACTAGCAAGTGAGTGAGTTCCTCGTGTCCGCGACGATCGTGAGTCAGCCTCGTCTCTCGTCTGACGTGACACACTGGAACACTCATGGGTATCAATCTACTCGCAAGCTCGCTGAATTGTAGAGCCGTGGCATCATTCGGTTATGCTCTCACGTTCCAATATTCGACTCGGGAGCCACCTTGAAGCGGCTCTGGATCAGATTTAAAAAAAAAAAAGGCAATTTTCCAATTTATTTCCACCCTCCCAATTGAAGCGAACTCTAGCAGCCTATTTCGGCAATACATTCACGAAAATATCATTTTTTCACCCACAAAAATAAATCTTTTAATTTTCGCACACAAACACTCATTTTTGTTTCCAATTTATCAATAATGACATAGATTTTTTTAATATAATTCGTATAATTCGCATTTTTTTATAATTCGTATTCTAATATACAAATTAGTTTTCTGAAATATAAATTTCTTTTCTAAAATACAAATTACTTTTACAATATGTAATTCGTATTCCAATAATTTCCTATTTTGGAAATATATACGTGCAAATTACATTTTTCACGTGCAAAATTAAATCTATTAATTTTCGCGCACAAACACTCATTTTTGTTTCCAATTTATCAATAATGACATAGATTTTTTTATATAATTCGTATAATTCGTATTCTAATATACAAATTAGTTTTCTGAAATATAAATTTCTTTTCTAAAATACAAATTACTTTTATAATATGTAATTCGTATTCCAATAATTTCCTATTTTGGAAATATATACGTGCAAATTACATTTTTCACGTGCAAAATTAAATCTATTAATTTTCGCGCACAAACACTCATTTTTGTTTCCAATTTATCAATAATGACAGATTTTTTTATATAATTCGTATAATTCGTATTCTAATATACAAATTAGTTTTCTGAAATATAAATTCATTTGCTAAAATGTAATTCGCATTCCAATAATGAGATAAATTGGCTTTGAATTAAATCAATCCCGATGCGCTTAGAAATATCGCCCGGGTCAACCGGAGCGATCGTGCTGACCGGGAAATGGATTTTACGGTGTGGTCGAGGAGTTCCGGAATTTTTTGCGCTCCAGCTGCCAGCACGGCAGCCGGGATCAATTCCAATATACTTAGATGTCCCCGGCCATAAAGTCTGCGGCGCGCGGACCGCGACTACTCATGGCGATTGCCTCCGGCTCGGGCAGTAAAGCGTGTCTGACCTATGCGGGGCTGCACTACTGCAATTTTACTGTCCTGGCTCTCCCATCTCCGTCCGTGTAACATCGACCTGACGGTCGGTAAAAATAAAAAATAAAATCACATCCTTCAATCCCCACAAAATATAAAATCGTTGTCATCGCTTCATTTTTATTTTTCTCGTTCTTCCGACAGAGATCATTTTTTTTTTTTTTTAATCCAAGTTATTATTTCTGTTTTCCACGACTCCGTATAACGTCGATCCGACGGTCAGCAAAAAAAAAAAAAAAAAAAATCATTCTTCAATCCCTACAAAATATAGAATCGTTCTCGTCGCTTAATGTTTATTTTTTTCGTTCTTTTCGCAGAGACCACTTTTTTTTATCCGCGAGACATGTCGTTTTCCCCGGGCAGAATTGATTAAATTTCAGTTTTCCACGACTCCCTATAACATGACCTGATGGTCAGCAAAAAAAAAAAAAAAAAAATAGATCATCCTTCAATCCCTACAAAATATAGAATCGTTCTCGTCGCTCAATGTTTATTTTTCTCGTTCTTTTCGCAGAGACCACTTTTATTTTATCCGCGAGACATGTCGTTTTCCCCGGGCAGAATTGATTAAATTTCTGTTTTCCACGAGTCAAAGGATTAATCAACTGGAGAAGCCCTCCGATTTCCTGCCGGACAGCCAATTTCGGACGGAGTGCTCGACGCTCCATGTTCCATTAGGCTCGCCTCTCCGTCGCTCCTGAGAGCAATGAAAGCTTTCCGTTATCGGTTTAGCCTTCTGGCCCGCGCGCGCCTTGCCGAAGCGCCTCCGCTCTCCGTCGTCCTATATAATCTCCGACGAGGACGGCGACGTGCCGCATAATAACGGCTCGGTGTGCGCAGCTACTGGATTGACCTTGTCCGAGCGCCGGGCGAGCACGAAACGCGCACCTGGACGCTCGACGGAGAGCGGCGAGGAGCGGGAGAGGAACTGGAAAACAAACACTCCGTGATTGCGTCGGATCAATTCGCGTCCGATAGAGCAGCAATCGCAGTCTCGTGTTCCAATGACGAGGCTCGGCCGATTCGATTCACAGTCGAACTTCGTGAGCTTTTTTTTTCGTTTTTTTTTTTCTTTTTATTCAGATTCGACTGAATAATTGAAAAAAAATAAATAAATAAATAAGATTCGTTTATGAAATGTTCGACTTACGGTTGAATTGCTCGCTATTCGAAAGCTTCGACCTCGCGAGAGAGAAATGCATTTTTTTTGTGTTTTTTTTTTTTTTTTTTTTTGAAGATTCAAATTGGACTGAATTTTCGGAAAAATAAATAAGATTCGTTGATGATTTTTTTTTTACGGACGAATCGACCTTTCCTTCTTTTTTTTAAGACACAAATTCGGGCGAATTTATGGAAAAAGAATGGAATTAAAATTCAATGACGGAACGATTCGTTGATGAAATTCTCGATGAACGTAAGTGGGCGAACGGAAATATCTAGACCTTGGGTCGTCTTTAGATTTCGTTAAACAACACGTCCGAATGCGACGAGGCAACATTTTTCTTATTTAAAAAATGTCGAACTTCCTTCCGGGCGGGGAAAACTCGGCTGCAGCGCGGATACACGTTGGACCGATTTACGTCAGCCGCGTCGAGTCTGCTTTATTTTTTTGATCGCCGGGAAAACAATTAATTTTGTTGGTCTAAAGCCAAAGTGGCGTGAGCTTCGATACTTGCGCGCATTGTCGATGCGACATCGATACACGCGTGACTTTATAGTTTTTAATCACCAAGTGAGGAAAATGATGAAAGAAAATTTATAAACAACTCAACTTATTATAATAAATTTACAAGCGACTAATTTGATTGTAATAAACGAATAAGCAAGTAAATTTATTATGATAAATGAATAAGCAACTATATTCATTATAATAAGTTCACAAGCAACTAAATTTATTTTACAAATGAATAAGCGACTCTACTTATTATAGTAAATTTATAAGTAAGATTTGTTGCTTCATTTTTTAACAAATTTTATTACGAGCATCAATTTAAGTAAAATCGACAAACCCTACATAAAAACCGTTGCGGTACGTTACGAGGCTCGTGGGATAAAAAAAAAACAGCGCGAACTCTCCGTGTTTACTAGTTTAGCATGCGTACAAAGGACGACCTTGGACGGCTCGTCCTATTCAGAATCCCCCAACACAAATACGCCGATGACGCGTCTCTCGCCTTTCAATCTTCGGCGGAAGCTGCGTTTGGCGAGCTTTATTACTCTCGCAGTATAGCGTAAAAAAAAGAAGAAAAAAATGGGATCGTTGATTGGAGGTTGCCCTTGAAATCCGGGACAATCCTGGGAGTGTCGGAGGCCTAGATCGGCGGTCACAAAAAAATCGGCCTCGATCGTTTTTTTTTTTTTTTTTTTTCTACAACGATCATCGACAAAATAGTTCGTCACACCCATCAATTTTTGTTTTGTTTTTTTTTTTTTTTGTTTATTCAGCGTTTCCATTATTTAAGTTCCATCGCTGCGTCCCGCATCGATAGAACAAGCGTCTGAGCGAAAATCACAGCCTCGTCATTGCCCATTTACTCATCTCTCCGTATTTAATTTATGTTTAATTTTTTTTTATTATTTGATTAATTTTTTTTTTTTGTTTTGTGATTGTGTATCGAAGATATTTTTTTATTTTTGTTTCGCACGATTTTTTTTTTTACAGCATGGCCGGTCAGATTCGTACCGGGTCGCCACATTACCGAACGTTCGCGACGACAACAAAACTGCAGATGGAATGTACAAGGTATAAAAGACCGATCGTCGTCCAATCGGCAGCTCTGTCAGCCGATCGAACGGTTTTTTTTTGTTTTTTTTTTTTTTTTTTTTTTTTTTTTTCATTCCGTATTCTCGAGATCGGGAACGGAACACTGGAATTTTACTGTGTCGCATAATCTCGGATATTCCGACTCTTCCGCTTTAATCTATCTATCACCGAAATTTCTTTCTCGATAAATTTCGCAACTATCTCCAGAGCTCTTCCGTCCCCCTCGGGAGAGCTCGGCGCTTCGAGGGTCTTCGGTAATTCTTTGCTTTGCCCTCACGGAAATAAAATGTGTGCAGAAAACAATACATTCGAAATTATATTAAATTCATCGGTTTTCATTCCAAAAATATTTACGAAAAATACAATAATTAACATTAGTAATTTAATTAATTGATGATCATTGAAATTGCTGATCGTTGAAATGATTGATCATTGAAATTGTTGATTGTTGAAATTGTTGATTGTTGAAATTATTGATTCTTGAAATTGTTGACTATTGAAATTATTGATTGTTGAAATTATTGATTCTTGAAATTGTTGACTATTGAAATTATTGATCATTGAAATTATTGATTGTTGAAATGATTGATTCTTGAAATTGTTGACTATTGAAATTATTGATTGTCGAAATGATTGATTCTTGAAATTGTTGACTATTGAAATTATTGATTGTTGAAATGATTGATTCTTGAAATTATTGATTGTTGAAATGATTGATTCTTGAAATTGTTGACTATTGAAATTATTGATTGTTGAAATGATTGATTCTTGAAATTGTTGACTATTGAAATTATTGATCATTGAAATTATTGATTGTTGAAATGATTGATTCTTGAAATTATTGATTGTTGAAATGATTGATTATTGAAATGATTGATTATTGAAATCATTGCTTATTGAAATTGTTGATTATTGAAATCGTTGACTATGGAAATGATTGATTACTGAAATTATTGATGACGATTGATATTATCAATTATTATATTTCGTTGCTATATTTTCAACGGCGTTTATTTGTTTCCGTGTGGGTGATTTTCACTGACGCTGCGATAAATCTGTACGATCGCTATCGCGTATCTTCCTTTCTGGCTCTAAGCTCTACCTTTTTCCTCCGATCGAATCCGTCTTATAGTGCGTCTAATTCTGTCAATGAAAAAAGGTCGACAAAAAAGAAACTTCTCCTCAATGGAAACTATATTCTATTTCCGTGTATTTCTTTTTTTTTTTTTTTTTGTTTGTTTGCGATTTCCTTTCGGACAGGAGCTTCTTCCATCTAACGCAGCCTTGGATTAAAACAGAGTTTCTAATTCGAGCGACATCGAGCGGGGCAGCAACCGTTCCGTTATACCTGCCCTTTCCCACGAACGCAACCCCCTGACCTATCACGCTCGATAAGCCGACTAACAAGCTTCTCAATCCTACACCCCCCCCCCCCCCCCCCCATATCCTCAATAGTGTATCGGAATATAATCTCTCGGGCACATACACGACTCCCTCCTCTCCCTCGTCTTTCAATCAGGCTCGATGAAAGTCGATTTAATATCGATTACATTTATCATATTTCACCTCCGAACCATAATTTATATACATATGTATTCTATATATATATATATATATATATATATATATATATATATATATATATATATATATATATATATGTATGTATGTATGTATATATATGTATGTATATATATATATACACATACAATGTACTACTGCCTCATCGCTGAAACAGCCTCTTGGTAATATTTCTCTAATTGCCTTGTTCGACCTTTCATCGGAGAAAATTTTCTTTTCCACTTGGTATTTGGATTTAAAAAAACTAACAATTTTCTCGCCCGCTCACGATTTTACAATTGTTTGGAGAAAGTCCATTCTTTTTTTTTTTTAATTTTCATTGTCGGGAAAATAATTCAATTATCTTGAAAACTTTTCCTACCACCCCCTAAAACCCTCAACAGTTTATCGCAGTTTAATATAATTCGCCTTTCAAATCGCGTTCAATGAAAGTCGATTTAATGTCGATTAAAGTTATAATACTTCACCTCACAAAAATAAATGTGTGTATATCTATATATATATAATATTTATTAGGGCGCATAAAATGTGCTGCTTCATCACTGAAAAACCCTCTCGATAATGTTTCCCTCATCGCGTTCTCGCTTCGTTAATCGTACTTCTATCGTAGAAAATTTACCTGTCGCTGTGATTCTCTCCTTCCTTCTATTTGGTATTTGGAAAAAAACAAAAAAAAAACTATCGTTGAATCACTGGTGTAACAATTTTTCTCGCACACTCACGATTTCACACTCGTTTCCACCGCGATGCACTTTGGTCAACTTTTAATAAATAAAAATGGTATCCGAGGTTTTTGGTTAAGGGATTGATTAACACGACTGCGAAGGCTTTAATTAATATTTGCTAATGGAAAAGCAAACGAATGGAGCGACTTACACGGACTACTTTACTGCAAACGTTAAACAAGTACTTTAGACTTGGTTCTCTTTATTTTTAGTTAAATATTTTTGTTTCATTTTATAGAGCGCAGCGATCGATCTAGCGAACGAATTGTACGAGCTTTTGATGAGCGAGCTAGCGGGTGTTTTTTTTTCCCGCTAGTCTTTTTATTTTAGTTCATTTAATTTTTTTTTTTTTAATTTTTTTATGCAAGCTGCAAGCTTTTGAAAACAAAAAAATGATTAAATTTTTCGGATAGCCGGTAGAGTATTCAGTAGTGTACAAGAGTTGGTAGTCGAACCAGTGAGATACGCGAACTAACTGAGCCAACGAAACGGAGACAAGAACGTACGCCCGACTCGTTTTAATTAAGGGGGTTAATAAGGAGTGACTTATTAATTCCAATCCGCTGCGACGTCGGGCGTAGCATGGCCGGTCTCGAGTCTCGTTCTCAGTTTTGCAACGACTTGGAGAAATTGGGCCCGCGTGTGTTTTAAACGCGCCCGAGAGACGGGCAGCAACTGTGATGCATGAAAGTTAATCGAGAATTTTTTTCTCTCCCGAACGAGGAAAAAATTCTCGAATTTTTTGAAATTTTTTTTCGATGCTTTTTAATCAAAAGTCTGTTACTCCAATTTCGTGATACAGTCGCGGCGGAAGACCCCAACAAAGCGGAAGGGGGACAATTTGGATGACCTGAAGCAGGAGTTGGACATCGACTTTCACAAAATCACTCCTGAGGAGTTGTACCAGAGATTTCAGACGCACCCAGAAAACGTGAGTTAAAACATTTATTTCAAAACAATATGCTTTTAATCATATATTCGTTTAATCCAGCGTCATTAAGATTGATCGAAACTGTGTCTGAATACGCATAGTGGATGTTTAAAACGAACCCTCGAGTGCACGTTTTAAAAAAATACACAGTGGTAGTAGTAGTCGTAGATTTATTCCAGTGTGCGGCCTTTTACAATCTCATCCCAAGTCACCAGAAAGAAGATATTGTAGCGGGACGCTCTTACCAGCGGTTTGTTTAACACAAAGCTCGGCAGATTGTAAAGTTTCCCTCGGCCACAACTTTTTTAGTCTTCCCGTTCCGTCGTACCGCTTCCTCGTTTCGCCCATTGTCAACCGTCCCTGATCACCCTTTCTTCGCAAACCCCTTTTTTTTGTGGACGCCGTACTTGTCCAACGGCTTAGTCTACCACAAAACTCGGCAATTGTAAAGCTTCCCATCCCGTAACTTTCGTCGTTCCTCTTTCTCGATTCTCTCTCATTCCAGATCTTCCATGCCGTCCAATTCTTCCGTAGTAGTCAGTTGTTCAAAATACATAGTAGCGAAGCTCGGCAAATACAATAAGGTACTTGAAGTACTTGCTAAATTATCAAGTACTGAGTCGGCACCGAGTTCTTAGAACTTCATCACTTACGGCACTTCTCCTCAGGACTTGATCTCCTTCACTTAAGGTCCTCAGTGCCTTCATCACTTAAGGTCCTCAGTACTTCAAGTGCTTCGTACTTCAGCACGTACTTCAATAGTACTTCAAGGACTTGGTCCTTCAAGAACTTGGTCATTCAATAACTTGATCGTTCAAGAACTTGCTCGTTCAAGAACTTGATCGTTCAAGAACTTTGTCCTTCAAGAACTTTGTCCTTCAAGAACTTGGTCCTTCAAGAACTTGGTCCTTCAAGAACTTGGTCCTTCAAGAACTTGGTCCTTCAATCGTGGTACTTCGAGAACTTTGTACTTCAATACGTACTTCAAGTACTTAGTGTATTTGCCCAGCTCTGCAATAGTAGTATTTCAACGTTAAATTGAATGAAATTATTGACGAAATGCAATTCGTTTATGTCAACAGGGCCTTAGCCATGCGAAAGCAAAGGAGAACCTCGAGAGGGACGGACCGAACGCTCTCACGCCGCCGAGGCAGACGCCCGAGTGGGTAAAGTTCTGCAAGAACTTGTTCGGCGGTTTCGCCCTGCTGCTGTGGATAGGAGCGATTTTATGTTTCATCGCTTATTCGATCAACGCATCGATGAGCGAGGATCCCAACGACGACAATCTCTATCTCGGCATCGTACTCGCTGCGGTCGTGATAGTCACGGGTATATTCTCGTATTACCAGGAGAGCAAATCCAGCAAGATAATGGAATCGTTCAAGAACATGGTGCCGCAATTCGCAACGGTCCTGAGGGAGGGCGAAAAGATGACGCTGAGAGCGGAGGAGCTTGTGCTGGGCGACGTTGTTGAGGTGAAGTTCGGCGACAGGATACCGGCCGACATAAGGATCATCGAGTCGCGAGGCTTCAAGGTCGACAACAGCTCACTGACCGGCGAGTCGGAGCCTCAGTCGAGATCGCCCGAGTTCACGAACGAGAATCCATTGGAAACCAAGAATCTTGCATTTTTCTCGACGAACGCGGTCGAGGGAACGGCGAAGGGTGTCGTGATATGCTGCGGCGATCAGACTGTAATGGGAAGGATCGCGGGTCTCGCCTCCGGACTCGACACCGGCGAGACGCCCATCGCCAAGGAGATTCATCACTTCATTCACCTGATTACCGGCGTCGCTGTCTTCCTCGGCGTGACCTTCTTTATCATCGCCTTCATCCTCGGCTACCACTGGCTCGACGCCGTTATCTTCCTGATCGGTATAATCGTCGCCAACGTGCCGGAGGGTCTGCTCGCCACCGTCACCGTCTGTCTCACCCTCACCGCCAAGAGAATGGCCTCGAAGAACTGTCTCGTTAAGAATCTCGAGGCCGTCGAGACCCTCGGTTCGACCTCGACAATTTGCTCGGACAAGACCGGCACCCTCACGCAGAACAGAATGACCGTCGCTCACATGTGGTTCGACAATCAGATCATCGAGGCCGACACCACCGAGGATCAGTCGGGCGTTCAGTACGACAGAACGAGCCCCGGATTCAAGGCTCTCGCCAAGATCGCGACCCTCTGCAACCGCGCCGAATTCAAGCCGGGCCAGGACAGCGAACCCATTCTCAAGAGGGAAGTCAACGGCGACGCCTCCGAGGCCGCTCTTCTCAAATGCATGGAACTCGCCCTCGGCGACGTCATGGGAATTCGCAAGAAGAACAAAAAGGTATGCGAGGTGCCGTTCAACTCGACGAACAAGTATCAGGTCTCCGTTCACGAATCCGACGATCCCAACGATCCGCGTCACCTCCTCGTCATGAAGGGAGCACCCGAGAGAATCCTCGACAGATGCACCACCATCTTCATCGGCGGCAAGGAGAAGGTC
The DNA here is from genome assembly GCA_963922035.1 of Amblyjoppa proteus. Lineage (NCBI taxonomy): Eukaryota > Metazoa > Arthropoda > Insecta > Hymenoptera > Ichneumonidae > Amblyjoppa > Amblyjoppa proteus. The sequence goes on along the minus strand of OY998229.1, from coordinate 4,550,693 downwards.
CTCGACGAGGAAATGAAGGAGGCTTTCAACAATGCTTATCTCGAACTCGGTGGACTCGGCGAGCGTGTACGTTCAAACTTGATCTTTCCGTTTTTTCATGACGCTTAAGTTATCGGCACGAGAGACTGTTAAAGAAAATTGAAAATTTTATGTACCGGACAGAAAGTTTCTATGCAAAAACTAGTACTCTGAATTTAATGGATAATTGTCATGAAAAATTAATGTAAAGTAAAGTAAACATACTTTGAGTTAATTTTTCATCAGAATTGCACATGAAACATTATATACCACTTTATGCATAAAAACTTCCACTACCAGCACATGTTAAATTTCATACGAATTTTTTTTTACAGTCTACGTAAAGAAGACGAAAAAAAACTTGCCGCTATATAACTCGTACTATCGCGCTGGTGATTTCATTTCAGGTATTGGGATTCTGCGACTTTATTCTGCCATCCGACAAGTTCCCGATGGGCTTCAAGTTCAACAGCGACGACCCGAACTTCCCGTGCGAGAATCTCCGTTTCGTCGGACTCATGTCTATGATTGACCCGCCGAGGGCTGCAGTGCCCGACGCGGTCGCCAAGTGTCGTTCAGCTGGTATCAAGGTCATCATGGTCACCGGCGATCATCCAATCACTGCCAAAGCCATTGCCAAATCCGTCGGCATAATTTCTGAAGGTAAATCATATCGCGAAAAAAATTTGCGAGCTTCATCGTCGAACAGATAAAAAAAAAGAAATAAAAAATGAGTAACCAATTTAACTCCGAAACGTTTGATTGGAACAGGTAACGAAACCGTCGAGGATATTGCCCAGCGACTGAACATTCCCGTCTCGGAGGTGAACCCCCGTGAGGCAAAGGCCGCCGTCGTTCATGGTGGCGAACTCAGGGACCTCGGCTCCGACCAACTCGACGAGATTCTCAGGTATCACACCGAAATTGTGTTCGCTCGTACATCGCCACAGCAGAAACTCATCATCGTCGAAGGTTGCCAACGCATGGGTGCCATTGTCGCTGTAACCGGTAAGGAGGAACAAAATCGACCTTGTTTCCCCCGTTGCTTATCATGTCTATTTATTCGTATTTATCGGCACCGTGTCGAGCACAGAAATACGGTACGTGATCCGCTTTGGAAATTACCACGTTGGTAAAAAAAACCATATGGCCTCGTAGTGGTTTAAAATCTGCGGGAATTTTCGAAAAATGTTGCCGTAATCTTACCAACAAACATGTTATTACCACAATTTCACAACTATTTGAGTGAAGTTTATAACCATTTTTCAACCGGTAATGTCGCATTTAAATAGGTACATTTTTACCAACAAATTTTGGATTGATGATTCTGGATAGATGATTTTCACTACTTACAGTAAATTAACCATATTTTAACAGCGCAAAATGTTGAGAAACAAAATTACGTCATAGTACAGTAAAAATACGGTATTACGTCATAGTACACTAAAAATACAGTCTAAGTACAGCAGATCTTTTTTTTACTACTAAATTACTAAATTTTCTAAATGAATGTACTAATCTTCCTGAATAATTTACAAAATTTCCTAAATAAATTTAATAAACTTACTAAATTGACAAAATAATTGACGATTCGATTGATGCTTGCAGGTGACGGTGTAAACGATTCGCCAGCCCTGAAGAAAGCGGACATCGGTGTAGCCATGGGTATAGCCGGTTCCGACGTATCCAAGCAAGCCGCGGACATGATTCTGCTCGACGACAACTTCGCCTCGATCGTAACCGGCGTCGAGGAGGGTAGGCTCATCTTCGACAATTTGAAGAAGTCCATCGCCTACACCCTCACTTCGAACATTCCCGAGATCTCGCCCTTCTTGGCGTTCATCCTCTGCGACATTCCGCTGCCGCTGGGAACCGTCACCATTCTCTGCATCGATCTGGGAACCGACATGGTGAGTCTCGCTGAGAACCCGACACAAATTGGCCCTCACCGCACCCTCGTCGGGCGCCTCGACCTTTCCGAAATTTCGTCGCAAGCGGACAGTTCGCAAGGCAAACAAAAATTTCGGAAAGATCGATCCGAGCCGACCGAAGGTTTAATGACATTTTTTTTTACAGACCATTTTTCAGAGAAATATTTTTTGTGCGATTTTACGTGTACGATTTTTTTTTTTGTTGTTTAATGGCTAAACTCGTAATCTTTTTTTGAAAAATGTATACAGGAAACTCTCTGTCACGATTCTACGATGTGCGTGTCAATGTTTGGTGCAAATTAAATAGCGAAATGATGATTGCCAGATACCTGCGATATCGCTGGCGTACGAGGAGGCGGAGTCGGACATAATGAAGAGACGTCCACGAGACCCATGGCACGACAACCTCGTCAACGAAAGGTTCAACCTGCTATAAAGTAGCTCGGAGACTAATTAGAGACACGCCCGAGTACGATTTGACGTGACGCGCTTTTCTCCCCGCTGCCGTCGAACCGATCGTATTTTTTCACTCGCCAGAACAACTTTGATATTTTTTTATTTTTATTCACGTAAGCGACGCAGAGGCTCCCGTATTCGAAGACTACAGCTAAGGGCGTAGAGAGAGCGACCTGGTAGAGCGCAGTAGCGTTTTCGTCGACGGATTTAATTTCTATTTTCTTTCTATTTTTTTTTTTTTTTTCTATTTCTTCATTGTCAAATATATTTGCAGGTAAATTTTCCAGGTGAGGATCGGAGACGAGCGTGTGCAGAGTTGATCTTATTCTGTTTTCTCAAGGACTGTCCGGCTGAAAACCTGATGGTAGGGGGGAAGCGTCCCTTTTTTTCAGCGATCTTTCTTGTCAACGATTTTACGCTCACGGAATCCTGGAGAAATTCGGAGATTGTCTCGTGAATTTCACGATTGTTCGGATTTTTTTCAAAAGTTCGAAACACTTGGCAACGTCAGAAATCCATCGATCCCGAAAAAGAAAACAACTCCCGTTGCCAAAAAAGTTCCCACATCATTCACAACCGTGTCAGAACCTCATCACACCCCGTCATCAATATCGAAAGCATCGATTTGTTTGATCTTCATTTATTTTCGTTTGCCACTGTCCCCCGTGCTTCATCCATTCGTCTCCCTCGACGGAGAGCTGATTATCGACGCTGCGCTCAAAACATCATAAAATCTCAATATTTGTTTATTTATTTATTCATTTATTTATCGGAATTAATTCGGGAAAAGCGCAATTACACTGATAAAAGTCGCCATACATCGATCGCTTTAAAATAACAGTAAAGAGATCCGTGTAGACAAATGAAAAATCCAGGAAAAAACAGGGCCGAAAGGCGAGCCCAATACCGAGTTCCGTAGACAAAAAATTTTTATCCGGAAGGGAAAGTTCAATAATTATGCAAGTTTGTAATTTTTACAACTTATTCTTCTCAAACGTCCACAATTTTTTATTTGATAATTTTCCTATCGCACCATACTGCTCTGGTTCTACAAAAAAAAAAACTACAAACTAAAATAAAGGGACAGGTTTTTATATTAAAAACTGAACAAACGAGTTTCTCACTTCTTTAACAATACAGTACTTTACGATACTAGTGCAATAAAAGTTTTTGCAGCACGAGCCGAAGGCGATTTCAGAAAGCGGTTTTCGCACGATTATCGTATAAAGTTTTACTTCACAAGGTGTGTAAATGCAGCTTTTGCGCATGCGAAGCGTGCGTAAAACTGCCACTTTCGCACCGAGTCTAATAAAATTATTTTCACGAAACTTCGTATTCGGATTTGAGAAAATGATTTTTTAATCTGTAAAGAGGGACGATGAGACCGAAAAAAAATAAAAAAATAAGGTAGCCACATATGAAAGGTAAAATTCGCACGGAAAAAAAGAATCATGAAGATCTCGGTATTGAGGCTCGGCCTTGCAATCCCTGACCAACGACAACAGCTCTCGAGACTCGAAGTTTTTTTTAAACAACTCAACGACGGAAATATAGATTGTGATCTAAGATGTGTTACGTGTGTATGAAATTTTGAACGTTCGTCGCTCATGCGATGTCAGCTCTCACGTCGCGGAGAAAACGCTCGGCCGGTGAAAGCACCATTATTTTTTTGTTTTTTTGTTTTTTTTTAAATTAATTTCCTCGTTTTTATTTTTATTTTTACAATTATTATTATAGATTTCTCATTGAGCTTATTGATAATGTCACGTCAGGTACCCGCCATCTCGCTAGCCTACGAGGAGGCAGAAAGTGATATTATGAAGCGCCAACCACGAAACCCCTTCACTGACAAGCTAGTTAACGAAAGGTAAACACATCACAACATACGGAAATCTTCGCCGCGTTGTACGGTCGAGGCTCTAGTCTGGTCGTAAAAACGTTGCCGAACCGAGCGTGGCCTCTTCTCGAAATCATTTTTTTTTTTTTTTTATTGCACACAGATAAGTCCTAACAAAAAAAAAAAAGACTTCACTTTATTTCTCTCGAACAATCGACTCGCACGGTTATTTTTTTTTTTTTTTTTACATCGGAATTTTTATATCCAATCACGTATTTCGCAATTTCTTTTTATCACTTAAACGGTTTCTTTTTTTTTTTTAGTGTGAAAATCCTAAGTCAACCTTATCTTATTTGCAATGATTTCGAGGAAACGCTCATCGGCGCGTCGGCCAACGATTAAATCAGCAGACCTTGCAATAGTACAAAATTCTTGTTTAATTCTACTGGTTATACTCGAGTAGTTAGATTACGACTCTCTGTCTCTCGTATTATACTATACTAGTATATTATTGATTCTGGCTTAATTCTGGTACGCGGGAATACTTTTTATGAAACACAAAGACACACACACACGCCTCGCGAGGGCTTATTCTTCGTTACAGTCGATCACGCCCGTCGCAGGAAGCTATTGGTCACGGCTTTCTTTTTCTATCTGCCATCGTTTTCGTTCGCGCATTGCTTCGCACATCGCGCTTCCATCCCAACGGCTGATTTATTGCCGAATTGAACGATAAAAAAATGTTGGGGTAAAAAACAAAAAAAAAAAGGGCTCGTTATATAACTTTTTTTTTTTTTATAAAAAGAAATAAAAGTACATAAAATTATAAAAACGCGAGGCAATGCGGGGACGCCCTGGCTAATGGTTGCAGGGAATACAGAGACACACACGTTGATGCCGATTTTTGCCAATTTTTCTTCTTTTATATACTATTAAAATAACTTGATAATGGAGTTTATCGATAATCTATCTCTATCTCTCTTTCTCACTTGAACACTCACTTATTCGGCTGGATGCCGTTCCGATAGGTCGCCAAAGCCTCTCCTCGATCACACTACAAAAAAAAAAAAAAAAAAAAAAAAAAAAAAAATCCTCTATAATAAAAGAAATTCAAATAAACAAAATAATTTTTTTTTTTTAAATCTCGTATATCGAATCCGCGATTTCTCGAATAAATCGTTGATCTCTGTTTGTAATTGACGGGAAATAGAAAGAAAGAACAAAAAAAAACAAAAAAATGCGTGTTATCGAGGAGACACGATGGCCGACTTGGCAATTAACGAAGGTCATTACTTCTTCACCAATTTAAACCGTTTGCTTAACGACAAGGTAAGCCAAACTACTCTTCATTATTATTTACGTTATTCGAGCTCAGCTTTCATGAAGTTATGCCACCTATATATCATCGTATATATTATAATAATTATCGTCATAAATCTTGTTTCCTTTTTATTATTGTTATTATTATTATTATTATTATTATCATTATTATTATTTTCTTCTTTTCATTATTTCCCAAAAAAAATTCATCGCTCTCGAGAACGTCGACGCTAGCGTTCGATACACGAGTTTGAAAGTCGTGTTTACAGCATGTCTTCATTGATTACCCAGGAAAAAAAAAAAAAAAACATGTGACGCATCTTTACTATTATCGTACTATATATTATCCTGTTCAATTGATTTATTATTTATCGCATCGCTCCTCGCTCTATCTCTATCTCTCTCTGAAATTATCTCACTCGACTCTGTCTCTATTATTCGTCTTATCTTCATCTTCTTTCCCTCAATATCCTGCCTGTGTATCACGCCACCAGCCAATTTTTTCACGTCGCTGTGCCTCGCTCTGAGATGCCGAAATCATTAAAGAAAAAGAAAAAAAAAAAAAAAAAAAAAAAAAAACCATAACGACGACTGAAAATTTCACCGTTTGTCGTGTATATATTTGTGATGAATATGTACTGCATACTTCCTCGCGTTATTCCACTATACCCACGTAAGAGCATTTTCGTGGGCGAGTTGACGATAATTGTTGCGAAATTGTTGGTTTCATAAGCCTGCTGTTTAGTCGAAACTATTAGGAATATCTATATATATATATATATATATATATATATATCTTTTTTTTATATTTTTTTAAATTCATTGTCGAATACTTAATTCTCAATATTTGACTGTAGAAGGTAGAAAAGGTAGAAACTACGTGACTATCAACAATTTTGCAAAAAAAAAAAAATAGTCGAACCGTTCACAATAGTCGTTTGATCGGGAAAATTCCAAAATTCGAAAAAAAAAAAAAAAAAAAAAAAAATACAAAAAAACAAAACGGAAATTGATCACTTGCGATCCCACGGTCATTCTCGTTGTTAGATCATTTAGAGCTAGGTAAACTGAGAAATTAGCCCATACATGTCTAATAATGTATATATACCTAAATATTGTTTTAGATATCGTTACTCAGCGACGAATTATCGGGAGAGAGAGAGAGAGAGAGAGAGAGCGAAAAAAAAAAAAAAAGATTTACATATTTTGCTTACTCGTGTTGAATCCTAAGTGCAACCAACTACTACAGCTACAACTCCAACAACAGCCAAAATACTTTATTGATTTATACTTATTGAATACTGTTACAGTTACTGTTTTAATCACTGTCGCAGCTGCCGCATTACAAACTTTGCCGTCACTATTTTTACTATTTACCTAACGATTTACTTTTATACATACTTAATCTCGTCACCGCAAGGCACCTCTCTTTACTTTTAGGCCGGATTATCGATTCTTTCTCTTGCAGTTTTATAATCTTTTTCCTTTTTTTTTTTTTTTTTTTTTTTTTTCTTTCAATTGCTCCATAACAACAATTCGGAGGAGAGAAAAAAAGAGTGGAAACAAACAAAAAAAAAAAAATTAATAATTCGTGCATTGATCGTCGAATGAAAAAAAAAGAGAGAAAAAAAAAATACATCAGTTTCTTCACATTTGTTATTGATTCTCTGTAATTGCGCCGCCTCTGCTGCTGCCTTCTACCACTACTGCGACCGCAACTTTCTTGAAGGGCACTGTCATTGGCACGTGATATGAGAAAGTCACTGTAGCGGATATGGAAAGGACGCGAGGGCCTCGGCTATACGATAAGACACATTAAGACGTGAAAAAAAAAAAAAAAAAAAGACAAAAAAAAAGCAACAACAATTTGAATTTATGGTGGCGAGTCGAACGCTATTGCGAGATGATATAAAGCTGCGACGTGTTTGTTTACTTACGATATTTCGCACTGCGAGAAATTCTCAAGCATTGCTACTTTGTACTCTATTTAACGGACAAACACCGACCACGCACCAAAATTTTTTCAATTTTTTTTTTTTTTTTTTTACCTTCTTTTCTTTTTTTTCCCATTCATATCAATTTGAAACGGCTTTTGAAACTCGGCTTTTGTCAACTGTTTTCAATCGGCTGCCACAAAAAAAATATATATATATATATATATATACATCTATGTAAATGAGTGCTTTCTGGATTTATCACGAACCATATGTACGCTGGTGTTGGAGCATATTTCGTGTCTCTCCTATGGTGCGCAGTCCGTGTTCAGCTTGTCCTCGGAGTATAAACCGAAATTTGCCGCAGAATTGCTAATCTTCTTTATTACCCACGGGCCAGTGCTGGATTAATCGTCGTTGGGCCGTCATTGTCGTTTGCGAAAATCGAAAAGTGAAATATTGAAAAATCGAAAGATCGATAATTTGGAAAATTGAAAAATTTCAAGATTACCAACATGAGGACCAGAAAAATTGAAAAATTGAAAAATTGAAAAATTGAAAAATTGAAAAATTGAAAAATTGAAAAATTGAAAAATTGAAAAATTGAAAAATTGAAAAATTGAAAAATTGAAAAATTGAAAAATTGAAAAATTGAAAAATTGAAAAATTGAAAAATTGAAAAATTGAAAAATTGAAAAATTGAAAAATTGAAAAATTGAAAAATTGAAAAATTGAAAAATTGAAAAATTGAAAAATTGAAAAATTGAAAAATTGAAAAATTGAAAAATTGAAAAATCGAAAAATTTTGTAAATTATCGTACAGACGATATACGGAGGTTGATAATTATATTTGGTGATCGATAGATCAATTTTTTTGATCCGGCACTGGTGCAAGCTTAAGATCTCGCAGCGAGCAGAGCGATCGAGCGATCCGCGAAATTCGCTAAACCGCTCTTTTTATATTTTATATCATCGAACCGATTTTTGAGATTTTTCGTACATTTTTATAATACAAAAAAAAAAACAAAAAAAAATCATTAAAATTGTATCCGTGAATTTTTCGCGAGTATTCGATTGATGAACTTCGGGAGAAGAATAAGATAAAATTTCATTGAAAATCTGCGGTTCAGCAAGGACGGAGCTTCTCGATTTTTCAGAACGATCGAGAATTGAAAAAAAAAAAAAAAAAAAAAAAAAACGATCGACTGTCGCTGCTGGTCTTTCTCTTAACATCCCCCCCCACCCCCCGCCCGCCCACAGCCCACACCTATGCAAATGTTTATACTCTTACTACTGTTATAATCTATCTCTCTATTCGCTCGCACCAACCGTATACTCGGTCGTTTCTCGTCACACTTTCTAAATTATGGGTGGATGGCAGGTGCCGGCCATCTCGCTAGCCTACGAGGCACCGGAGTCGGACATTATGAAACGGCAGCCCCGCGATCCTTACAGAGACAATCTAGTCAACCGAAGGTGGGTCTCCTAACTAACCCACCGAACATACAACGAAATTCTTGCACCCCCAACCCAAACCCCCCACCCCCCCACCCCCCCCCTCCCCCGTCATTATCGTCACTGACAGCGATAAATCATGTGATTACACACAGTACATATCCACTGACGCTCAAGCACATTCGCGGCCAAACGACTGAAAGAACAATTGTAATTGTTGGGTTTTTTTTTTTTTTTTTTTTTTTTTTTAACCACTTGAAAATTTTATTTTTATTTTAACAAGCATTTTCTAATTTTTTTTGTATTTTTTTTTTTTTTAATTATTAAATCGCTCCGTCAAGAAAGTCAATTTTTTATTCGATACACTTGTGCATAATCATTGCCGAGGATTTATATTCGTTAATGCAAGAGAATTTTTTTTTCAATATTTTTATTCTGAAATTCTTCCGAACAACAAAGTCAATTTATCATTCGATACATTTTTGCAGAATCACATTTTTCCAGAGATTTATATTCGTTGATACAAGATAATTATTTTGTTTTTTTTTTTTTTTTTAATTCTTAAATCGCTCCGTCGACAAAGTCAATTATCTTATTCGATGCATTCGTGCAGAATAATTAAACGAATTTTTATTCGTTTATACGAGATAATTGTTCAATTTTTTAATTATTCGCTCTATCAAAGTCGACTCGGCGAAGATAAACTACGCGAACGAATCGATTTGTCATATTTGCTTCTGGACTTTTATTCGAGGTCAACAAGAATTAACTCTGATAGCCGCTTTATCGCTTTAACGGTGTTTTATTCTTTATCAACGTCAAACAAATCACCGATTATATGACCTTTGTTCTCGCGGATAAAAAAAAATGTATCTCATTTGTCCCGAGACATTTAAACAATAATTTAATTACCGCATATTTCTAATAACAAGTAGCAAAAAAAAAAAAAAAATTAAATATAATCGATCGATAATATCTTGATTTTTCTAGTCTTTCAATCGTTCGGCCGGCGCACATATAATCTCAAAATATCCCCATTAATTCGGTCTGTTTGGCCTCTAGAGCACGCACGGCACGACTCATACGTAATATGTATGTGCATTGCGTCGACCCGCGTTGACCGTCGCATCTCTACTATCAATATCAATATTTATCGAAAGGGTAGAAAAAAAAAAAAAAAAAAAAAAAAAAATGGACCTCGGAGCAGTCAACGCGCGACGCACGTGCACATAGAAACAAAAAATTTCACGCACACACGAGATATATACTATATACACACTTAACGCAATAGATTGAATTTGAAAAAAAAAAAAAAAAAAAAAATTATACTAATCACATCATATTAAAAAAAAAAAAAAAAAAAAATCATCAGTCACCTTAAAATCAAGACACTCTCATTACTTAGGATTTAGTCAATGGTAGCACAGAGGAACGCCGCTGCAGTAGGGTTGCGATGTTGAGAATGCCGAGAATGCTTTAGTCTCTCACTAATTAGAATCTGTTATATTAGCACTTAAGAGAAAAAAAATAAAAAATAAAAAAATAATAGAAACGTTGCATCGACGCTTTGGAATATGAGAGAGAATAAGTGATAAATAGTCTTCTTGGTCTGGATGGAAAAGTGTTTAGATGGAATTCTTCACGCCACAATGTACCGGTCACAGCGTTCGCAAAAAAAAAAGAAAAAAAAAGGAGAAAAAGTGACTCGCCGAGCGGCATAACGAGTCCAATTAAGCATGCACAGCCTATGCAAGTGTTTTTTGAACTGTAAAAAAAAGTTAAATTTTCTCGATTGCTGCGCTGTGTGCGTACACCTTTAAATTCCGCTATTCTCACACTTTCTCGCTATTCTTTCTATCTTCTACCTTTCCGCTAAACGCTCGCGTCCGTTTCTGCACATCCGGTAATAAAAAATATGACGCTCGCGAGATTTATGGTGAATGGAGATTTGCACATTCAAACTACATCTATAATCTGCAGATGGTGAAAAAAAAAATTATATTGTGCTGTTCGGATTTCGTTTCGGAAAGCAAATCACAAAATATACTTTTTAATATAAATTTTCATATGTATTTTCAATTCTTTTTTTTTTTACATTTTTTTTATAGTAAAGCCGGAAAACATTTTTTGCCGATAAAAAAACGGACCTTAAATACGTTCGATGCGTCCAAAAAAAAACAGCTAAATTATGAAAAGCATCGCCTCCAAAATCCGTTTGTGTAGAAACGGATGATTGGCTTTCGACGCAATCCTTTAAAAAAAAAAAAAAAGTCGACACTTCCAATCTTTCCTCGCTGTACTATCTTCTCATTTGAGCAAGCAATTTTGCAAAATTGTTCTAACAGCCAGAAGTCCCCGAGCTCTTTCATTCGTCAACCTCAAAATCTCTTGAGCTTACCACAGAGTTCGAGAACCAAAAAAAAAAAAACAAGAAACAAAAATGAAGCAAAAAAACAACAAAAAAATCATATTCCATTTCGACCGAACGCACGAAACGGTTGCACCTTGAACTTCCGTGTTGAACTTCCGCATCGCTGTCTGTTCGCGACGAGTCTCACGGCGAGCAAGAAACATGCGATTGTAAACTGAAAAAAAAAAAAAAAAATTGGTATAAACACTTGGTTCATTATAAACACTTATAATTGGTATAAACAATTGGTTCATTATTGGTATAAACAATTGGTTCATTATAAACACTTATAATGAAAAATAAAGAAAAGCGCGCCTTGAGACTCGATCGCAATGTGTGTCGTCGGTGTGGCATGTATTGAAGAAAAAAAAAAAAAAAGCGCGCGCTAGCCATCGCCGTTCGGTTCGGTAAGTAACCGCATTTTGATCTAACCCGTTTGTCCTTCGCTTTCGAACTAACGACAGAAAAAAAAAAATACGATAGGCTATCCATAGTTGCTAATTAAAGAGTACACACCTTTGGCGATGTCTAACAAGACTGAGAACAAAAAACGCGATTAAAAAGAACGCCTAAGTAGATTGCCGCACTGACGATCGACCTGACCTGAATTTGCATTCGAATATTTCACATTTAAACAAACAGAAAATCTAAATAAACACGAAGATATTTTTTAATTAAATTTATTAACTTTTTCATGCAGAATTTTATTGTACAATATTTAATTTAAAAAAATGTTAAGGTGGGTCCATCGACGGTGTTTGCGATTATAGATTAGAAACGCTAGGATTCGACGAACTTCAGAATGTAACTAACGCTGTGTTTTTTTTCTTCTTTATCGTCTCTCCAGGCTTATCTCGATGGCGTACGGACAGATCGGCATGATTCAGGCGGCGGCGGGTTTCTTCGTCTACTTCGTGATCATGGCTGAGAACGGTTTTCTTCCCTTGTACCTTTTCGGTATCCGAAAGCAATGGGATTCAAAGGCCATCAACGATCTCACCGACAGCTACGGCCAGGAATGGGTAAGAAATCGAAGAGAAAAAAAAATTGCTCAATTTTAGAGTTCGAATGTTTACTTAATAATAAAAAAAAATGTCATTCATTTTTTGCCAACAGACATACAGGGACCGCAAATCGCTGGAATTCACCTGCCACACCGCGTTCTTCGTGTCGATCGTAATTGTCCAATGGGCCGATTTGATCGTTTGCAAAACACGTCGTAATTCCATCGTTCATCAAGGAATGAGAAATTGGGCTCTCAACTTCGGTATAATATTTGAAACCGCCCTCGCCGCTTTCCTAAGTTACACGCCCGGCATGGACAAGGGTCTCCGTATGTACCCGCTCAAGTGAGTATTCCGACAGAGCGACGAGCCCCAATAAAATTATTCCAATTTCCTTACAATTTTATGTTCGCCAGAAAGAAAGAAAAACAAAAAAAATTTCACGATACTTATCGAATCTGCAGATGCAATCTCCCGTTTTTTCATCCATAAAACTCTTTTTTTTCTTACATCGATCGTTCGTCACGAACCTGAAAATATCTTCATGCAAAAAAAAAAGAATTTCATCTTTGGCAAATCACTATAAATTCACGCTTTTAGGAAGAAGAAATACCTTGTAGAATTTTATTTTTGGAGTGAACTTCCCTTAAGTGAAATTTGTGCGATACAAAACACTGCCTTTATTGGATTTTTCTACTAAGAATGATCGAAAAAAATTTGGACAAAATTTGAAAGCTCTAAGTCACGTTTTCTCCGATTTTTTTTATTTATATTCTTTTTCATTTTTTGGGAATACTTATTTTTTCTAAATGTCATCAAGTTAAAGAAAGTCGGTCTGATGTAGATATCTTCCGGGTCAACGTACATTCCGTCCAGTGAACTCTCGGAAATGACCTTTCGATTTTTTTCCACATATTTAATCTCTCAAAGATATTTTTTTAATGCCCTTTTAATTTATTTACATTTCTGCATTCCTCATTTACAGATTCGTCTGGTGGTTACCCGCAATTCCCTTCATGATCGCAATTTTCGTCTACGACGAGATTCGACGATTCTACCTCCGCCGAAACCCCGGTGGCTGGCTCGAGCAAGAAACTTACTACTAAACACGACACGTACAGATCAAAACAAACAACAACAATAAAACAAACCAAAAAAAAATATATTAAAAAAAAGTAATATTAAAAAAAAATAATACCAGCAACAACAACCTACAACAGAGATAACAAGAACAAGAACAACAAGCGAGAGATATGCTGCATAAGCACGCGGCAACACACAGAATGGAAGTTAACGATCCCACTCACATACACACATTTTACACGGGGCGTGCTACTGGATCTATCCGTACTGTCGCGATGAAGGCTGTATTAGACGAAGAATTAAAACGCCGTTAGAGGAGTCGCAAAAGCATGGCTTTAGGTTTACTGCATCGATCGCAACGACGACTAACCACGACGAGGATTACCGGACGGGCGGGATGAGCGTACAAAAAAAAGAAACCGGACGGAAGAAGACGGATCGAGAAACCGACGGAAGAAAAATAAATAAAAAAGATATGAGAAGAGGTCGTCGACGAGAATCATCACAACCATAATCACCAGGACTGCGCGTGTAGCCATCGGGGTCTTCGGCGTCGTTCGGAAGCCGGTGCGCCCGGATCGGTACGCCGTCGTTTGCTGTGAGAAAAAAAACATCAACTAAAAAAAAAAAAATGATATCTAGAGATAGATCATGTCTTTCCGGCGTCGCATCGAGCGATCAAATGCTCTCGAAGGCGCCCCTGGAGTACCGACGGAACGCCCGATATTCATTAACAAATACTCTGCAATTCCTCTCCCGGCACACGCTCCGAAAAAAAAAACGAACAACAAAAAAGAGCATAACAAAAAGAAAACATCGACTAACGATCAACAACCAAACCGAGTGAAGTTGCAAGAGGCTTCGGTTCGCAAATCGCCGAGGCCGAATAGTCCTGTTGAGAGGCGGATACGAAGTGGGGAAAGAGTCACTGCCCTTTAATCGACGGTCGAACGTTTATCGTGTTTTGCGAGTGAGGGGCGAGACGGGGTGAGACGGATTTATCGCGAGAGAGAGAGAGAGAGAAAGAGAGAGAGAGGCGGGAGCTTTCGAAGTTTGGTCGAAGATATCGCGGAGATGACTGGAGAAAGTGCGACGAGCGCCGTTCGACGAGCCGAGTAGGATCGATGCTGAGAAGTCGGGCGGAAGACGGGCCTAATGGTAATAGATGGTTAACGAAGAATAAAGAAACAAAAGATATATATATTAAAAAAAAAGAAAAAGTAAATGAGGAAAAAACGAGAACAAACAATTGCCGGGATATATGGAATGGCGATATCGTGAGGTGAGAGACTGGTGGACCGATCGTGGGCGGACGAGCGTTGATCGGTATTAAAAAAAAAAAAAACAAAAAAAAAAATTGCCCTCGGTTCTTTTTTTTTTCTTTCGCAACGCGCGAGCCTAGGCGGCATGTTATCCGGCAAGTAGTTCTAGGCGAATAGATTTCACGATGATAAGATAGAGTTGCGTTGCGAGAAAGAAGAAGAAAACATTATTTTAAAAAAAGAACAAAAAAAAAATCCGTAAATACCGATTTAAAGAAAAAAAATAGTTTTACGCGAACGGGAAGAGCGCGCGCGGGCGACGACTGCGGGACGGAGAGCTGGTAGCGAATAATCCTAGACGTCTTGTGATACCGGGAAAGCTCCGGAGAGATCTGTTATTTAGCGATTCGCGAGGACGGGGATAAAAAAAATAATAATAATAAAAATAAAAAAAAATTACCTCCACTTATGCTAGATTGGCACGCTCTAGTTTAAAGGAAGGACCGAGGATAATGAGCAAAGCTAGATAACGGTTAATCGCTAGTGCAAAGACAAAAAAAAAAATAAAGCGACGCGAGGAGCTCGAGCGCACGAAGACGTCTCGTGACACCGAGAATCTTCAGTCGATCAACGGATCGATCGAAGCGAGCGCGAAGACGAGAGAAACCATCGCGCCAATGAGATCGAGCGAGCGAATTCGGGGAGATCAGTACGCCAGATTGGCACGCCCTGGTCGGACGAGGGAGTCACAGTAGAGACAACTAGCAAAGGGAAAGAAGCGCGTATTCATTATTATTAAAGAAAAAAAATATCATTCGTTTTCAAAGTCTTAGCCGATTAGCTACGATCAGGATCGCATCGCGTATATTCTGTAGTCGAGTCTTCGATCGGATTGTTGATGGGGCGTGAGACGTGGTGGGTTCAAAGAGTCGTTGTGCGAATTGGCGAGAACACAAAAAAAAAAAAATGGAAAGAACGATCATTAAAAGAGGAAATAAACGAACGAGCTGACGCAAGTTAGAGAAAAAAAGAGAATCGCGAGAGGGAATAAAAACAAATAATTAAAATAAAAAAAAAAACAAAAAAAAATACAAAAAACGAAGAAAAAAAAAACTGTTGAGATTCGTGTGTTACGTGGGTGGGTGCGAGATGTAAAGCCGATGAATAGTATAAATATTAGCAATTAAATCATTAACAGCTAACGAGGTTTTAAATTAAGAACACGTTATTTAATTATGCAAGTTGGGGGGTAGGATTTGGGGGGGGGGGAAGAGTAAATAATCGCGAGACTGGGAACGATTGCGCTCCGGGAGTTTGCCGGCTCGGTTGATGTTCGCAGAAACTTGCAGGATAAGAAATTACAAAGGCGGGGGTTGACGATGAATTACGAATTACGGCCGACGATATTGTGCTGCGTACGAAGAGAACGACGAGTGAGTGGCGGGGTGGTACGGTAGAGTAGAGAAAAAGAGGATAATGAAGAAGAAAAAAAAAAAATGAAAGCCGAGAAGAAGAATGTAGCCGTAGGTGATGAAAACGAGCTAGTTGGCGAACGATGAAAAACAACAAAAAAAAGAAAACAACAAAAAAAGCAAAAAAAAAAGTAATTAAAAAAAACAACCAGTAAAGTAGTCGAAAACTAAAATAAAGGTAAAAACAAACGTTCATTCTCTTAGTTTTTTTTTTTTTTTTTTTTTTTTTTCTTTCATAGATTTAAAGAAACGCCACAGCGGGACAAGCTCGCTTTAAATCATTGCCCCGGAACGTCGAACGCCCTGTTCTCAGCCCAACGGTATCCGCAAAAAAAAAAAAAAAAAGAATCGTCTAGCGCGCTCCTTGCAAAAAAAAAAAATGACAAAAAAAAGTGACTTAAAGGCCTGCCACACGCGACTCTCGGTAGCCGGGCAGACGGACGGGTTTTGATCCTAGATCGTATACGAGTACACGACGATTGACGCGAATTAACCGCTCGCATTGTATCTTGCGCGATCGTATAGACGAAAAAGCGATGAGATTTGAAAAAAAAAAAAAATCAAAAAAATAAAAAAAACAAAAAACATACCAAATGATAGACACGATTATCGCCCGGCAGCTAAGTCCCAAATAAATGCCCAAAGTGTTCATATTTGAGGTGTTCTCGAGGTGTCGTACACGCGTCCACACGCACACACTCTCTCTCTCTCTCTCCCTCACTCTCTCTCTCTCTCTCTCTCTCTCTTTTTCTCTCTCTCTCTCTCTCTCTCACTCACCACTCGTAACACTCACACATAAAAAAAAAAAAAAAAAAATGAAAAGAATACGCGATACATTTTCCAACACACACGCGTGAGGCAAAATTCTCATCAGTTACTCTCACATACACACGGACACACTTCACACACGTTCTTCCGTCACCGTTCTCCCTGAACGCCGGGAATAGCGCGGACTCCTCGGCTCTTCCGATATTTTCTGTTACTCGCTCGCGAGGGGCTGTGCGAACCTTCCGCCGAGGGGCGAAGTTGCCGTCACATTAACTGCCGCCTATCTCGGGGCGCGTCGAAGGGAACGCGTTCGACGACGCGAGCATCCCGATCGGATTCGAGAGAAAAAAAAAATTAATAAATAAAACAACAACAACAACAACAACAACAAAAAAGCCGCGAACGGTGACGAGTCGAGGGAACGGGAAAGAAATTAAAAACGTACGGTACAGATACGGGATGTTATAAAAAAAAATTATAATATTAATAATAATGATAATTTTAAACCAGCCAGTTCCCACGGTTCTCCGAGTGTCCACCGATCTTTGGCCACGCTCTTATCGTCGCGTATCTCCGTGCGCGAGACTTCGAAGAAAGACGAGAAAAAAAAAAAAAAAAGAAAAAAAAAGCACTCGACGAAAGCAAAGTCGTCGGGGGTCGATCGAGACACGGAGGCCCTTTTTGCGAGACGGTGAACGATTAAGGTTCCGGCAATGATGTAATATATATATATATATTTTTTTTTGTCTCATTAAATCTCCTCTTTCGTTTTTAATTTTACTTTTCCGTAAGCGCGAGAAAAACGCGCGTGAATGATGTAACGAACAACAAAGAAAAAAAAAACGAAACGAAAGAACAACAAGGAGGGTTCCGCGGTTGTCGACAGGGTGTTCCGTGCCGGGGGGCGTAGGAGCCCAAAAAAAAAAAAAAAAAAAAAAAATATTAAAAAATGAAAAAAAAAAATGCTTTGCCGTCGTGCGCCGCCTCACACTTTAGGCTAATAATTTAAATATTAACGATAATATAATAATAATAATTATGATAATATAATACATGTTACAATAAGATATTATTAGATGTAATTATTATATATGGTTAGTCTAGATCGTGTTGTTGAAGAAAACAAAAAAAAAAAAACAAAGTACGTATAAGCGAAAAAAAAAATGAAGCAGAAGTATGCAAAAAAAAAAAGCAAGAAAAAAAACAAAAATAAATAAATTAAAATAAAGGTGTAGGGAGATTTCGGTCTAAGACCACGATCTGCGGCGGGCTGAGCTGGGACGCGACGCCAATCCGCGTCGTCCTTGCGTTTACGGTGAATCCAACGACGGATTCGTTGGTTGTCGCAAAGACCGCGCGATCGCCCGAGACCGGGCCCGACTTATCATCCGGCTCGACGGAAGGCGTCCAAGACGCGTCGCGTTACGTCCCAATTTTCACTTGAATTATATATATATATATATATATATATATATATATATATATATATATATATATATATATATATATAAAGGGAAAAAAGAAAAGAAAAAACAAATAAAAAACTAAAAGAATTCGGTAGTTCGTTGTCGCGACGCTTCGTTTCTATGTGATAATTTTCTTTCGCTTCGCGGTTTCCTTCTTATTTTTTTTTTTTTCTCTTTTTTTTGTCGTCTCAACGTTCAAATTCACGGACGATCTCGCGATACGCAAAAAAAAAAGAAGAAAAAAAAAGAAAAATAACGCCGCTACGATCGCTCCGTTTTGCATTTAGCGAAGAGAAACGCGTTCGAGCCCTTTACGCGTTCGACGGGTAATCGGATATTATCAAGGGGGGGAAAAAAAAGGCAGCACGAAAGACGATTGGCGAATGAACAAGAAAGCGTTGGGAGGAGATTGAAAAAAAAAAAAAAAAAAAAAAAAAAAAAAAATTACACGCCGTTTTCGCGCAAAGCTCCGGATATGGCAGGCACGTAAGCACGCACGCGATATAAACAAACCTAAGAAGAAAAAAAAAAAAAAAAAACCTACGAAGCTCTATGGTGTCACGATAAAAGATTATATCTAATTAGGGGTGGGGGAAGGGGGGGGGGAACGTCGCACCTGCTCGGTCCGCCACACGCGACAGAATCATTGAATGATTAAAATAAAAATTGAATAATGTTTTATTAATATTGTACATATTTTAAATAATAGAAGACGGACATAAAGATCGTGCGTGACTGGGGACCCACAAGGGCGATCCGCTCGATGGGGACGCCTTTGATACGCGGGTCTATGCCCTTTAAAAGTTTTTTTGTTCAGCGCCACATGTACACACCAACGTCACACACGAGAGCGCACGCGCCCGCATAAGACACACGGTAACAGACACACACACGTTAAAAAAAAAAAAAAAACAAACAAAAAAGTTAAAAAAAAAACTGGAAAGAATACCTACGAGACACCTTACACGCCGATGTAACACAGAGAGGCACACACACACACACACGTACACCCAGTAAACACATGCACACAGCTCTATCCACCTATCTATAATACCTTCTGATTGACGATTTCTTTCATATGATTATTCGATAAGTTCTGTTTTCACACATAAATACATTAAGGAGGAAACGAGAGACATTGTCCAACCCAAGTGTCATTACTTTTGATGTTAAATAAAAAATACATAATTAATAAGACTATCGTTCGTAATTGGCTTTCCTGCAACCTCGTCGCTTCCTCGAACGAGAGCGGCGCTGAGTACCAGATAATTCTACGAATGCGAAAGTGAACGTGTCACGAAGTACTCGAAGTATCGAGCGCTTTTTGTAATTGAAGTTTTTCTCAAAATCTATATTGAAGAGATATTTTTTTTATATATTCTTCAATTTTTCTTATTAAAAAAAAAATCCATGAAATTTTTCATAAAAAATGCCGAAAACATTTTGCATAATGATTTTTTTTTTTTTTTTTAAGACGAAAACTTGGATATCGTCGTTTGTGTTTAAATCAATTAAAAAAAAATTAATTCTCTTTAAAATTCGTTATCGAAATGTTTGGGCATATAATTTATATGTTGATAGAAAAACGATGACATCCTTGCTGCTCGTCGTATTCGTAATGTGAGCGTGTACTTAAAAAGTAATTGTGTGTTGAAATCGGAAAAAAAGTACTTTGGTTCTTTAAGTACGTACTTGAAGTATTACCCAGCTCTGCCTTGCACTTAGGATAAACGAAACTCGCGTCTACTAAAAGATTTCCGTAGACTTCGAGAGCGCATTTGATTTTTTTACGCAACTTCGATTTTTGGACCGAAAATGAGCGTTGGAAGCTGCCGCTGGAATCCTCTACTATCTTGTATCAAATCGGACCGAGTATCCGAGAAAATGTAAGATAGACGTCGTTACTAAAACTCGTATCTTTATTAGAAAAAAAAAATAGATTCATATTTACGCGTATTGAAGTATCGTAGGAAAAAAAAAATATGAAAGCGAATCAAAGCTAAGTATCGATGCTCGAAAATTTCTTCCTGTCCTTGCTGATGTTCTTTTTCCGTATTGTCTGAATGTGTTTCTTCAGCTTGCCGAAATTCTTCAGGTCTTCGTACTTCGATAGCAGGTACAAGATTCTGTTTGCTGTAACATTTTCTTTCTCTTGTAGAAATCGATTAACATACACGAAATTCGATTTTTAATCGAGCTACCGATAGACATACACTCACATTTTTTTTTTGGACAACGACGGAATGAAGTCATGAAAAAGTAAGACAAACATTGTCTCAAAACTAGCATTTTTATAAGTTAAAAAAAGTTTATTCTTATTTACTCATATAGAAATGTCCCATGAAAGAAAAAAAATGAAATCAAATCGAAGCTAGTACAGACTTAGATTTCTTTTTGAACGACAGTGGAATGAAGCCAATAAAAATTAACATTATTTCCAAACTCGTATTTTTATTAGTATGAAATAATGTATTCGTATTTACAGCTGCAGAAGAATTCTATGAAGAAAAAGAACAACATATGAAAACGAATCAAAGCTAAGTATCGATGCTCGAAAATTTCTTCCTGTCCTTGCTGATGTTCTTTTTCCGTATTCTCTGTATGTGTTTCTTCAGCTTGCCAGAATTCTTCAGGTCTTCGTACTGCGATACAAGATCCAGGATCTTTTTCTCAGCTGCGAAGAAAAAAAATGATTTTTTGTAGAAAAAATACGAATTAAAAGAAGAAATTAATGTAAATAAATGAACATATATGAAGAGATGAATATATGAATATATTATTAGATAAAGGGATGATTATAGTATGACGCTATTATGTTTACACACAATCAATTTTTGGTTAATATTTGTATTATTATTATAAACTGTTAAATGAAAATTGTAAAAGGGTTCGTCCTATAAATAAATAAATAAATAAATAAAAATCAAACGAACAAAAGTGCTCAAAAGTTGATTTTTTTAATCGGGCTTCCGATATGTACGTAGACTCACATTTCTTTTTGAACGACGGTTTCTCTCCCCTTTTTATAGCCCCGACGATTTCCTGTTTCTCCTCCAGCTCCTTCACCTTGCGCTCCTTGTGCCTGTTCTCCTCCCTCAACTGATTTTCGATCCTCTGTATGAGATACTTGATCTTCTTGATCTCCTTCGGATCTTCGGCGTCCTTCAGCTGTTCCTTCAGAGCCCAGAGGTCGCGCTCCTTCAGCTTGCTCACGAAGCTGTACGCGTTTTTGAAGGCTTTCTCGTTGAACGTGCCGCAGAGACTGTCGAATCGAGGATCGCGCGGCGCGCTCTTCTTCACCGGCACGACTTCCCTGAATCGCGAGACAGTCTTTTTCGACGACATTTCGCGCGGTCTGTTCTTGTTCTCGCGCTTGTAATCCACCTTCTTGACTCTCCTCGTACCGAACATCGCTTCGTTGTAAACCTTCGAGCCCAATTTCTCCTTCAATTTCTGCAGATCCTCGAAACTCATTTGCGACAACTCCGCGCGAATCTCGCTCTGCAATGAAAATATTTAGTTTTTCATCGTTTCGCTCCCACGGCTTGTCGGAACCAATTTTGATAGAGCGTCATGTGCAAACAAAAAATCTATAGATAGATAGATTCGTTTATTTCGGATTCTGAGGCCGGAGCCCCCTAAAAATACTGTGCATCGAGATACAAAGGCACAAAAGAACAATGCGAAAAACAAGAAAAGTAGAATTATAAAAAAAATAGAACACAATACAAGAAAATATAAGAATACACAGAAAATACAATGCCGCATAGGAAAAAGTTAAGTACACAAAGAAGAATATAAGAAAACAAAATACAAAGAATATAAGAGCATAGAAAATATAATAATACAAAGTAAGAATAAAATAATAGGAATACAAATAAGAATACAATAAGATACATGAGAAAGAACAATAGCTGAATGGAAAACAAAAGCAAAAGCAAAGAAAAGGAATCCGACAAATATGAAACTACAAACCCTGTCTCTGTCCTCGCCGAGCAGAGTCTCTTCGTCGCTCATAGTTGCCCTCGCGATGTAATGCTTTTCGAATAATATCTTCTTCTTATTCCTCAGTCCGGTTTTATGCCGGTAAATCAAGTACCAGCGATTAATATATCGAGGCCGATATAAGCATTAATTTAGGGTAAGCTTATAAGGTACATTATTTACGGAAAATTAATTTCGGCCAAAACTCATTTGCCCAAGAAAGTGGGTTGGGAAACACCGTGGATCCGAATTGATTCGACTCTTGTATATTGCATAGATGGCGCTGTAGGCTGCTTTGAACGGCTTGCCGTCAGTTGCCCTAAATCTTGTAATCCTGAACTCTGCAAACGCCCGAAATTCATTCATCCGATGTAGGATTTATTCGAAATTGTAATCTACCGTAGGACTAGAACAACGCATCTTCATTCGTCCGAATGTTCATTCGTCCGAATGTTCAAGCTCACGACGGTTTAATATACCGAAACGTCGATCGCCCGAAATCCATTCACCCGACATCGCATTTGTCCGAAAATCTGTTTTACCATCGTAAAGCTCGTGTTACGACCGACAGTCGTAATCGATGAGTTAGAGTCCTAACATTTTTTGCTTGTTAACAAACCAAAACATTATAGTTTGCTTGTTTGTGAAGCAATATATTTCCTTTAAAACATTTGTGTTAACGATGCCTACGCCATGTGTGAAAGCGAGTTGTGCGATGTTTTAGCTTCACTTTTTTTTTTTGCATTTTTCACGATAGTTTGGAGTTAAAGAAATCTTTTTTTTTTAGGACCTACAATTCTAATTCGAGAATCGCGGACATTGCCACTTGTTAATTGTTATATTCGTGTTCAGCGGGAAAAAATACGTCGAATATAGTTTTGAAACCAAAAAAAAAAAAAAAAAACATCGAACGAACAACGATTTTTCAATGTTTCAGCCAATTTTGGAAAAACGTCGATTTTCGTGATATTCAAACATCGATATCTCGGCTGCCAGTGGAGCTAGGAAAAATCCGAGGTGCCCATCGGCTCTACGGGAAAAGATACACAAGATAGGCCCCTGTCCGAAGTTTTGGAAGCGCTTTATCGTGCTGTTTAAGGACGTTGAAAAACGCGAAAAATTGACTCGAAAGCCTTGCAATTTTTTGACCGAATGTGACGTCACCTAGGGAAAGCGTCATTTCCGGTTTCAAAATCTCATTTTTCAACCATCAACCAATCTAGAGGAAACGTCATTTTTGCAACAAAAAAAAAATCTTATTTATCGACCGGAAGTGAAGTCATCTAGGGGAAACGTCATTTCCGGTTTCAAAATCTCATTTTTCAACCAGTGTGTCGTCATCTAGAGGAAACGTCATTTCCGGTTTCAAAATCTCATATTTCAACCATCAACCGAAGTGTCGTCATTTAGAGGAAAGGTCATTTTTGCAAAGAAAAAAAAAATCTTATTTATCGACCGGAAGTGAAGTCATCTGGGGGAAACGTTTCCAGTTTGTGAATCCAATAATTTTTCGACTGTAAGTGACGTTATCTAGCGGAAACGTCGGGTCCATTTAAGGAATCTCATTTTTCGACAGGAAGTGACCTTTCCCCTAGACGATGTCCTTCCGGTCGAAAAATTAGATTCCCAAACCGGAAATCCCCGCCTTAAATATAGCACAGCTACCTTAAATAGCTTTGTTTATTCCAAATACATAAAGTGAAAACACTCGCACATCTGAGTTCTCGTTTAAATATCGGAGACGATAAAAATCAGTCGACAAACGTCCTAGGCGTCGGGGCCAGACAGGAGGAGTCGGATTTTCCCGGTTGGTATTTCGTGTGCGGTTAAACGAACATCGGCGCAGGCAACTTCACTCCGGTGTTCGGGCCCTCACCGCACGCACTTTGATAGCCGCTGATAATAACGCCTATCAAACATCAAAACCCGAGATAGTTCACGCACCCGCGAGGATGCATCTTTGACTTTACACTCGTTCTTGACTCGCATATGTTTTTAAAAATATTAGTTCGTCGCGCTAGATAACAATGTCGGTTAATTTGACGAAGAACAAGGAGTCGCTCGTTGCCGCCTGGCACGGCGTCGTCGACGACAAATCGTCCGTAAATTGGTGAGTTGATTTGTCAATTTTCTCAACAGTCTCTCTCCGGCACGTCCGCTATCTCCGAATATCGCGATATAATTTGCGTCGGAGTTTCCGCGCTGGATTTCGTCGCGATACCGAAATCCAACGTCGAATCTCGCACAAAACATTCCGCTCGATGTTCGCGAATCAGATTCGCCGTACACAATGTTTGCCGAACAACGGACGACGCACAGTGAAATTTTGTTTTGTCACTTTGGTTTATTTATTTTAGAGATTGCTGGACGAGTCGTTTTGCAAAGAAAATATTAATACGGAGAAGAATGTACGATTGAATTTCGTAGAGCGCATTCCGAATGTTCATTCGGATAGCGAAAAATAGAAGATCGCAAGAGAGAAAAATGCTGACTGAGGAGAAACTTAGGAAGAGATTTAATAAATCGGCTATCTCACGAATGGCTAAACTGGGTAACGAATTCTCGGCACGGAGTTTTCTGGCTCTGCTTTTGGAACCTTTAGAAGGATGACAAACATAGCTGTGCTAAGCCTACGAGTAGGCGAGGCGAGTCACAATAAAATGTGAAGAAGTACAAGTTTCATGCTAATTGTCCAATCAATTTTTGCGTTACGAGCTTAAGTGCTTTTAACTTTTATAATTCGTAAGCTTCGGTGTTTTAATTTTCTACAGTTTATAATTCATTATTGGAGAGCTTGAAATTTATGATTATTTCTATACTGATTGTAAAGAAGTAAATCTGGCAAAGTAATAAATTACCAAATTATCAAACCTTTGTTCGTCGAGTGGGAACCGAGTAGATAGCAAACTTGTGTAAGTAAAAATTGGTTCGCCGAACAAGCTGGATAGATTGACCCTGTTTGCGAAGCCAGTAAACCGATATTGGGCCAGTCTCTCTACGAGACCAGAACTGATTCTTGGAATTTTAAAGAAAATCCTTGTTTGACTGTCCGGGAGAATCTCTTGTTGATTTTATAAGATTTTATATGATTTTATATGATTTTATATGATTTTATATGATTTTATATGATTTTATATGATTTTATATGATTTTATATGATTTTATATGATTTTATATGATTTTATATGATTTTATATGATTTTATATGATTTTATATGATTTTATATGATTTTATATGATTTTATATGATTTTATATGATTTTAAAAAGTGGTATTTGATCATTTATTTATTTATTTATTTATGTATTAAGTTCATGGGACGAACACTTTTTACAAGATTTGCAATATTTGACATAATAACTAGTGCAGAACTTATAAGCTACACCCACCAAAATCAATGGCTGGACTGAAAATAGGCCAATAATTGAAGCAAAACAATTTACCTGGGGGCCATAAACTGGAAGATATAAACTTGCTTTCTGTAAATTGAAATAATAATAATAGTAAAAGTAAAAAAGGATTGAAAGAGAAACTAAAAATGTGCCAGGAGTCTGGAGCATCGTCAGCGATTTTAGGTTTGGTATTTGCTTAACTATAATTTTTTCTAAATATTTTTTTTGCAGGGCCGTTTTTGGCTACGAAGGTCAGACGAACAATCTGAAGGTGGTGGGTTCGGGCACCGGAGGCCTGGAGGAAATGATAGACGAGCTCAACGGCGGGCACATAATGTACGCCTTTTGTAGAGTTATCGACACTAAGACGAGTCTGCCGAAATGCGTGCTCATCAATTGGGTGAGTTCAAGACGAAACTGCACTGCAGAATTACAGAAACTCATGTTAATCTGAAATCTTGGTAATAATCGTTGGTTTGATTATTATTATTTTTTTTTAACAGCAAGGCGAAGGAGCTCCAATAGTGAGAAAAGGAACTTGCGCCAATCACATAAGGGACATAGAAAAATTGCTGAAGGGCGCTCACATAACTGTGAACGCGCGCTCCGAGGAAGACGTCGAGGTGGAATTGATAATGGAGAAACTGGCGCGAGCTACAGGATCGGCGTACAAGTTCAACGAACCGCGCGGCGAAAACGGGGGCAACTCGGGACCGGTCGGAACGACTTATCGCCGGTAACAACGCCCCTTGAATTAAGACGGTCTTTCTCCATTTTATCGCAACAGATTTCTGGAACCTCCAACAACAAAAGTTATGAAACTTCCCGCCTTTTTTTTTTAAGGATTTAAAAAAGTTTTAATCAATTTTCAAGGATTCAAAACATTTTAGAGATTTAAAGGATTTCAAAGATTTGAAGGATTTTAATTATACAAAGGATTTTTAAAGGGAATTAACAGACATTTATAGAATACCCGTGCTGACAAGACCATTTTTTTCTGCAACGTCCGTAAAAGAAAAAGAAAAAAAAAAAAAATCCGCCAGAGTCAAAAGATGAAGCCATTTCCTAAAAATGTTTCACAGAGTCATACCCGAGCAAGAGATAAACGCGACGGAGCGCGACAGATTCTGGCAGCGCGAGGAAATCGAGGAGAAGCAGCGAGTCGAGCAGGAGCGTCTTCGTCTCGAGAAGGATCGTCAGAGGCTAGAGTTGGAGACCAGATCGCGCGAGGAGCAGGCGAGCAAGCTGAGAGAGCAGCAGGTAATTTACCCACAAAGCTCTCAAAAAAAAAAAAGCATTCCTCGTTGACTTCACCGCTATTCGAAAATTCCCGCAGGTGTCCTCGGCGGAGAAGGTAGCGCCCGTGGAAAAGAAATCCGAGCAGCGTGCCCAGGAGATAAAGAACCTGCGCAACCAGCAGATAATAGCGAACCAGAACAGCAGCGACTCGGAGGACGAGCACAGGTCGCGTAGCGACGAGCTGCGCCGTCAGCGAAGCAACGAGGCTCAGCAGTTGATCGCCCAGCGGACGATAAACGCCCGGGCGGTCTTCGAGCAGAACACGTCGGCAGGACAGATGAGGCAGAGCCTGCAGCCCGTCCATCACCAGAGATTTCAGTCGAAGGACGGTCCTGTGAGGAGCGCCGAGAGGGCGCTGGAGGCGAATCAACCGAAGGAAACGCCGCCGGCCTTTCCGAAGAGCGCGCCGGCGGAGCTCGCCGCGCCGGTGGAGCCGGCGAGCGTCGCCGCGCCGGCGAGTCCGATCGTCCAGGCGCCGCTCGAGACCCAGGCGATCCCCGAGAAGGAGGAGCCCGAAGCGAAGTCGAACAGCGCGAGCGAGATCGAGCAGGCCACCGAGGAAAGCCTCAACAACGCCGAGACCGAGCTGTTCAATCAACTGAGCGGCGAGCCGTATCTCTACTTCGACCCGAACAACGAGGGAATGAAGGCGCGTGCGCTATACGATTACCAAGCCGCCGACGACACCGAGATCACTTTCGATCCCGGCGATATAATCACTCACATCGACGCGATCGACGAAGGCTGGTGGCAAGGCCTCGGACCAGACGGCACTTACGGACTCTTTCCGGCGAACTACGTCGAGGTCATCGAGAACGACTCGACATGATCGATTGCTCCAAATGCACGGGAAGGGCTCGCTAATGAAATTAGCGGGAGAATAACTGACGCAGAATTGTCCTTAGTGTATAGTTGTTGATTAATTGATCGGTCTTACTGCCTGGAGAGTTTTATCGGCGATTATCCGAGACGAGGGGGGATAAGATAGGTTGAAAGAAAGGGAGGGTGAGAACAAGAGCAGGGAGCGATTTTTTAGACGAACTGATTATACGGATTAACGATTATTATATCTTCGACGTTTTACTTTCAGTACTTACACGTAAAGCGTGAAATTCTAACGATACTTAAATGCAAACGGATATCATTAGTAACGGTAGCAGTCAACGAAAGTCGTTAAAGTTGGTCGATAGACAAACTCCCGTTTCTATGTATGTACGACACCTAACTTACTCGTCAAAACGTATTTTTCCATGAGGCACACGCTAGTCCCAGCCCGGAGCGACGCTGTTCTGTCGACAATTCGGTCGGACGGAAATCGTGTGGGACAATCGGATTTTCGCGATTCTCGGGAAAATGCTGCGTCTGACGCAAAGACGAGATCGCAGAATACGAACGCATGGTGATTCCTCGGAAGACGAGGACGAGCGAGACGTCGAATGTCAGAATTACTCGGACTGCGGCAGAGATTTGAATTTATTGAAAAAAATGAGAAAACGCAGTCCGCAGACAAGCTAAATAACGATTCGGGTGAATAACGTTCAGCAAACTATCATTTCCGAAGAGTAAGGTTCACTCAAATGAAGATTCGGATAAATAAAGTTTTGGAAATTCGGAAAAAATGAAGTTTTGGCATTTTGGCGATTTTCAAAAATGAAGTTTCGGCATTTTGGTGATTCGCAGAAATGAAGTTTCGGCATATCGATGATGCGGAAACGTGTTCGGAAACATGATTTTGTACCGTACGTGGATTCGGTCGATTGAGGTTTCGGCAAAACAACGCGGCTCCTCCCCGCCCAGTTCAGAGGATTACCTCCTTTTATTAAACGCCTTGTTTTAATTTTATCGCATTTAAAGCACCGGTTTGACCTTCGTAAAACACCCACACACATACGACATCTGAATGTTGCCTACATTGTGCATCCATCGTAATTTTAATAAGATTTTTAAAAAGTCATTGCGAGAACCCTCACGAGGCCTCTCAGTATCGTTAATCTCGAGGCAGAAGACGAAAGACGAAGAAAAGAAAAAAAGCAAAAGAACTCCCAATTTTGCTACGAACAAAAAAAAAAGAACAGCAACGTGCGTCGAACGTTCGTTTAACTTTAACTCATCAAACATCACTTTCAACTTCCATTATTGAATTTTTCAATCGTTTATCAGGCACACAACACACCATTAGGCGGGTCATCGGATCATTTGTTTTAAATGAAAGAAGAGAGTATTAACTGTTAATTTTTAATGAGATTCTCGAGCGACGCTTCCGATAAACTCCGCTTGTTTTTTGAGGGAGGGATTATGTACATTGACGGAAGTGTGGCGCATACCATATTTTATTTATATGGCAGACTAATCGAAGACAGCGACGCGCAACGCCCGTCAATGCCGAGGCAATTGAGTTTTTTTTCCTATTTTTCAACCAGCTCACGCAACACGCTCGCAGACGAAGATGCGTACATAAATATATATATATATATTTGCCAGTCGAACAATATTAATTAAACAAACGAACGAGAGTTGTAAAAGTCTTTTCTTTTTATTCTTATTTTTTATTTTTATTTATTATTATTATTATTATTATTTGCTTAAGAGAAAAAATAAAGTAAAAATGTTAACATACAAGAATTGTTGTGTCTCTCTCGTGTCGCTCCCCGACACAAACGAAGCTCATCTTCTGTATCCGGGATTTTGGTTTCCGCCGCTCCCGCTCCCGCTCCCGCCACCCGCGTGACTCAGGAACGCCAAATGACCCTTCGGACATTTGTTCGCGTAGTGACCCTTCGTGCCGCACTTGTAACAGGTGACCTCCTCGAGCGGCTTCTGAGGACCGCGCGGCGGCGGACCGTTGTGCATGTTCATGTGGTGGTAGTGAGAGGCGTGTGAACCGCCGCCCTCCTGCTCCTGTCTCGCCTGCGCCTCTCTCACCTCCGACGGCAATTTGTTGCAGTATATCGCTTTGTGGCCACCCTCGCCGCAGAAGTGACACGTTATCATCACTTTCTTTCCCTCCTTCGGTTGCATATCCTGCACGGCCGGCAACTCGAAGCGCGGACTGCAAAGTTAAAAATAATTGATGGTCAATTTCCGTTTATTTTTGGAATATTTAGTTCGTGATTAACATTTTTTTTTTTTTTTTTTTTTTTTTTGAGGCCCTGTTTTTTGAGTCGAAGGAGGTAAATACACAGATCGGAGAAAGCGAAGAGCGAGCTTTCGTTTTTTTTTGCCTTCGACGAAAATCTCGAAGGACGCGGGAGAAAAATTGATTACAGTTCTTGTTACCGACCGAGTCTTTCTCATCGCGCGAAACGCGCGTAAATTTTTATTTTTTATTTTTTTGCCTTTGACAAAAAGTGTCGAAGACTCGGGAAGAAAAATAAACAGCTCTTGTTACCGACCGAGACTCTCTCGCGTCGCGTGAAACGTAATAAATTTTTAGATTTTGTTTTGCCGTCGACAAAAAAAAAACTATCGCGGAAGAAAAATCGTTTACAGTTTCTATTACCGACCGAGTATGTCTCACATTGCGCGAAAGGCGAGTAAAACGTTTTCTCTTCTTTTTCTTGCGTATGCCCAAAAATGTCGAAGAATCGCCAAGAAAAATTGACAACAGTTCTCGTTACCGACCGAGCAACGACTCCTTCCCATCGCGCGAGGCGCGTAAATTTTGTCTTCGTTCTTTCTTCTGTACTTACTGCATAAATTTACAAGTGGGACCGTCAGGACAGAATCCGGCGAGGTAAGCCATGCACAGGACTCTCCTGACATGCCGGTGTCTGCAGTGAGGTCCGTGCCTGCAGAATCCACGGTCGTACCAGGGACAATCCCTCACTTTAGTTTCGGGATCGATGTGCAGGAACGGACACTCCTTATTGTGGCAGGCGTCTGCGACGGAACGCGCGACAATGTCAATTTAACACGAAAATCCAAAAAAAAAAAAAAAATTACTGTGCATGCGACATTATCGACCGAACTTACTGAACCGCGAGTAGAAGTAACACTCTGGCATTTTGGTCATGTCGTATTCGTGAAGAAATTCGCACTGATCGCCCTTTTTGCAGAGTCCTCTGAGCCAGTGTTTGCACACGATCGTCCTGTCGCCGCGGACGTGCCTGAAGGGGCACGACGCGCCCTTCGTGCACGTTCCTCTCGGATAAAATTGACACACCGCGGCGATGGATTCTGAAATAGCGAAGAAAAATAAATTAAATCACAGACAAAACGTCGAATATTTTTTGGGCAAAAAATTGCAGGCGAACACGGAATTGTGACGAATTTATTGCCGTCGCTTGCGCGGATTTAGCAATAATTCTAAAAAATAGAAGGTCTCGGTTGGAAAGATAACCTCTGAATCGAGTTTCGTTGTTAAGTGTTTCGCTTACTGTCCATGCCGGTAAAAGGTAACGATAGCGCTCCATACTGTTCGTCCAGCGCTATTTCTATGTCAAATCGCATATGATCGACACTGGCTACGATGCACTCCATTTTTTTTTTATTTAATAGCTAAAAACTTCTCTAGCCTCGGTGCCCGAAGATTATTGTCAAACACACGACGCGATCATCACACGATTACTTTACGGAGGGAAAACGAGGCCATGATGTTTCAGTCCGGCCGGTATTGGCCGGTGGAGCGCTGTGCGCGCGCAGCTTGGCAGCCGCGAGGTGCAGCGTTTGCTTCGAACTTACTGAATGTTTAACGTTTAAAGCTCTCGAAATGCAAAAAGCCGAGCAACGAATTGCCGTTTTGCTGCGAGAAAATGGCACTACGATCAATTATCTTATGTTCATTAGTTACCGCATTCGAGATTACACTCCAAACACATCGGAGACTTATCGTTATCAAGCCACGTTCCTTTATACACTTCCATTTCCTTAAACACATAGAACGATATTTTTTTTTGCAATGTTTGCAAGCTCTCAAATCTTACGAAATATTTCTGACATACATGAAAGTTATACTTTGAGAGATTCTGCCAAAAATATTCGAACGAAACATTTCTGAAACATAAATCTTTCAACACATCTGAAATATTACTGAGACACTGTAATAAAATGTTTTTGCAATATTTTTGTATATGCATATAGTGGACTCGTGATGCAATCTTTGACATTTCGTTGAAATGTTTTTTAAAATATTTCAGCGAAATGTGAAAGATTGCATCACCACTCCAATTTCAGAAAAATTTCTGAATCCTTTCGATGTAAGATTTATTAGCAAAGAAAAAAAAAATTTTTTTTTTATGTTTTTAAAAAAATGCTGTAAGATAAGTAATCATTCACCATAATCGATATATGCGGAAAAGTTTGTATGAACGACTTAAAAATTAGACGCTAATTTGACTACTGTGGAGCTCTTCAACCTCCTTAATGAGTACATTTCAGTCTCTGGATGCATTCGGGATAAATTCCAGATTAAAAAAAAAAAATCATGACGTCATTTCCGGTTTTGCAAATCTCGGTTTTCCACCGGAAATGGCTTAGCGGAGGGAAATAAAAAAAAAGATATCTGTGACGTCACTACCGGCGAAAGTCTGAGATTTATAAACCGGAAGTGAAGTGACAAGAAATGTCTAAAAAAAAAATGCTCAAGTTCGACAAAACAGTAGAAATTTTCAGTGTCGCCCATGGGCTTAAGCCTAGCAATCGAACGGTCGAAATTGCCGCCACCGTTCTTACAGGGGGTTTGCGCGAAGCGTCTCGCCACGGTTTCGTGCTATATTGCATTCGCGCATCGAAAAATGAAAAAATCAATCGACGAAGCTCGCTCTCTCGGTGTCGATTGAGAGAGAGAAAAATCGTGTTATAGGTCCGGTTTGACAAAAAAAAAAAAAATTGACCTCTGCCGCTAGCAACATTGACGCTGGCATCGAGACATAAAACAAACACAACACTCTACAGAACAAAGTGAATGAAAAGAGCAAAAAAAAAAAACAAAAACAAAAACAAACAAAAAAATGCTGCCAGAAAATTGTTGCGAAAACAGATGCAGATAAAGAGAGCATAAGAGCTATTCGAAATTCATAGAAACTTGCATTTGTCTTTTAGTTTATTATTTTTTATTTTTCAGATAAACACGAGTGATGAAATAAAATCCGTACTTCCGGTTTGTGGACGATCGGAGATTAGCACCGTGGACGGTTGTCCGTATAATTGCTATACGGTGACATATAATTAATTGCGGGCACGATAGAAATTCGTCGTAGACGATGTGTCGATAAAAGAAAATAATAATAATAGTCTGGTACACGTGCCGGGCATGTTGTCTGACCTACGGCACCGTCGATGTAACCTTGGATCGAAACAGAGGACGGCACATCGCGCGGTGGGGTGGCACGCAGGAGCAAATCGATGAGCTTAGCAGTGAGTTTTTCCCTCGACGAGTCAGGTGATCGCTGAAACCATAGCGGTAAAGATTGACACTAAACTCATGGCAACAATTCGCTAGTACGTGACTTATCGGCCGGTAAGGCCAGCGGCCGAAACTACGAGCCAGTGTTATTGACCCGGTTCGTGTTTATTCATCGTGTTTACTCGAGACGCTCGTTCCGGTCCACGGAGCGAGCTCTCGCGACTTTGAGTGTGCAGTTTCCTTTGTTCTTTTTTTCTTTTTTTTTTCGCTTGAGAAAGTAAATAATGTTGTTGCAGGATCGAGTAAACTTTTTTTTAACTGAGCCACATTGACTTTTTTTTAACTGAGCACGTTAATATTTTTGAAAGCATTTGTTTGAGATATTGAAAATATATTATCAGTTTGCAAAAAAAAAAAAAAGGCTTGCGAAAATACTTTTATATTCGCTCATAAATCCTACATTTAAATGTTTCGGAAATGTTTCGATGAAAGTTTTTTTTTTTACATTTCGACGAAATGCGAAAGATCCAAATCGCTCATACACTGCGGCATAAACTCAGGGAAACATTCGTGGAAATATTTCGATGAAACATGGAATTAAAAATATTTTATCACTGTGTTTCAGAAAAAAATATCAAAATATTATTTTCGTATATATATATATATTTTTTTTTTTTAATATTTCTTAAGATTTGAAAAATTAAAAATATTTCTGAAATGATATCAAGGTATTTAGTGCTGTATGGAAACGGAATAGACAAAAAAAAAATGTAGATCGGTCGTTTCTTTGAGCATCTTTCAACGTGGAAAATAATGTGCGACTCATTGAAATCTTATGAATTCTCTATTTTTGTGTCTCTACTTTTGAAACATTCTAAGAAATTATACTTCGGCGATAATGACGCCGGTACGGTGTGAATAATTTTCGCAATTATATGTGATATAATTATGGGAATACCCGAGAAAACTGTGTGGACCACTTTTCAAATTTGCCATTATTATTATTATTGAAATATGGATCGTTGATATTCCTTATCGATATTCAATGCAATTAATTAATATTAACGTCATTATCATTATTATATTATTTTTTTCATGGAAGTAAAAACTCGTCAAATTTTCATGTTCGATATCAGACGAACACGAAAATTTTGACGAATCATTTCCATTTTTTTTTAATTTTTATTAAAGTCCATTTGTACAATTATACAGTAATTATATTAGTACTTATAATTACTGTATATACATACAGTATATACATACATACAGTATGAACAAAATTCTGTATGTATATACATATATACAGAATTTTTTTTTTTTTTTTTTTATTGAAGTCCATTTGTACAATTGTACACAGTAAAGGAAATTTGTACTTTTTGCAAAAAATCATTGTCCACAAAGGTCCAAAATTTTTCGTTTGTCAATTTTTTGGTTTTACAAAACAAAAGTAGAAACAGAAAAATTGTCAATGATACAGGAAACAAAGGGAAAGTTTCGTATATTAAAATAAGTGACAAACGAGTTTGTCACTTATTTAACATAATTGATTTTTACTGTGTACAATTATACAATTATACGTACACTGTGAAATGCGGAGAGAACTGTGCGGACCATTTTTAAATTTGCCATTATCATTATTATTACTGTTACTAAAATATGAATCGTAGAGATTTCTTATCGACGCAATGCAATTAATTCATATTAATGTCATTATCATTATTATTATTGTTGTATTTTTTTTGTTTGTTTTTATGGAAGAACTCGGAAAATTTTCATATTTGATATTAAACGAACACGATGAATTTGACCAGTCGTTTCCATATTTTTTTTATATCAAAATGGAGGTTCACGTTGAAAAAAAATTAAAGGACAGAAGGAACTGTGCGGACCATTTTCAAATTTACCATTATCATTATTATTATTATTATTGTGTTTTTTTTTTTTTTTTTATGGAAGAACTCGGAAAATTTTCATATTTGATATTAAACGAACACGATGAATTTGACGAGTAGTTTCCATATTTTTTTTTTTAATCAAAATGAATGTTCATTTTGAAAAAAAAAATTAAAGGACAAAAATGTTTGTAAAATAAGAACATTCTGTGAGGTGCATTTAATTTCAGTCGCTTTATCATTTCAGTAGCTCAAGCTAACAGCAAAAGAAAATGCCACCGAACGAGACGATGTGCGACGAGACGAGCGCCGATCTGAAAGATCTCGCGATTCGGAGCGAAAACGTTGAGGACAAGGATACGGCCGAGAGCTCGGTGACGGAGAAGCAGGACGAAGGATGGTTCGACTTCAAGACTCCGGTGATCTGGTCAAACGTCGTCCATATTTTAGCATTTCACGCTATAGCGCTCTACGGCTTGTTCACGTATCCCATATTGGAGCACAAGTTGCTAACACTTTGGGGTAAGATTGCATCTTATTTTTATAGTGCATCTTATTAAAATTTTTTTTTTTTTTGTTCCACTTATCGTTTTAACGAATAAATCGTCTTTAATCCATTGTCAAGGTTGCTTTTTGTGCGGAACCGCCGGATTTGGAGTTACCGGAGGTGCTCATCGTTACTGGACCCATCGATCTTACAAGGCCACCTTGCCTCTGCGAATTGTTCTGCTCATCAGCTTTCTCGTAGCCGGAGAGGTATTTTCACTTCCTCCTGATTGCCCACATCGTTTGGTGTCGTTATTTCACTTAATCGATGGTTTTACCTGTTTAACAAAAAAAAAGGCGCTCATCAATAATTCGGAAATTATTATTTGCACTGCTCTTCGAGATATTTTTATTTTTAATTTTATATTTACGAAATGTTCATTTTTCGACCGGAAGTGACACCATCCTCGATGTATTTCCGGTATGACGTTATACTTCCCGTCTAAAAATAAAATTTTCAAACCGGAAATTACGTATTACCGGTATGACGTCACTTCCGGTCGACAAAATTATAGTTTCAAAACGGAATTGGCATATTTCCGATATGACGTTACTTCCGATGGAAAAAATGAAATTTTCAACCCGGAAGTGAATTGTTTCCGGTAAATCTGTGGAAATTTAAATTTCCGGTTTCTATAAATT
Source organism: Amblyjoppa proteus (assembly GCA_963922035.1). NCBI lineage: Eukaryota > Metazoa > Arthropoda > Insecta > Hymenoptera > Ichneumonidae > Amblyjoppa > Amblyjoppa proteus. The sequence goes on along the minus strand of OY998229.1, from coordinate 4,514,179 downwards.
CCACAATCCCATAGCGAGAGCGGAAAGCTCCTTAGCCACAACGATCTGCCAGTAGATATGCAATGTTGATTGGCAGGTGGAGAAAAAAAAGTACACTGAAAAAAAAAAAGAAAAAAAATCAATGACTCAAGTAAAATTCGCTTGCGGGCTGCCGAAGAAAAATAGCTTCCTCTATGAGGAAGCAAAGTTGTTATTTCAATTCTTGCAATACCGTATGGGACTGAAACGATAACATGTCACCTTGACGGTGTTGCCGTCGATGTTTCAATATCATATGGAATACGACACTAAAAATAATTTTTGTTTCAGTATAGAGCTCGAAATTTACATTGACGTCACGAATCGCAGATAAAAATGTAATAAACAAATTTTGCCTTGAAATTAACGGAGATAGGCAGACTATTTGTCTCGATCGATCAGAATGATTGGACTTTTGTTCGCACTCGTATCTTCCGTCAAATCGAAAAACGTATCTCCCAGCGAATTGCAAGGCTTGTCGCTTGTTTTCAAGATTGTTCCTTTGTCTCGTAAAAACGATATAAATGATTAATTTTGACAACAATTATTTACGTGTAACAGGTTTTACCCGTCCATCGCTTCGTCACGAATTGATCAGAAGCTATCAAATTTATCGCAGAACAATACAACACAACACAATCGACACGAGTAGCTTTCTCAATCAAACATTATTGCGAGTCGTCGATAAGTAATAATTTAACTGAGAAATAAAAAAATATATATATTTTTATCATTAAAAATTTTTTTTTTATAGAGCTCTATTTTATCTATTTTATCTATTTTATCTATTTTATCTATTTTATCTATTTTATCTATTTTATCTATTTTATCTATTTTATCTATTTTATCTATTTTATCTATTTTATCTATTTTATAAATAATAAAAAATTATTTTGATTATAGAACTCTATCTTCAACTGGGTGAGGGACCACAGAGTGCATCACAAGTACACGGAAACCGACGCCGACCCTCACAACAGCAAGCGAGGCTTCTTCTTCTCCCACGTCGGATGGCTCATGATGAGAAAGCATCCGGAAGTACTGAGACGAGGTCGTCAGATAGACATGAGCGACGTTCTCGCCGATCCGGTTGTTCGATTTTGTGAAAAGTTCGTAAAAAAAAAAAAAAAAAAAACATTAATACGATTTATCGACACGATTGTAGATTACAGTTGGGAGATCTTTACGATCAATGTATTGATTTTCATTTTATATCATTTTCTTTTGGTTTTAATCAAGTAACTGTTGTTTCAAAAACGTCCCGATGAAAAGTTATGAAATTTCTCTATTGCAGCATGCTCGATGGGTTCGTACACACGTGTAAAAATTGCTACATACATTTTTAAGCTTTTTAGTATCGAAAGCTCCGTAGTGAAGAAATTGAGGCTTATAGTCGATAATTACAAACAAACAAAAATCATAGATTTTCGAGAAGAATTTAAAAGTATTTCTTTCGGTGACGTTCTGTCCGAAATTTTAACACCGATATCTTTAGTCTTTTAGAATAGTTCGGATCAGTCAGTGGCCAGATCACGCTGCCGATCCGACGAAGGCGCATGCACAAAATTAGGTGTCGGTTGCGCTCGATGAATCAGCGTTATCGTCGAGACGATTATCGATACGCCGAGCGTGGCAATGTCCCTTCGGCTTGCACCTTCAATCATCCGAGCTTACGATCGAATAAACAATATCGTCTGAGAATAATATTTTATGTTCGCAGGTACTTTCGTCTATTGAAATTGCTCGTGTGCTTCGTTCTGCCGGTCATCATTCCCGTCTGTCTGTGGAACGAGGAGTGGTATTACGCAATACTGTCGCAGGCTTTCATACGTTACGTGATGTTCCTCAATTTCTCGTGGTCGGTCAACAGCTTCGCGCACATCTGGGGATATCGAAGCTATGACAAGTAATCTTAAACAAAAAAAAATTGCATTTTTGTCAGTTACATTTTTTTACTTCGAATTATTTACAAATTCAATATAAAATGAAAGTCATTAAATGAAATTCATTAAAAATAATTCATAAGACGAAATTCATGAAATTAAATTAATAAAATTAGTAGGTCCCAATCGGTTCGGATAATCGAGCTTCTTACTGTGACAATGTTAATTTGTAATTTGTATTTTCAAAAAAAATTTCAGAACAATATCACCGGCGGAGAACAAGTATGTGTCCCTGATGAGCATGGGTGAGGGTTGGCACAATTACCATCACGTCTTTCCATGGGACTACAAGGCGGCGGAGTTCGGTAATTACGGCCTGAACATGACGACGATGTGGATAGATTTTTTCGCGAAGATCGGTTGGGCTTACGATCGCAAGACCGCCTCGGACGAGCTGATTAAAAAAGTTGCCGAGAAGAAGGGCGACGGCAGTCATCCGATGTGGGGCGTAAGCGAGACGGAGGACGGCCAAAAACAGCGCTAAACTGAAATAATTGTTTAATTATCTTCGGTAGATCTTAGCGAGTAGTAGTCGTAGCAGTGATTTATTCGTACGATAGGATCGGAGGTCATACGGACGAGCGCACAGTCCGTAGGTCAGGAAAATTAATTATTAGACGTTTTGGATTCGATGAAGTTCGTGCAATTTACAAATATAGGAGCTGACGACTAGCTGCTCGAGTGATTCCGAAAAAAATATGAATATACATAAGTTCAGCCAATGTCCTAACTTAAATTTTCCGCGAACTATTCGGCGCCGATGATCAATCGCTCAGAGTCATCCGGCGAATTATTATTCAAATCGATGTACATTAACGTAGTCTGTTGATTACGAATATTAATATAATACCAAGACGTGTCGTGGATTAGATTAGAATCATAATTATTACAGAAAAAAAAAAACATATTTCACGTTCAAGAGCCGATGAAAAGATGTAAATTTTCCTCTTCAAATTCTTTCGCGAATTTGTTGACGTTTGGGCGATTTTTTGGATTTTTTTGTTGCCTGGAAGTGAGCCGATCGGCGGTGAATTTTTTAATCGACCGATCGGAAGTCGTCGTATCCTTGATTTGAGAAAAGATGCGTCTGTTTCATCCTGAACATTTTTTTTTACACGGAGCGTCGAACGAAAAGAGTGTCAAAGATAGTGTTACGAGTACAAAAACGAAATGTTAAAAAAAAAAAAAAAAACCTGCAAACGTCTTCCAAAGAGAAGATTTCCATTGTTAGAAGTTAGCAGCTGTCCTATAGTTCGAATTGTTAGAAATAAAGGATTCTTCATCGACAATCCTGCTGTCGAAACTAAATTAATTCCCACATAATTCGGAGCAGAAGGCAGTTAATTAACGTGATACGTTATTTGCTCGACTTTGGACGAAAGTCCGAGGACAATCGTTCGGCCTAAATGCGGCCCGGCGGTTTTGATTAAGTTCAGAGGCTTCGTCGTGGGTGAGCGTCGCTATGAATTTTTCATTATTACCGTGGAACTAATTATCGTTCGGCGGATTATTCGACTTCGGTAAATTAACAAGTGTTTTTTTTTTTTTTTTCATTCATTTTCTCCTTTTTTTTTTTTTTTTAGTTACTACATTTCGCGTCTGGATTTTCATTATTTTTTCGGCAACATTTCGGCAACGCGTACACAATATCCGTTTCGTCGAATCAATCGGAAGCTCCATCGGCATTGACTATTCTCCGGCGCCTTGAATTCTTTGAATCATCGCTCATAAAAAAAAAAAAAAAAAAAAAATCAAACGCTTAGAATATTCATATTCGCTTTAGGGAAATGAATTATTCGAAGTGGCCGCCGATTTGCGTCCACTGTCGCGAACCTCGCGGCTATCGCGTGATTATTGATGAGCGATGAGCTGTCGGCTCAATTGTATTGAAACTATGAGGAAAGAAAAAAAAAAAAAACTGAACTTCACTGACACACAGAGAGAGAGAGAGAGAGAGAGAGAGAGAACCGTCGGACGAGCGAGAGTGTATAAACGAAGGGGGTCGAAATGTCAATTCGCCGATTACAAATTGTCGAATAAAAACGCGGAAAGTGTTTTAGATCAGCCGCTGTGCACGCTTTCGTCAAGGGTTATCGGTGGTTCGGTGAGACGACGTTGAATCAGCAACTTCCGATAAGAAAATAAATAAAACGAAAATTAAAGTCCCGGCTCTAAGACAGTTAAGCACATGGGGAAAATATTCCGTTGGATGAACAATCTTCGAATAGGGGTCAAGGGTAACGTTCGATATTATCCCACGATTCCCTGCGCACATGCATCGTATGATATATGTATTTCTATATTTGTGCGCAATATCGCTTCCTCATACAGGAAGTTACGCTTTTTTTTTTTAAATTATTTTTCAGCAATGTCTCTCAAAGGGAATGTACTATCGATAAATTAGATTTTTAAACAGGAAGTGACGTATCTCTGGTATGACGTCACTTCGAATCGAAAAAAAATGAGATTCTCAAACCGGAAGTGACGTATTTCTGGTGTGACGTGACTTCGAATCGAAAAAAAAAATGAGATTATCAAACCGGAAGTGACGTATTTCTGGTGTGACGTGACTTCGAATCGAAAAAAAAAAAAAAAATGAGATTATCAAACCGGAAGTGACGTATTTTCGATGATGACGTCACTTTCTGTCGAAGCATAAGATCATTCGAACTGTAAGTGATGTACTTCCGGTCGTAAAAATGAGATTCTCATTCCGGAAGGTGACGTATTTTCGGTAATAATGTTACTTCCGGTCGAAAAAAAATGTGATTTTCGAACCGGAAGCGACGTACTTCGGGTATGACGTTTCTTCCGTTCTAAAAATGAGATTCTCGAAACCGGAAGTTGTCGTATTTTCGGTAACGACGTTACTTCCGGTCGAAAAAAAAAAAATGAGATTTTCGAACCGGAAGCGACGTACTTCCGGTATGACGTTTCTTCCGGTCTGAAAATGAGATTTTCAAACCGAAGGTCAGTATTTTCAGTAATAACGTCACGTCCGGTCGTGATATAGAGATTTTCGAAACGGAAATGACGTATTCACTTCCGGTAAAAAAAAAATGAGATTTTCAAAGCGGAAGTGATGTATTTCCGGTGGAAAAATGAGTTTGTTTTCATCAACGACAGTGCACGACGTTGTTGTGCACCGCATACTGTGCGAAACTCGCCGACATCCACAGAATAGTATCAGAATAGTGCGAAAGGCAAGTAGTCATCAGGGCCTCGAAGGGAAGCCCTCAGGGTCAAGAATCAGAAGCAGGTGTTATTCCGGGTTCTTGAAAATTTTGATAAACGAACGACTTTCCAATGTGCATATACAAAAGAGATATTCATGTATAATTACAAAGTGTCCGAAGCACGTCATGCTTTTTCTAACTACGATATTGACATGTGTGTTTTTCCGCAACACTTGTTACGAATGCGCAATAGATTTTTTTTTGTCGTTTACCTGCGCACGTGTAATCAACAAACGCGTCGCTATAGTTCTTTTTTTGTTTGTCTTTTTCATGTTAATGCTCGGATAGACTCTGAACAATAAGAGTAAACTCATTGAATTATCAATAAACGCACGGCTCAGTAGTTAAATCGGTATACAATGTCTGTTTGTGCCGAAGCGCGGTCTACATTAACGTTTTTACTGGCTCGTCGAACTACTCAATTTTACCTCATTGTGGGGAAAAAAAACCTCGATTTCCATACCTTGTGAAAAAAACCTCTTCAGAACTCGTGTGATTGCAACAATCGCCTTCGGCTTTTGCTGCACAAACTCTCACTGGTCATAATAGCAGTTTGCGATACAAATGCTATTAAACTTCATCCTCTGACGAGTGTTACTTTCAATGAAACGAGTCAGATAAAGTTTCGTCGCATGTGTATCGCACGAAATTCTTACTTCACGAGTTGTGTGAAAATTGAAGTTTTATGCACGCGGAGCGTCCATAAAACGTCCGTTATCGCACTAGTGTCGTAAATTGCTGTTATTTCACTCGGTGGGAAAACGGCGGTTTTTGGGCAATTCCCAACGCGAAAATACTTTCACCGACTACGCTAAAATCACCATATTTCATACCTGCAACGCTGGAGGAAAAGTACTACTTTTTCTCGTTAGCAAAGCAAACGGAGCGAATCAATCGTTCATTGCAGGCATAAAAATATGCTGAATTTTAGCATAGCCGCAAAAAAAAAAAAAAAAAAAATATCGTATGCCACACGGGAGGAAGTGCATTTTACCATCGTGCGAATTTCTCAATCGAACTTCACACCCGGTAAAAATCGCGCACTTCCCTCCCTTGTTGTAGCGTGATATCCTACTTCTGACGCTTGTGAATTTGCGGCCCGAGCCGAAGATGAGTGTTGCGATCACACGAGTTCAGAAAATGTTTTTCGCACGACTATCGCACAAGTTTTTATTTAACGAGTTGCGAAAATTGTGGTTTTCGCACGCGTGCGTAAAATCGCTGTTTTTCCCACCGAGTGATATAAATTTTTTTGCTTTTTTTTTTTTTTTAATATACGTCAAAAAGTTGCCCGAGCAAAAGCATCGCTCGGTTTAGCTACAAACTATCACGTGTGTCCAGAGAGTTTGCTTTGTTGCTTGTAAGTTCCTCGTTAGTTGCTGAATTGCTTAATGCCGATATAAAGGGTCCACTCCGACCGAGGCACGGCGAGTTTCTAGTCGGCCTTACCGTACAATTTTCGCGATAGACAAGTCCGTGCCATTGCTCGTCGCGGCTCGATGCTGTAACAACAACGCGTGAAGTCATCGACAGCTCGCCACCTCGCCTCGATAAGAAAAACATTTTCGAACTTCGATCCTCGTGTAAGGATACAATATTGTCTGCTCGGATATTAACGTGCTCGATCGTTAACTGACTCGAGGAAACGATATACTTTTCCATCGCGTCTCTGTCATTTTCGTCATAAGATCGAGGGCCGAGAGTCAAAGGGACTCAAGTCCCGGGCTAAAGTACAGGAGTTGCGCCCTTTTGATTCTTAGACGGCGATGCACGTTTCGGCTCTCGTGGCCGCAAGAACTTTTCGATACATATGTATATGCGTATATGTGTATATGTGTATGTGTGTATGTGTGTATGTGTGTATATGTGTATATGTGTATATGTGTATATGTGTATATGTGTATATGTGTATATGTGTATATGTGTATATGTGTATATGTGTATATGTGTATATGTGTATATATTTATATATGGGGCATTCCATACCGATTCGACCTACGTCGGACCCTCTTTATTTATTTTTATATATAGGTTTTAATCATTTTAAATAATTAAAAAAAAAAGAAAAAAAAATAGAAGCTAATGCGATGCCACTTTCGCTCTAGGCTTGAAAATTTTCACATGTGATACAGGATTTTCAGAATTTTTTTCAGAATTTTTAGTTCCGACTAAAAATATGTTCACTTTGAAAAATTGGAATTAATGCAAATAAAAAAAAATTGCAAATCTTTTGCATGAAATTTACAAAAATTTCTATTAAAAAGTACAAATTTTACTGTAAAATTGCAACACATATGTATTTGAAATTTGAGAAACAGTTTATGTAAAAAAAGCTTCCTATACCGTTTATTGATTTTCAAACAAATTCTTTTTACAGTGTTGATCTAAAAGCTGAGAACTTCAAAACGAAAGCTGATAAAAATCCGAACAAAATTTCCGGTACTCACACTATTTTGGGCTATTCAACTTAACGTGGCCCCATATAAGAAAGATAACATTGGAGAGAATCGGGAGGGGGGCGAAGTGTGTCATTCATCAAAATATAGAATGATTCAAAAGGCATGGTCCATCGTCGGGATTGACCGATAGCATTAAATTTCACCCGGTAGACGAAAACGGATTGAACGGTCTTATCTTAGTGCAAGGTTTCGAGTTCAGATTTCATTATCTGCGAGTCATGTATCGAGCATGCTCTTGGCATTCGTAAGTCAGCCGCATTGCCGATGAAAGTTTTGTATTTTTTTTCTTCTTTTTTTTTTGTCGTTTTATTTCAGCATTCGAGTATTTCGTGTAATCGAGGATAACGACAAGGTTCATCGAAAGTCATGTTTAGACTTTCATCGACAATGAAGAATTCTCGTCGCGGCACTTTTTGCTTTGTCGTTAAATCACCATCCTTCCTCCCCCACACCGGTAGAGAACAAGTTAGTTAAGTTTTTTTTTTGGTGACCTCATTGAAACGCTTTCAGTGGCGAAAATTTTAATATTCGATCATTTATGTTACAGTTTATCTGTTTAAATTAATAGACTGAAGCTCCGGTAAGATCCAATTTGTCGGCGATAAGGTAGAAGTTTTAGTTTGACTATGAGCATGGAAATTTAACTCGAAAGTACAATGTAAGCCAAATCAATCGATGCCGAGAGTCGATAATCAATCATTGGCAAAATAATAATCGATAATCCATCGATAAATGGCAAAATTTTATTTTCGCGAGTAAACTTGATATAAATGTATTATTATTTTTTTAAAAGAGATTTACAATGAGACAAATGAACGTTATTACACTATTGTATATAAATCAACTGTTACGATAAATTAATACACTATTATATAACAACCTCCTTCGATGTCAATAAATGCATATAAATTTGGATAAGAAATTGTATAAGATAAGAAATTGGATAAGAAAATTTGGCACTCATTTGACTAATGTGCCACGCAGTCGCTGCTTCAAGGTAGTGTAATTAAGGTACTGAATTTAAAAATCTGAAAGAATTCATCCGTATTTAGAAAAGTTAGCAAATCATTTTCATAAAAAAAAAACGTTACGTTTCCGGGTGATTTGTTGGAGCATTTTATTTTTCATCAATGTTTCAATAACATTTTGGAATTATTATTGTGTAAAAACTAATGTTTTCAACAACTTTAATATGCTTGAATTTTATTTGCAGATTTTTATACCACCGAGAAGTGTTTGGAATTCCCTATCATTTCTCTGAAACTCATGCGAAGTGGATTATCTAAACACCATGCGCAACGTGGTGTTAAGGACTACCTTAAGGTAGTTCTGTCGCGAAGGCAATCCAAAGTCATGTGCATAAACTTTTGACATGTTGTCATTTAACTATCAAATGTTACTTGTTCAAGATCTCGAAGGCTTTTACCGACAATTTCGATGAATAATTAGATCTTGAAGATCTTTTTTACACGGCACTAACGGGAGAGCTGGTGAAATTGATCCTCGAATCGAGAATTAACATACTCAGATCAAAGATAGAGAAGAAAAAATATAAATTACTGCGGCCTCGCGAATCAATCAGTAATTTATGCGTAACAAAAAAAAAGTGAAGTCACCGGACTAATGTTCAATAGAACTGCGATCAAGGTTCACGATTTTGGGAACAAATGACGTTTCCTAACCTAATCGTCGTGAAAATGAAGTCAAATCGACACTAAACAAGATAATCCGCTTACAAATAATCGGTTCAATTTAATTACGAACATTTTCATAGACACTATGTTATTGTTAATAATATTATTGATGCGGACAAAGTACCGAATATCATTATTTTTTTATGACACATAGACGCTGACGTCTATGACACCGGCGTACCGACAGAGCTACCTTAACACCATGTGTGCAACACTCTCTCGAGTAGTTCCACTCGCGCCGGCGCGAGCGCCAATAGCGGTGTTCCTCGCGCGCTCGTGGCGCGGTCACGTGACTTTCACCTCTTAAAGCCTCGCGTCTCTTAAAGCCGAGAGCCACGTATTTACGAAAAAAAAATTAGTGTATTCAACCGTGCGCGTTGGTCGCCCCTTGAAGTGACGCACTGCTCTCGTGTGCACGCGCAGACTGTGTACTTCGTAATCGCTCTCGTCACTGACGTTGACCGTGATTATGAGGCTTTACGATTGACCCAATCTTAACGCAAATGCCCCGCAAATCGCGTCTCAATGACACGAAGCTTCGCTGATGAATTTGAGCGAACAAAAGAAATGTATGATTTTTGTCCGAGGAATTCACTATCGCGACGCCGCGCTCGTGTTACGAACATCACCGACGACGATGACCTTTAACGATTCATAGACATAAGCGTACATGCATATTCGGGAGTGGCGTGAATTTCCGGTAATGCTATTGTATCGGCGTGTGGACCTCCCGCTTAGCATCGGTAGGGTCAATACCGCTCGCAATTGTCAATTGTTCGCATGATCGGGCGAATAATCTCCTGCATTATTTCAATAATGTTTTTGCACTTTGTAACTCCGATGACTGTACACGATGACATGCGCGATTCTTTACGACGACACGCTGTACGAAATTAATTGCAATCGATTATTAATACATATCTAATCAATTAACTAATTAGTTGTCATGAAAATATTATACAAAAAAATTAATTATACCAGTAATAACAATAATTAAACTTAATGGTTCATTTATCTCGGTGCATGTGCGGGGTTTAAGAATCATGTGTTGTATGGTCGAGGACATGCGATACAGGCTCAGTCGGTAACAAGTAAGTTTCGCTATTTTCTCCGCGACTATAATTCGGCCGAAAGCGAATTAGGTTTTTGTGAGCTATATATAGATGCATGAAAAAAACTAATTAAATTCTCTCTGAAATGTTAATAGTCACAGGAACAAAAAGGTTAAACGATTTGTTACCGACTGAGTATGCAACACAAGACCTTTAAGGCCATGCGAAAGATGTACCACGTGACACATGAATGCGAGAGAGATAGCTTTGTTACCGACTGAGTATGCATCACAAGACCTTTGAGGCCATGCGAAAGATGTACCACGTGACACGTGAGTGCGAGAGAGATAGATGCATTTTTTTCGAATCAACGCCATTTAAAATCGGTTGACGTTTCGGATAAAAGGAAAGCATCATCGGACTCGGTATTGAATTGTGCATCCGCTAATGCTTTGCTTTTACCCGAAAAGTCAACGGGCTCTGAATCGCATTCATTGCAGATTTTGGTTACCGACTGAGTCGTTTCACACGTTCTTAAGGGAAAGCGAAATATCGCGGTCGGTAATAAAAACTGTAATCAACTTTCCTCACGGGTTCTTGCATGTACGGTCAAAAGAAACGTCACATCGAATGCGATTATCATATCGGCTTTCGATGAGACTTTCATTTTGATCGTGACTGTCGGAATTTCGTGAGAAAAGTTTGATTGCAGTTTTTATTACCGACCGCGATATTTCACCTGGCTCTTAAGGACTCACGACCTTAATTACGCCTAATTTTGTGACCCTCTACACATTTTTCTCACATAAAAAAACAAAACTTCAAAGTGAATTTAAAACCTGAAAGAATTCATACGTATTCCGAAAAATGAACGAATCATTTTCATTTAAAAACATGTAAGGTTTCCGGTAGATTTGTTGGGCACAGTTTTATTTTTTCGTCAATTTGTTGATAAAATTTTGGTTTTATTATTATGCAAAATGAATCTTCTCAGGACCTTTGAAATGCTTGATTGCTTTAGATGTTTATACCATCAAGAAGTGTTTGCAATTTCCTCTCTTGCAATAATTTCTTTGAAACTTATGCTAAGTGAACACTATTCGCAAGGACTACCTTAAGCCTTTAACCCACAAGTGATGCTGCGTCCGTTGTTCCGTACCGCGTTATTTCGATTCCACTAAACGAAACATAATTCTCCTTTTATCTCTATCGTTAAAAAGATAATCGAAAAAAAAAAAACCGCAATTTTCTCCGCCTATTCTCACTGCCGTCCGGCGAGAAGGCATGACGATGAATGCACGAAAATTCTCCCGAACTATTCCACCGCCTTATATCCCGATGGCTCGGTGACGATCCGCACGCAACGTGCGAGCGTCCCGAGGTGAGGCGCTGCGGAGCGCGGCCGAAAACGGCCGAACCACGACGACCAACGAATCCCTATTTAATCTGTCTCGTGCTACCGGCGTCTTCAGTCCGACCGGAGCCGTTGTCCCGAATATTCGTGTCCGTTGAATAATTCGCATCAATTCCACAAGAGAAAAAAAAAGGCCGTTGCGGTCCTCCCGATACGACGTTTTTCTCGAGCTACAATTCATAAGTTCTTCGTCGAGCCTCGAGTGCCTCGAGCTATTTTATACGTCGCCAGATAACAACGAACGAATATTTCGCGATATATCGAACGAGAAAACATCGCCACGGATCAGGAGCTCGCTGAACAGAGGAGTACAGACGTTTTTTTTTCACGTGAAGCGGGTCTACTCTGGGGATTATTTTTTTCTTTTTTTTTTTTTTTTTTTAACGCCAAACCACGATTCGTCGCTGGGCGCGATAAGGTGAAGATAACTAACAGAGGTGAGTGTCAAACATTACGATTTATCAACGGAAAAACTGCTCGACTTTTATGATCAACGCTGAGTTTCTGGCGAAAATGTGTTTTTTTTGTTTACTTTTCTTTTTTGTTTCTTGCCAATTTCGTCAAAATTCGCAGCGTCTTTTAAAGGACATCCGAAAAATGCTTTGCCGGCACCGAGGCGCTTTCTTTCTGTATCATATACCGTACGTGCTCGTCAAAGCCTAACGTGACACCGTTATAACTTAGCTTATGCGGTCGAGCGGAAAAAAAAAAAAAACAAAACGAAACAAAAATTCGATTAACACACCGTGCGTTGCCGCTGCCGCTGTGAATAACTCGGCGAGCCGGAGAGACGAACGAACAGTTAATTGTGCCTCGATCTGTTTACATAATAACAGGCACTGACTTACCAATGATATTTATTCGGTTTCGTTCACTTTTTTTTTTTTTTTTTTTTTTTTTTTTCGTCGGCCTGAATTCTGTTTCGCGTATACGTGTGTTATTGTTCGATCTACAAGCGACTCGCGCCATTCGCGAGTCGATATCGAAGAGCGTGTTCGACCAGTCGATCACAACGTAACAATTTTCATTGTCTGGCATACAAAAAAAAAAAAAAAATTATTCTGTCGAAGCAAAAATTGATTTTCTTTATTTTATTATTGTTTTTTTTTTTTCCCTCAACTACGTTTCAGCGGTAATTTGTATTTTGTTAAAAAAACGATTGTCGAATAACCGTTCAGAATATTCGACTCGCAATCCTGAGCTCTCCTTTCGTTGAGATAATTGAACCGAGGTACTTTAGAAATATTGTGAAAATTGCTAAATCGAAGCTTCGAACGTTCTAGAACTTTTATCGCTTACTCAAAGCTTTCGCGAGCGAGAAGGCGAAGTTCTCAGTGATGTGGGTTTATTTGTGTGTGTGTGTATATGTATATATATATATTTTACCGATTCCTCTGTGTATTTCACTCAATGTTCGCAGTCAATTGGGCCGAGAAATGCTGTCCGCCGTGGCGTCCGGCGTGTGTTGTTTAGTGTGCATGGTAGATGGACGGATTGTATTTAATGCGTGTATACGTGTGTACATTATTCGATCAACAGGCGGGCTCGCAGGATTTGCGCGTCGACGTGGGGAAGCGCACGTACGATCAGTCAAACATCGCACTAGAATAAAATGTCTGAAAATTACATTTTCGAAAATAAAGTTTTTCGAAGACGAAGTTTTTTAATGTGAAATTTTTGAATACGAAGTTTTCGAATATGAAATTTTCGTATACGAAGTTTTCGAATATGAAATATTTGAATATGAAATTTTTGAATATGACATTTTTTAATGTGAAATTTTTGGATATGCCATTTTCGAATACAAAATTTTTGCAATACGACTGAGCTTGACTTTTCCCCTAAATTGCGCGTCTCGGCAAAATGACCGAATAGATGTCTCCGAACGTTCTCGAATTGTCTCGTTCGCTCAAACAAAGCTTTCGCAAGTGAGAGCGGACGAACTTCTCAGTAATGTGCGTCTGAGTACTTTTTTTTTCTTTTTTTTTTTTTTTTCCCGATACCCTCCGTGTATTTCACTGAATGTTCGTAAGTCCATTGGGCCGAGAAGGGTCGTCCGTCCCGGTGTCTGCAGTGTACAGAGTAGATAGACAGATTGTATGTATGATTGTACGAACGAGCGAGACGACGGCGACGCTGCGCGGCTGTGCGAGTGGCTCGTTCGACCGGTAGATTGGTCCTTTGTCGAGCCGGCGTATTCCGGCTGAACGACGTTTCCTCGTTAAAGGAGATGGCCTTCTCCGTTTCGCTCGTCGTATTTTGCATTCGGAATAAGAAGATTAATTTTTTTTTTTTTTTTTTTTTTTTTATCTCGGCCGATCGTCGCTTTCGCACAATGTTACTAATCGCGACGATTACGCGATCGATTAAGACGCTTGAGGAAGTCGAGTTTCCCACGAATTAAAAAAACGTCCATTGCATATTAAACGATACAACGAATATAGATCGTATTTAATGTTGAACATATTTTGATATTAATCATATTTAATATTGAACAGATTTTGACCTTAATCACATTTAATATTGAACAGATTTTGACACTAATCATATTTAATATTGAACAGATTTTGATATTAATCATATTCAATATTGAACAGATTTTGACATTAATCACATTTAATATTGAACAGATTTTGACATTAATCACATTTAATATTGAACAGATTTTGACATTAATCATATTTAATATTGAACGGATTTCGACATTAATCACATTTAATATTGAACAGATGTTGATATTAATCATATTTAATATTGAACAGATTTTGACATTAATCACATTTAATATTGAACAATATGTAAAGTATCACCGTCGGTAACAAAAACAGTAATTAGTGCTGCTTTGAGACTGAAGACGTTTGTGGGAAAAAAAAAAAAAAATCGTTCGGCCTGGAATTTATAGAAACGGTGAGGCACAATTTTTTTTTTTTTCTCTCTTCGATGTCTGCCGTCCCGAGACGGCATCCGTTACAGTTTTTATTACACGTTATCCGAAAATATGAACTTGTTATTAGGTTTTATTAAATCTTTTGATAAACTAGGTTTTCCATCTATTATATCGCGTTTCGATTTAATTTCGTTGATTTTATTTTATCCTTTATTCGACAAATAAAGTAAAATTTGCGAAATATTCCCACAGAGCTTATCGTCCCGAAGAGCCCCGAGCCGTTGTGCAAACAATTTGATTAAAAAAAAAAAAGTTCTCTGCAAGACTTACGGGCAGTGGAAAAAAAAAATTAGTAACGTTCGACGGTGCTCATTTTTTTTTTTTTTTTTTTTTCTCCTCTGTAATATTTTTTATCTCGGAGGGAAACGTCCAATGTCCAATTATTCCGATTCCAAGCGGTAAAGAGAGTCCACTGAGAGTGACTCGTAGCAGCGACTTCATTCACATAGATTTGCAAAAAAAAAAAAAAAAAAACTGGGCATTTCGCTAAAGCAGCGCATAGGCAGGATGACCGAGCGATTATTTTTCTTTGGCATCGACACTGAAACTGAATCTTGCGTGTATGTTTCATCGGTGCATCGGGTCTCTCGTTGGCTCTCGGCAAACTCATCAGCGAAGAGCCAACGATCTTTGGATGTTGCAAAACTTTGTATGGATTCTCGCGTCTCGCCGTTTAATCGAATTAATTTGTCGCAATTGCATTTGCGAACACCCGAAGTGAACGATCCAATCCTATCAAGTCAATTGATTCGAATTTATTTCCTCGGAATAAGAACGTTATTGATTTTTGTTATCTTGGTCGATGATCGCGAATAAGCAATGTTACAAACGGCCCTCGAGCAAGTCGAGTCTCCCTCGAATTATGAAAGACCCATTGCATATTAAAGGACAGATTTTAATGTTGATAATATTTCATATTGAACGGTATGTAAAGTAAGATCGTCGGTAACAAAAGCTGTAATTAATTTTTTTTTTTTTTTTTTTTTTTTTGTTCTCAAGTGTTCTCAACGATCTTGCGATGTTGCGAAAATTCATTTCTACAGATTCTCGTCTCCTGTTTAATCAAATTCAGGCAATTGCAATTCCGAACCCCCAGGGCGAAAGGTCCAATTGTGTCCAGTTAATTCATTCGAAGTTTTTCGTTCGGTAAATGAAAAAAGGTTGATATATATATTGCCTGCCATTTCGACCATTCACATCTTGCGCTTTTTATATGACTGAAATAACTCCTAAAAGCACTGGATTAAAAAATATTGTTTATAATTGTTTGTGATTTAAAAAATCAACTATTGATCACCACAATTAAAAATGTGAAAAAGTCCTGAAAAATCTTGTGGCGCATATAACAAATTTTAGGATTTGAGCCGCAGTGGCTCGGCTACGCATTCTATTTTTTCTAATTTTCCTCGAAAAAGAAACAGTGACAAAAAAAAAATTAAAAGAATTCCATTATGGATTGTCGCTTAACTATTTTTACACGAAACCCTGAATTTATGGAATTTTTTTCATTTTTTTTTTTTTTTTAAATTTAAAAGCAAATAGAAACATCGCAAAATTTTTTTAAAAATTTCTAAAAATAATACCGTCAGAGCAATGATAATTGCTTCGTGCGTTCTCATTCTACTTGCATAACAATATCACATATAGTTAACTTTATCGGAAGACTCCTTTGTACAAAAAAAAAAAATAATCACCATTTTCATTATAATTATACAAACAATTATGATAATAATACTTGTTTTAATTCGCAAGACACAATATCATGTTTTCGTGCCCGTTATATACACCCAATTGCCCAATACTATTGCCCAAATGCACACGACGGCGATAACGCGAAGTTATTTTTGAAAATTCAAATGAATTTGATGGGCGTCCTTGCGACGTAACTCTTCGCGTGCCCGACGGGCAGGCCGTTCTGGTACAAAATACTATTGTTTTTGTTTGTTAGCAAACGACGCTGTCCGTCGCATATTGAGACGGGATAAATTGGCGCCCTGTGTGCTCGTCTAAATATGCACACACGCATTTCATTTCATTTTTTTTTTTTTTTTTTTTTTTTTTTTTTTTTTTTTTTTTCTGAGCCTCATAAATTAAATGTCGTTGTAACTTTGTTATCCGTAACAGTTCACAAGCTTCGGGCGTTTTTTTATGTTTCTCGAGAGTGTACGAACACGTGTCACGGAAAAGTCTCGCAGTAGCGAAAAATAGCACACCATTTTTAATTCAAATCGGTAAATTATATTTATATTATATTTATATTATATTTATATTATATTTATATTATATTTATATTATATTTATATTATATTTATATTATATTTATATTATATTTATATTATATTTATATTATATTTATATTATATTTATATTATATTTATATTATATTTATATTATATTTATATTATATTTATATTATATTTATATTATATTTATATTATATTTATATTATATTTATATTATATTTATATCATATTTATATTTTTTTTCCAAGCCTCACGAATTGAATATCGTTATGAATTTGCAATCGGCGACAGTTTGGGCGATTTTTCGTGCGCTCGTAATCTTCCTCGATCAATGCACGAACACGTGCCACAAAAAAGAATCGACTACGAAAATGATAAATTTTAATTTTCCGTTCGTAGATCAATTACAGTGACCGTTGCGACTGTCTATTGTCCGCGTATGTAGAATCCCGATGAATATATGTACATAAAAACGTAGACACATGTGCGCGCCAGTCTGCACGCGCAGCGGGTAAGAAGATCGAAGACGGAAGAACCTTGAACGAACGGAGAAAGTTATTATACTTATATGCAGATTTCCATTTCCGTCGCGTCCGCTTCGCCGTCGGATAGCACGGGCATCGGGGAGACGGGTTATGGCGCGCGCTGCGCTCGCAATTATCTGTTAAACTTGATCCCGTCCTTCCGCAACAGTTCAAAGACCGGTTCTCCAGTCGAAACCCCCCCGACGACGACGATTCGCTGCCATGCTCTCCGACGGCGATTCGCACATTTGTCTCACACCGTTACACGACTCACCGCAATTCAATTAAATACACTGGGGTTTAATTCAGCTTTGACACGAAAGTCGCAGATCTATCGTTAAAAAAAAAAAAAAAAAAAAAAAAAAAAAAAAAAAAAAAAAAAAAAAAGGAACAAACCCATCGCGTCATTTAACGTCAAGTCTGCGACTATCGCTTCGATGCCACCTCGTGTAATACTTGTTTTCGATGATACGCGAATGGTTCGCACGTGGAATTTCGCGAATAGCTAATGTTAAAAATGTCGAAAGGAATTTTTTTTAAATACTGAATTTAAATTAATGCAACTTTGAGACGAATATCGTAGACATCGTTATTGTAATGCAAACATGAAAAAAGGCTGTCATGTCGTTCAATCTCAAAGCTATTGTCAAAGGTAATGTAAAAAAAAAAAAAAACTCACTTCGACGCACTTAGTACGTGTGTTTATTTTTAATGATACGCGAATAGTTCGCACGTTGATTTTCGCGAATAGCTAATGTTAGAATGTCGAAAGGAATTTTTTTTTTTTTTTTTAATCGTGAATGTAAATTATGTAAACGAAGTTTATAATAATGCAGCTTTGACACGAACATCGCAGACGGATTTTAATTGAAAAGAAAAAAAAAAAATTACAAAATCTATCACGTCATTCAAACTCAAACATGTCAATTATCACTTCGATATACTTTGTCCGTGTACTTATTGTTAAAGATAGGCGAATAGTTCGCACGTGGATCTTCGCGAATATTTGACGTTACAATGTCCAAAGGAATTTACTTCACTCGATGCGAAAATGCCAGTTTTACACACGCTCCGCCTAAGATCCCAATTTTCACACCTTGCGAAGTAACATTTGGTACGAGAAACGTGCGATAATAGTATATTACGATACTAGTCCGAAAAAAAATTTTCTAACGAGTGTTGCAATCACACGAGTTCAGAAAATGTTTTTCGCACGAGTTTCGCACAAAGTTTCATTTCACAAGGTGTAAAAATGAGAGTTTTCGCACGCGAAGCGTGTGTAAAACTCCCATTTTCACACTCTGTTAAATAAAACTTTTTCTTGACTCGTCTGATTGCAGCACTCGTCGGCTCGCGCTGCAAACTCACACTCGTAAAAAAAAAAAAAAAGCTTTACCGCACTAGTAGATGCGTGGTCGCGGTCAGGAAAAACCGGGAAAAGTCAGGTAAAAAAGATCTTGGTCAGAAAATCAGGGAAGTCATGAAATTTCAAAATTGGTCAGGGAAAAAGTAAATTGTCGCTGAACCTTCTGTAAATAGATATAAAAACATAAAAGGGAGCCTTTAAAAAAGAATGGAGAATATTTAGAAAAAAAAAAAAGAAAAAAAAATCGAATTAACCATTAATCCAATAAGTAGGCATTTTAATTTGCATCATTAATTTATTTTTTTATACAAATCGTTAGAAATTTGTTCGGGAAAAATTTTTAATTGGTAAGTGAAAAGTCAGGGAATTTGTTTCCGGGGGGGAAAAACGGCCACCGTGTAGTATCGTAAATGACTATTATTGTATAATTATATGTAAATGACTGTTACTAAATCCTAAATCCGGGGCTCGCTTTTCGCATAAATTCCCACAAGCATGCGCGACGATCGTTGAATTGATTAAAGCCACGTCGATTAATAATTATTATTCGTCGTGGGTTATTATTATTCAATCATTAGCGTCCCATCGTGAATTATCCGTGACCTCTGAATATGGCGCGATGACGTGTAAAGAGCGAACGGAGTTACGCGCGATAACGGTTCGTGAAGTTTTACGAAAGGTCGTACGTCGACTTGATCTTGGGAGGGGTTAAAAGATTCTGAGATAATAGAGCGTCGAATCAGCGCTGCGCGTCGAGCTGATCCTCGACCCGAGTGTCTTTGTGATACTTTCTATACACACACACACAGGGGGTCAACACTTTGCTAAACAGGAGGTGCTCTATGTGCTTTTTTTTTTTTCACTCCACTCTGCAGTAATTCTCGCGACGGATTTACGCTGTTGATCCGTTGCGATATTTCCTGACCGGCCCGATGTAATCTCCTTCATTGGGCAATTTTGAATTGTAAATCAATGGAGCGATGACGAAAACAAAGCCGAGTTCCGCATCGGGCACTGTAAGAAGTACACGGGTTCGCAGGCAAGCTCCGCGCTCGCAAGGTCGTCAAGGTCGGAGGAAAAGCGCGCGCGCGCATGCGCGCGACACTTTGCGCGCCACTCGCGAAAGCAGCGACTACGCACGGGCTTTTATTCTCCCAAAGTTCTAACTCTCGCACGGGCACACTTGAGATCCTATGTGAGACGATTCTTTTCTCTTTGAGATTGCACACAATTTCGTCGAATCGCCAGACAAAAATTTTCACGGATACTTCGATACAGGATCGCGGATATAAAGCAACGTTAAATTGTGATCATGAATTGTATTGGTTCATCATTTTGGTCAGTCGAAAGAGTTTAATACTTGATATTATTATTTTTCTTTTTTTTTTTCTGTTGATGCTCGAGAACTTGTAAATCGTAAATTGACGTAAATCGATGAATTGATAAATATTGTAATTATAGTAATACTTCTTGTTGTCAATCCTCACGAATTTGTAAATGGATGATTTGTAATTATCACAACAAGAATTTGCAAACATTATTATCTTTGCAGGAGTTAAATCGCAAGCTCGTATTTTCCCCGCAGCAATATACAAAATCGTGTTTTTCATATTAAATTCGATTACCTCGTATCGTGCAAAAAAATTAATAAAAATCATCGCGCCCTCGGACATTATATTAACATGACATTAAATATCGACAAAGCTTCGGGAAAATTTCTCAGAATTCAAATCGGATCTCGCAAAGTTCGAACTCGTGTATGAGCACACTTAAGACGATGTTACGTAACATTTTGAAAAATTAATTAATTTAATTAATAAAATTTCATCGAATCGGGTAAAGATTATCATAGAGGAGTCGATATAGCATCGCGTCTATAAAATTACAATAAGAATTATGCAAACAGATAGTTATTGTAATCATTGTAATCTTCAATTATTATTATTATTATTTTTTTTTTTCATGGAAATCCTCAACAATTTGTAAATCGATGATTTCCAATTATCACAATAAGAATTTGCAAACGAATAATTTTATTCCTGCAGGCCTAAAATCGCAAGTCGCATTAAAAATTCATTTATCTCGTATCCTGCAAAAAAAAAAAAAAAAGTAAATAAAAAATAAACAAAAATCATCGCACCTTCCGGCACGACATTAAATATCGTCCAAAGCTTCTACGATTTCTCCGAACTCGGATCGGCGGACGAACAACAACAAAAATGCGTAACCGGCAAGACGCGCTAAATAATCGTCCGGTACAGCTCGGCGAATGGGAGACCTATACGTGGTCGCGGGATCGCCTGATCGCTCGAGAGCTCTCCGGGTAACCACGGTAACGCGCGCTCGCTACGTGGCCGCCGGAGGGAACAAGTGAGGGCAACACGGTGGAAGAAAAAAATATTACGACGGAGAAAGAAGGAGTAAATGGTCGCGCGTTCGCCACGTACGTGTTTGCGCTCGTCGACCCAATCGGTCGACCCGAGATGATGCAACGGATCTTTTTTTTTTTACACTCCCCCCCCCCTCGGCCGGCCGGCTCGCGTACGGAAACGTGAGATGTGCGACGAGGCTTGTTGTTATACCGGCGCTTATTTTTTTTTTTTTGTTTCCGCAAGTGCGCACGCAGTGCCACGAACGCTCAAAATGACGCGGCGGGCTCGGTTGATGCCTCGACTGGTCGGCACCTTCTTGTCTCTGCGGACTCGTTCACCGCTTCGATCTTCCTCCGGTCGCGCGTCCATCATCGCTCCTCGCATGCATAATGGGAAGGGGCCGTGACACGCTGCGGGTAAAGCGGATTTTAAATCGCCGGGATTTAAACATACAGCGGAACATCAATCTTATACCGGTGATCTCTGAAAGACTCGTCTCGTCGCGCGGTCGAGAAACTGCGGCCGCTACGTAAGGAGCGGATGAAAAAAATTATATGTAGGCACACATGTTTCCTACCATGCCGATATATATATATATATATATATATATATATATATATATATATATATATATATATGTGTGTGTGTGTGTGTGTGTGTGTGTGTGTGTGTGTGTGTGTGTGTGTGTGCGCGCGCGCGTGTGGGTGTGGGTGTGTGTGTGTGTGTCTCCATACAGAGAATTTTATTTTAATAGTCTTTTATATAAAAAATATTTTCGAAAACGAAACATATTTCCTAAAATAAGAAGTATTTTTCAAAATAAAGAAGGGTGCCGCGATGAATTTTGGATACTTCATGTATTTTCAACGATATTAATGGAGTGCAAATAAGTCAAGACGGGAATGCAAAAACAGACGTTTGCGCGAGCGGGAAGCGAGCCCTCATTAGAATTCGATCGATCGACTATTCGAGTCTAAGTTTTCATCGGACAATCAATTTCCGCATTTGTTAATGTATTCCTTGCGAATAGTTATTCACTTCGCATAAGTTTCGGAGAAATGAGAGGGAATTGCAAACACTTGTGGATGGTACAAAAGTCTGAAGAAAAAAATCAAGCATATTAAAGGTGCTGAAAAAGATTAATTTTGCACAATAATAATTTTAAAAAATGTTATCAACAAATTGATGAAAAATAATATTGTTCAACGAGTCTCCCGGAAAACCTAACTTTTTTCTTCTAATGGAAATTATTCCTTCACTTTTCTGTGTACGTATGAATTTTTTAAGATTTTTTCAATTCACATTGAATTTTTATTTTATACGGGAAAAATCTGTAGAAAGTCACAAATCTCAAAGTGATTTTAAAAATCTGTAATAATTCATACGCATCAAGAAAAATCAACTAATCATTTTCTTAAAAAAAAAAAAAAAAAAGTTAAATTTCCGGTAGATTTCTCGAAAAATTCTATTTTTCATCATTTTAATAATAGCATGTTGGAATTATTATTATGCAAAATTAATCTTTTGCGCACTTTCAATGCGCTTGATTTTTTTTTTAAGATTTTAATACGATCGACAAGTGTTTGAAATTCCCTCTCGTTTCTCTGAAACTTGCGCGAAGTGAAGTCCATTCGCGAGGGCTACCTTAAATTGACCTCGGTTAGTTTTTCTTTCGAGAGCTTCAGCGAAGAATTCTCGAACGAAAAATGTCTTCGGCCGTTTTTATACTTCGCGGAATGGCGAGCGTTGTGGTTTTAAGTTTCGGGCGGGCAAGCGGGCACAAGCGTGTGTTCAACCGAAATTTCGGCTGTCGAGACTCGGTTGGGCGAGAGGGAGAGGCGAGCGGGTCGTCGCCTGGCGCGCACACAACGATAGGAGAACCGGGCGAGTCTCGGCCGCCTTGCGGCAGGAGAGCACGAGCCGCGGGGTGTTCCGTTCGGCCCTCAGGATTCGCCGGAATCAGGTGGCGCGAGTAGCGCGATCGTCGACGATTGGCCGGCCGGAACTCAGCTGAGCCCTGCTCGTGAATCGCCTGACCACGCTCTCTGCCCGACTCTCGACGCCGACACAGCTGTAATCGCCGCCTGGCTCCCCGCACACGAGCGTGCCCGCAAAAAAATCGATGCTCACATGGCTTTTATTTTTATTCGCTTGCTGGCCTCTCTTTCGATCCGGCGAGACACCGAACGCGTACGCGCCAAATCAAAGGGCGCGCCACTGAACTCGAACTTTGGATCTTAAGAAAATTTGCAATTATTGCCCTTTAATAACTCTGACAATTACGGCTCAGTGCAAAATGCGAACAAAAAAAATGCATACGAAATTTAATGCACTGGTACTGAAAGTTTTTATGCATGTTTAATTTCATTAACGTATTATATATATATATATATATATATATATGTATGTTAATTATAAAGGTGTATTAAAGTTAATGAACGATTAACGTATATTAAAAACTTTAGAAACAATTTACTTTAATTTCATCGGAAACTTACATTATATTTATTGTAACAGTTTTTACCTAAAAACTTTCAGTTCGGTGCTTTAAATTTTTTTTTTTTTTTTACGGTGTCACCAGTTTGCGCTGATTTTTTTTTTTTTTTTTTCACCTATTAAGAACGATCGAACGAGAAGCTCAGCATTGATATTCGTGAACTGGAACTTCGGATTGTAACGAAAACCGAGATTGCCCATGATTTACTTAGCCGATTACATTTTAATGTAATCAGTTTGCGTGGACGAATGATATTCATTAAAAAAAAAAAAAAAAAAAAAAAAAAAAAAAAAAAAAAAAAAAAAAATCGGAAAATAAACTCAATTTATCGTTCATGGACATTGCTGTACTTTTTACAGCACGAAGAATGCGGTCTCGGGCGTTTTGATTTTTTTTTTTTTTTTTTTCAAGCCGTTCCTAACGTCCCGATTAGATTCAATAAATCAATAATCAATAAATTCTGATGAATTCGCGGCGTCGTATTGCGAAAGGCTAATTTTTTATTTTCGTTAGCAATCCCGCCGTCTCATTAAACGATGAATCACGGATTAGGTAATCGTCGTACGATTCGATAGCCACGAATTATCGAACGTTCTACAACATCCGTTTGAATTCCACGTATGATTGAGAATGTCATTTAACGACGATTCCGGAATGAAAATTGATTTCACTCGGCTGCTCGTGATTTTGTTGTTCGGCTCATTCGATTTCAAAGAGAGGTCAAAGTTTTTCTATTAAAATTTTTACTGTGCAGTGCAGTAAATTTTTTATTTTTTTTGTCATTGCTAATTCGTTCGTGGAATATAAATATTTCCGATACATTTTACATTCGATAAGAAAGAAGTAAAAAAAAATGTATATGTATATATATATATATATATTTTTTACTTTACAAAATAAAAGTTACATTTAAAAAATATATTTTTATTCGACTTTTTTTTTAACGCTCGATCGGCTTGGCAGTTAAAGGGTTCAAGTCCGGTCGAGACTTCCGGTCGGTGACGCTCCGTCAGGTAATAAATTCGTAAATTCGTTTGTTAATAGGCACACTAAGCAATTCCAATCACCTATATACTGTCGTTTATATCCGTAACTCCCGATCGTCGTATTCGTAATTCGCTTGCGCATGCGTCGTGCGCACGCGCACGAGAACGCACACGACGTTGGAACATCGTGTGAGATTGTCATCCGAGATTGCGCTCCCGTTTGCTCAATGCTTAAAAATCACGTGATTTCAGAGATGGGTTACGCACGCAAAGATTATGCAAATTTGCAGGAAGTCGAGAACCCTTATTTCCTGTTATCGCCTCAAGAATTTATTAGGAAACAAAAAAAAACTATTCAGCTGAAAAATAAGATAATTATCGACGTTAGAGTGACGAAGAACTTTTCATTCATAATTCATAATTCATAATTCACAATTCATAATTCACAATTTTTTTCCTTTCAATTTTTCGAAGTTCATTCGTAACTGTAAAGCCTGGAAATGCGTATAATAGCTATTCACCGACAAAACAACTTATCGCACGTGGTCGAGAAAGCATTGTATAACTTCGAATTTATGCGGCTCGCGTGTGATAGCACGCGTGATATTGCATGCGTTATATCGCATGCGTTATATCGCAAGCGTTATATCGCATGCGTTATATCGCAAGCGTTATATCGCATGCGTTATATCGCATGCGTTATATCACATGCATGATTATCACGCAGTTAGAGGGCTGGCTTCTTCAGCAAGTTATCGTGAGAAGTTATCACACACGATAATGATCATCCGACCAACGCGTGAAACCTGTTATTTACCTTATCATTACTCACGGAGTAATGCACTTGAAAATTTCAAACGTCGATTAAAAAAAAAAAACATAAGTAACCGCACGCAACGATAGATATGCGCTCAGCCGCATCGGAAAAAATAATTACATTTTTTTTTTGTTAACTTTCTCAGTCGGTATCGAAAACTGTATGCATATATTTGTTTTAAGTTTAGTACTTTTGAAATAAAATACATATGGATTATAGTTTTGTGACCGACTGAGCAAGCTTCGGGACATGAGGGTTCCTTAATCACCTTAAGGTGATGTTGTACAACGGCCCCGCCCATCTGTCCCACGCCCAGTTGAACATAAAAATTATACTTGATGCTGTTTTTTCACGACTACGATAAAAAGGCCCTATTTCATGCCTGTAACGCGCGGGAAAGTTGGCTGATTCTTGACGGGCCGGAGGAAAAGTGATTTAGCGGGACGAAAAGTTTCACTTTTCCTCCCGCTCGTCAAAAATCGGCCACTTTCCATCTCCGTTGCAGATAATATAGACCGTCCAAATAAATTGTAAATTTAATGTATTGGAAATTGAAGTTTTCTTACGTTACTTACATTAATTGAGCACTTTTTTTTTTTGTAAAATAAAATGCAACTTTAAATGCACTTTGCATGTGCTTTTAAATGCACTTTTTTGTAAAATAAAAATACTCGATATCAAAATTGCAAATCTTTTGTCCGAAATATGCGATAATTTTGCATTAAAAATACAAGTTTTACTGTGAAATATTTACGCAAATGTGTATGAAATTTCATAAACAGTTTGTGTAAAAAAGCTTCCAATACCGTACATTGATTTTCAAACTATTGTTTTCGCAGTGTAAATATGGCCTAGATAAATATAAAGACGTACTTTCGTCCCCTGTCGCATAACATACGATTTCTCCGCGTCTGCCGATTCCCCACACTGAGAGAAGGATCTAGTAAAAACTACCGATCGTCTAAGAAAAATTACCATAGTACATAGTAGTGAGCAACTAGGGCGCCTAAAAAAAAAAAAAAAAAAAAAAAAAAAAAAAAAAAAAAAAAAAATTCAAAGCAAATTTAAAAATCTCAAGAAATTCATACGTACTTAGAAAAATGAACGAATCATTTTCACAGAAAAAAAAAAAAAAAAAAAAATGAGTTTCCGGGAAATTTGTTAACCAATTATTATTATTTTTTTTTCATAAATTTGTCAATAACATTTTGGAATTATTATTACGCAAAATTAATCTTTTCAGTATCTTTGCTGTGCATGCATTTTTTTTTTCAGATTTTCATATCATCGAGAAGTATTTGCAATTATATCTAATTTTTCTCGAACTTGTGCGAAATGAATACCAAGCGACAGAACTACCTTAAGTGGTCCTTAACGTTATGTTTTTTTTCATTTAGTATACATGACAGCGATATGTCGACGTCGGTGGCGTTAGATCGTAACGATGATTCGCTTGCCAACGAAACTGTGGCAAGTTCGCAAGTTCGCGCTCGTGAGATAGTTGCGAGTCGGTGACTGTCTCGAGCCACGCGGCGCTCGAAGTGAGCACGCGAGTGTGACGAGCAGCTGATCGTTGGGTCATTGGCGAGCCGGCGAGTGCGCCCGTTATCGAAGCCAAGGCTATCCCCGTGCCCGGGGTTAATCGCACGAGAGAAGAGCGTAAAAGGGATATATGAACACAGTAACGACCGCTGCGGTATAGTTGGCAAGGGTATCCTCGTGCCTTCGCACGTTACCGTACACGAGCGCGGAAGACAAAGGCACGGGGAGGAAGCCCAACCGGTCGTCGAGACGTCGGGACGGCCGCGCGGGTACATCGACTTCCAAGAATAATTCCCCAATAGAAAGCCGGCTCGAAGATAAACAAACTTTCGCACTCCTCAACGGCGTCGACGATTAGTCGAACTCCTCCTTATCCTACAAATATTTTCTTTTTCTCTTGTAAAAAAAAAAAAAAACAAAAATAATAATGTACGGTAATTTTTAAAAATTAATAAAATAGGATGCAAACAGAATTGGGATTTCGTCGAAGGAGAGATCAGGTTAACTCGAAGTAGGCTTCGAGTTGAATGTACGAACAAGATAAATTGTCCATCAATATTCGTCAATCAAATAATTAAAAATATTTCAAAAAATATTTATCTACATTTAAAGAAACTGGATGCGCGATTGCTTTTTCTTTTTTTTTTTTTTTTTTCTAAATTTATCATTCTCGTTCGTCGTTCGCGTGAACGCAATGCCGATTATGATTGTTCAGCTGTTGACACGCCGTACGTGACGCTGATTGTAATCAACGGTACTGACTTCCTGCCTCGAATTAGATTCTACCGCACGCTCGATCACTTCCCCTTCCAGACATGAAACGCACTGGAGGGGGAACGAATTATCGTCGCGAGTGCGGGACAATTGCGTTCGCCGCGGATCTCAATTATCAAATCTATCTGCGCGAACAGAACGAGTGAGAGATACGTCGACTGTGTATTCTGATCAAAATTAAGCGCGTTCGTCGCTTTCACGAAATTATTATTATTATATTAAAAAAAAATATATGTTTTTCCATGAGAGACTCGAAGATGTTCAATTTTTACCCAAACTAGCCAACCTAAAAAAAATCCATGTTAAGAACTAAAACCGCCTCTCAATACCGACTGGTCTTTCCGTCACTTTGTTCGTGCCAGAATCTTTAAACGACCCTAAAGAAGCAAAACTATATTCGCTGTTTTAAAATGACCAAAAAAAAAGAAAATTCCTAATCGCACGAAATGTAATTAAAAAATGTTGCCTCTCTACAAACTTTCGCTATGGATGAAATACAACGAAATGTTTTAACCGCTTTCACAAAATTATTATTATCCTATTTAAAAAAAAAAAAAAAAAAAATACAGATATTGTCCCATTAGAAACCTTAAAACATTAATTTGTTACGGAAACTACCCAACCCAAAAGAAATGCACGTTACGTAAAAAAGAAAAAAAAAGTAAAACAACCGTCCCTCGATACCGACCGATATCGCTGCCCTGCTCGTGCCAGAATCCTCAAAAGACTCTAAGAAAAAAGAAGGAAAAAAAGAAAAGAAAAAAAGTTTCGAATCGCACGAAGCCCTCTGACCTCGCGACTTTGACAAACGTCGCCGATAATTCAAAATATTTCCGTGTTTGCGAACTTTCGCAGTCCCTGAAATGAAAAACAAAATCTTTTAACGAAGTAGGGTACATTAGTCACGTAACGCGGGCGGCTCTGAATGCTCGTGGGCACGGGACGTAGAGAGCTCTATAAGGGAGCCCAGGAGAGGCTCAGGACGTTGAAGGGGTTAAATTACACACAGTAATAGAGAGGCGCGGGTACATCGTTATGTTGATATCGAGCTGTGGCCTCCACCGCGAAAATATCACTATGTCCACAACTATGACACATACACATACACATATACATACGCATATACATATACATATACATATACATATACATATACATATACATACACATATGCATATACATATGTGTATGCATGTATATATATGACGAACGAGCAGGGGTGGCTCGGCAGGGATAGGGCAGCAAAAGGGTTGAAGAGGAGAGGAAGCAAGGTCCGAAGCGAAATGGAAGCGGAGTGTCGGCGACGGGCTTATGCGAAATCTATGGAGCGGGAGTGAGTTTGCGAGCCGCCGCGGCAACAAGCGCCGAAGGGACGTGTACGGCGTCCCGGCGCGGGCCTGCGCCTGGCGATCCTCGACGCGTCTGAAGGATCCGACCGGCAGTCGATAGGCCGCGCGGACGGGGCCGGGTTGCGTCAGGTCGCATCTCCACTTTCGCACTTTCTGCGTATTTGAACGAAAAAAAAAAAGTAATAATAAATAAATAAAATAAAATAAAATAACTCTGTTATGCTCGTGTTCGCAGGCAATTAAAAACGAATATTTCGAGGGGATCTCTCGTCGACCGAAAATTAAACGGGCTGCGACGAAAAACAAACACAAAAAAAAAAAAGAAACAGAAAAAAAAAGTTTCTCGAACCATCGGACTCGCGACTTTGCCGAGAGAGTGAGAGGAGATAGAAGAGAGCTCTGAACGGAAGGCACGATGAATCCCGGTATTCCGCTAGCTCTGTTCGACGAGGTCGCCTCGACCTCCAGCCGAAACTGCGAGCGTCGAAGCTCTACAAAACTTCCGGATGAATCCAACGCCGGCGAGTCGTCCAATTCAACGATCATCAACAACGAATCGTCCTCCACTTTGTCCTCGGGCTCGTCGACTTCGGCGAGCAAGCACGAGATATCGAACGTTCCGACGCTTCAAGACGGGCCGTACGTCCTCTGTACCTTGTGAGCGCTGTCCTTGTCGATGGCTCGCTGCTTATTTATTCACTGCTTCCTCCCTCTCTCTCTCTCTCTCTCTCTCTTCACTCTTCTGTCTTCTCGTCCGCAGTTGAGATTTTTATTTTATTATTATTTTTTTTTATTCGCTTTTATGCACCGCGAGACGACCGTGGTATTTTTGTGGCCGACGTCGATAAGAATCTTCGATACGCACACCTGTTCGGAGTCGTACAATGGACGGCCGCCGACGGTGACACGAGGAGAGCTTTTTATCGTTTTTCTTTTTTTTTTTATATTTTTTATCGGAACTTATTTTTATTACTTCCACTGCGATGCACGCTTATTTTATTTTTTTTTTATAATTTTTTTTTTTTTTTTTTTTTGTTTCTATTGTCGAAGGCTTCTTTTACGGGGGGACATTGATTTTAGCGTTTTTTTTTTTTTTTTTTTTTTTTTTTAGTACGTAGCTTCGAAAAATGGAGGAAAAAATTATTGAGCCAATTGTTCGAGAGAAAGTATATTGTGCATTCAATAAATTAGTGAGACCGATTGGATCTTGTTGTGATGTGCTTTATCTGTGCACCATCGAGCCGTCGAGGGTGCGGCAAAGAGCGATCGCGGGTGTTGCGAACGCGATAGATTCACATTGAGAGCCTTGGAATTTAAAAATAATATTCAATTAAACGTCGAAGGTACGATCGGGACGGAAATGATCGAAGTGGAATTGAAATTCTTTTGAATTATTTCTCTTTATATGTATGTTTCTTTGATTATTTGGTTCTAACGGTTTTTTTTTTTTTGCGAATTGTCTCGCATTCTGACCAAACCTGAAAACCAACCGGTCGATTAGTGCACCAAACCAACTTCAATTACAACCTTGGAGCGGTTGATTTTTCGGCGATAATCAAAAACCAACCTTAATACCAATCGTTGTTATGCGTCGGATAGGAGGCTGGTTTAATGTTGGGTTTTCCTAAAGCAACCTGAACTCCAACAATGAGCCAAGAGCGGAGATCTCGACGTAGAGTCGCAAGTGGGGTTGTTTTGATAAAGTTCAACTATAAACCAACTTTCTACCCGATACATAGTACGGTCGGTCTTGAAATATCGACGAAAAACCAACCTCCAGAAGGTTGGAATCAGAGTTCTTTTGGCGCACCAATCGACTGGTTGAGCTGGAGTAAATTGTACGAAAACAACCCAAAGTTTCACGCTTGGTTGGTTTACTGTTGGATTTCCCCAAGACAACCTGAATTCCAACCCTGAGCCAAGAGCTATCGATGCTCCCGACGTAGAGTCGGAACTTGGATTGTTATGGGAAAGTTCAACGATAAACCAACTTTCTATCCGACACGTATAACGGTTGGTATTATGGTTGGTTTTGAAATATCGATGAAAAATCAACCCCCAGAAGGTTGGAATCAGAGTTCTTTTGGCGCACCAATCGACTGGTTGAGCTGGAGTAAATTGTACGAAAACAACCCAAAGTTTCACGCTTGGTTGGTTTACGGTTGGATTTTCCCAAAAAAAAACATGAATTCCAACCCTGAGCCAAGAGCTATCGATGCTCGCGACTTAGAGTCGGAACTTGGGTTGTTATGGCAAAGTTTCAACTACAAACCAACTTTCTTTCCGACACATATTACGGTTGCTTTTCACATATCAACGAAAAATCAACCTCCAGAAGGTTGGAATCAGAGTTCTTTTGGCGCACCAATCGACTGGTTGAGCTGGAGTAAATTGTACGAAAACAACCCAAAGTTTCACGCTTGGTTGGTTTACGGTTGGATTTCCCCAAGACAACCTGAATTCCAACCCTGAGCCAAGAGCTATCGATGCTCCCGACTTAGAGTCGGAACTTGGGTTGTTATGGGAAAGTTCAACGATAAACCAACTTTCTATCCGACACGTATTACGGTTGGTATTATGGTTGGTTTTGAAATATCGATGAAAAATCAACCCCCAGAAGGTTGGAATCAGAGTTCTTTTGGCGCACCAATCGACTGGTTGAGCTGGAGTAAATTGTACGAAAACAACCCAAAGTTTCACGCTTGGTTGGTTTACGGTTGGATTTCCCCAAGACAACCTGAATTCCAACCCTGAGCCAAGAGCTATCGATGCTCCCGACTTAGAGTCGGAACTTGGGTTGTTATGGGAAAGTTCAACGATAAACCAACTTTCTATCCGACACGTATAACGGTTGGTATTATGGTTGGTTTTGAAATATCGATGAGAAATCAACCTCCAGAAGGTTGGAATCAGAGTTCTTTTGGCGCACCAATCGACTGGTTGAGTCGGAGGTAGATTATTAAAAAACAACCGGAATCCAAAAAATTCAATAACGAGTGGATCGAATTTTTATGGGAAAAAAAAAAAAAAAAAAAAAAATTCTCGACGCTTCTAAGTTCGTACCAATGGTCGATGTTCGAGAAAACATCGTATTCATGTTTGCCCACTGATTTCATCGTAAGTCGACACAAATGCTAAGTCGATTGTCTATGCTCGTTGCATTCAGTCCAGAAGCCCAATAAAGAAAACAACAACTTTTTCCCGCAAGCGTTACATATACCGATAACGATTCAATTGTCTCAGCGCGCGATGCGACAACATTGGGGCTATTCTGCATGGTTACGTTAGCAGTCAAACCACCGGCTCTTACTTAATAATACGACAGTTGTAACGCGTGTATCTCGAATACGTTCCCAATTGATTGATCGACACACACACACACACACACACACACACACACACACACACACACACACACACACACACACACACAATTTCTTTCCTTTTGTTGGAAATTGTTATGCAACGATACGAAGACGCGCGGACAGAATTGAAAATTGGGTACTCAAATATTCACATGACAAATGCATTATCGTGAAATTGGGCAATATTTCTATCCGGCTTACGTAATCGTAACATCGAGCGTGTGCAGCCAGTTCACATGCACACTTGCACGCATGTTTGTTTCTTTTTTTTTTTTTTAACTTAATTTTTTTTTCCCCCTGATCCCTCGTAATTTTATTATAAAATCACGAATGTGCCTCGTGACGAATCCCATCTGCGATTCGATCGACGCAACTTACAGTTTCGTCGTGACATAATAACGAGCGGTACAAAGTTGCGCGTCACCGGACGAGTCTCATCGCGAATAGACTCTTTCCGCCCGAACGCACTTTCAACCAACGCGATTTAGATTCTTAGTTCTCGAGCTCGATAAATCGCACGGTAAAGGTACCAATGCTTGGACGGTCAAAGACGCTTCTCACGTATTTTTCCTTCCAAAAGTGGGATTCAGTGGGAATTTGAACACTTGCTATTGGTATAAAAATCTGAAAAAAAATGAACTGTATCAAATGTGCCGGGAACATTGATTTTGCATAACAGTAATGTGAAAGAGTTATTAAGAAATTGCTAAAAAAAATTGTTCAAGACATGATTAGTGAACCTTTTTTTTTTTTTCTCTTCAAATAATTTCATTGATTTTCTAGAAGGCAAATGCATTTTTTTCACAATTTTCTTACACTTTTTAATTTTCCGTGTTAAAATCTTTTTTAAGGCCATAACGACGCAACTGTCGGCACAATTGCGTCGAAATTTTCTGCGTGCACTGTGGAATCGTGGTACGGAAACATATCCGAAAATCGTGCCTCTTCATCGATTTTTCAAATTCTTGAGAAAAACCTCAATTTAAGAAAATTGTAAAAAAATTCATATGAAATTCAAACAATCAAGGAATTCATTTGAAACAAGAATAATTCATTTTAAATAAGAAAATACACGGTTTTCGGACCTTTTCAACAATTAATATTTTTAATAATTTGGTAATAACTTGTTGGTATTATTATGCAAAATGAAAGGTTTCTAAATTCGTGATAAATCAAACCTGCATAGGAGTGTACGATGACTGGAACGTATCCGAGCATTCGTACCGTTGCCTCAATTCCGCCCGAAAGCACTTTTGACCGGCGCCATTTAGATTTCTAGTCCGCCAGCTCGATAAGTTGCTAAAGAATTTTTTTTTTTTTCGCTTTCCACATGAATTTCGATTGCGATTGACATTTTTTAATTTTGATTACAGGAAAGACGACATGGCACCGAATGTAACGAGTGCGCCGACCGGCGTGTTGTACGAGGGCGAGACCCTCGAAGGATCTCAAAGCCGACAGCCCGGTGAACCACCAAAGCCGAAGGTCGAGTACCGGAGACGTCTCGTCTGGATGAACATCGTTATCTTCGCTCTTCTTCATGTCGGCGCCGTATACGGAGCTTACCTCGCAATCACCTCTGCAAAACTCGCCACCGTTATATTAGGTACAAATAACTAATTCGCTCTTTTTTTGTTTCAGCAATATTTTTTTCTTTCGCGAAGACCGAGCTGACCGTTATCATTTTTCGTTCGCTGTGTCTATTCATACGATTCAGGCCCGAAGCGTTGTTCGCGCTGGAGACACACGCCAGACACGCAAGAAGTCACCCCAGGAGGATAGTGGGTGTTTTTTGTTTTCTCGGCGTAGTTGACGCACAATCACAATCAGCTTTTGCGTCATTCACGCTGAGGAGAATACGCATAATAACGCGTGGAGCACATGCGCCATTTACGCCGAGGAAAATATTAGATTGTTGTGTTAACGACGCTAAGCGTCCGAAGAAACTGACGCTCCATTAGCTCAGCGTGTCTGCAATCTCCGAAGCGCTGTGGCTATTCATACGATTCACGCCCCATTCACAGCGGATTCGTGTTCAGCGGGAAAAGATACTTCGAAGTACGTGGCAGTTCATTTTTAAAGAAGAAAACAAAATGTCAAAAAATTGCAGCCTTAGCCTTTGCAATTTCGCGTTTTTCAACGTCCTGAAACTGTCCGATAAAACGCTTCTAGAACTTCGGACAAAATCCTATCTTAGGTATTTTTTCCCGTAGAACACGATGGCCACCTCAGATTTTTTCTAGCTCCATTGGGAACAAAGATATCGATCTTTGAAAATTGCGAAAATCGACATTTTTTTAAAAGTTGCTAAAAAATTGAAAAATCGTTGTTCACTCGATTTTTTTTTTTTGTTTCAAGTCTATATTCGACGTATTTTTTTTTTTTATATAATATTCATTACGAATATATTAATTACTTTACTCGCAGCCCAATATTTTCCATTTAAACGCCAAAAATACGATCTTGGCATTTAAGATACGTATTTTTCCCCACTGGACACGAATCCGCTGCGTGTCGCGTGTGAATCGTATGAATAGCCGCGGCGTTTTTCGTTTTTCTATACTTAAACACTTGCCGTTTCGTAGTTTAGTATTTTTTTTATGGCCCGGAAGATCGAGCTGTAAGTTATTATTTTTCGTTCTTGCATACTCAAACACGTCGAGTTTCATAGACTGGATTTTAATATATATTTCCCGAAATATTTTGAAATAATTTTAGAAATACTTCCACTATTTCAAATCTTACGAAACATTTATAAAATATATATGACAATAATATTTTAATACATTCCATCAGAATATTTCAACGAAATGCGTCTTAAATATTTCTGTAAGATAGTGATAAAATATTTTTAATTTCGTCTTTCACCGAAACATTTCTACGAGTATGTGCGATTTGCATTGGTGATGGAATCATTCACATTTCGCTGAAATGTCTAAAAAGGCATTTCAATGTAAGATTTATGAGCGGACCAAAATATATTTTCAAAATATTGTAAACACGTTTCACAAATATTTTTTAATATTCCCAAAATATTTTCAATATTTAAAAAACGAATATTATCGAAAACTTTCAAAAATCTTTCCGTGCTATGTGGGATAATATATTCCATAATATTCCATAAAAGGAACGATAAGTTGAGGTTTGAGATCGGAGCGGAGAAAGATAAATTCACGATATCGTCTTTCCCGCTGTATATCTTGACCGGCAACGAGGAACGTTAAATACCGATTGAACAGTCGATTATAGTCGATTTCCGTGCGCAAAGCTCTTCCGTCTGGTACACTTGGGCTTCGAGACGACTTGTTGATCTGCGAACAATGGCAAATCGCCAAATATTCAAAGCTTTGTACAGTGCGAATTGTTCGCCAGGATGATTTTCCACACCGTCATACAGTAGAACCTCGATTATTCGAACCTTCGATTATCCGAACTGCAATTTATTTTATCCGAACAGGAATTTATTTTAGCCAAACCTTTATTATTCGAACCATGCTGCAAAATTTCGTTGTCACATATCGTCAAGCGTTACTTTGTTGCAGGCGTGTGCAAGTTTGTATCATGCGCTTATACAACCAAAAATTGACGACTTTATAAAAAAGAATGCTTAAAGTAAGCGTTTAATAATATGTTCTAAAGTATGTACTATAATGTTTGAATGCAAATTAATATTTTAAAAAACTCATATTCATTACGTATGTTATTATTATAATAATTTTTATTCATAACACGATTATCCGGATAATCTTTAATCCGAACTGGTCTAAGCCCCAATTGGTTCGGATAATCGAGGTTCTACTGTACTTTATCGACCGCGCCGGTCTCTTTATAGCAAAACGAGATTTTTTTTTTCTGCCAGCTGGTGGTCATTTTTTATTTTACGAAGCCATGTGCCGCATATTTTTTTTATCGTAAAATTGTGGTTAAAATTATTTACATTTGGTGGAATTTTTTTGTTTTCGTCTAATGTTTTTTTGTCTAATAGCCACGTTTTTCTCCTTTCAGCTTTCATTCTCTACCAGTGCTCCGGTCTCGGAATCACGGCGGGAGCTCACAGATTATGGGCTCATCGTGCGTACAAGGCAACATGGCAGCTGAAACTTATACTCATGATCTTCAATACCATCGCATTCCAGGTGAGTCTAAGCTTCCGAAATGAAGATTTTATGAATTTATGAAGATCTTACGATGCCTCCGAATCCCTTTCGAAACCGACGATACGCTGCCTTCGACCTCGATGGTATTTGGCATTACCACGGTCGCTAACGAAAACTGTAATTGATTTTTGTTCACGTTGCTGAGCTGGGCCGGTCAAAAGCAAATTCTTAAGCGAAGTTCAATCGATATCCGCCTGAGAAATTGCTTCAAACCAGAAATGATTGGCACTCGCGAAAATTAATCAATTACAGTTTTTGTTACCGACCCGTGCCGGAGACGAAGTCCCGTCGACTTAGGCATGGCGACGATGGTCAGAGAATGAAGTAACAAAACTTTAAACTTATCGTCTTGTTTGACTACCTTTTTAATTTTTGTTTAGTTTAATTTTTAGTTTCGATTTAATTTAATTTTTAATTTCGGTTTAATTCAATTTTTAATTTCGGTTCAATTCAATTTTTAATTCCGATTTTAATTTTTTAATTTTTTTTTTTCATACTTAGAACACCGTAATCGAGTGGGCAAGAGATCACAGAGTTCATCACAAGTACAGCGAGACCGACGCCGATCCTCATAACGCGACACGAGGTTTCTTCTTCGCCCATGTTGGCTGGTTGCTGTGCAAAAAGCATCCGGACGTCACCACCAAGGGCAAGGGAATCGAAATTAGCGACCTCGAGAACGATCCGATTCTTGCCTTTCAACGAGAGTGAGTTAACCCTCGATCCTCGCTCTCCTCCGACGGAAGAGCTTTAGTCGCATATTATTATTGTTATTATTATTATTAATTTATTTAATTTATATGTCATTAATAATTGCAGTCACTACGCCTACTTTATGCCACTCATGTGCATCGTCTTACCGACGATGGCTCCCGTCTTTCTGTGGAATGAGACTTGGTGGAATTCCTTCTTCATCGCGGCTGTTCTTCGTTACGTTTTCACGCTAAATATGACGTGGTTGGTCAACTCGGCGGCCCATCTCTTCGGTGGAAAGCCTTACGACAAGTGAGTTTATTTTAGTACAGTGAGAGGTTTTTTTTTAATATATCGAAGTTTCTCGTAGATTTTAGTTTCAAAATCGACGACAACAAGAAATTGCGGTCGCTGAAGGGCAATAAATCTTTGCCAAATGTTCAATCCGTTTCTTAAACACAGTTGACAATAAACATTTTCATATCGCTTCTCATAAAAGTTGTAAATGAAAATTTCAATATCGTTTCCTCACAATATCCCTTTTATTCGCAACCCTTCTTCTATGAGAAAGCATTTTGAGCATTTGTGGCTTCCTCATGGAGCAAACTTTGCCAATAAAGCGATATTATGAGGAAGAAATATGAAAATTTCAATTTACAACTCTTACGACGAAGCGATATGAAAATTTCAATTCTATTGAAATTTTCAATTTCAATTTTTCACCTTGAAATGTAATTTCGTGACATTTTCTCAAAGTGTGATTTTTCGATGTTTTCGAACATTCTGAACACATTTTCAAAACAAAGCTTCCTCTACGAGGATGCAAAAATGTCGCTTGAACTAAAAAAAAAATAATGTTGCAGATTCATAAATCCGGCGCAAAACAAAGCGGTGGCGATAATGGCGCTGGGCGAAGGATGGCACAACTATCACCACGTGTTCCCGTGGGACTACAAGACCGCCGAACTGGGAAACTACACATACAACACGACAACGGCCTTCGTGGATTTCTTCGCGTGGGTCGGCTGGGCTTACGATCTCAAGAGAGTCTCGACCGACATAATAAGATCGCGAGTGCAGAGAACCGGCGACGGTACGCACGAGGTTTGGGGATGGGGCGACAAGGACCAGCCCCAGGAGGAGCGGGACGCCGCGATACTGATATATCCTCAAAATGGAAAGAAGGATTAGGATATTTATTCGCGCATCGAGCGACCTTGCAGAGAATCCCGCAATTTTGCTATCGTGTTTCGTCATTAAAAAAATGAATTTTGAAAAAAAAAAGAGAAAACCAAAAAAAAAACATAATGAAAAGTGTATCCGCGTTCGATCGTCGGGTGGAGCATCGGGGACGGCCTCGTCGAACATATAAACGCATATTACATATAACTATGATATAAAAAAAATAATATGGGAGACAATCGAAATTCTCCGCTCGGCGTAATGTTACACTCGGCCCGTCTCAACGACTGCTAACCAAAATCTCTCGCACACACACACTCACATAAATATTTCTACAAATATTCTCGGTAAATTTTAAGTTAGAAAAAAGAAAAAAAAATGGCGCGATCGTTACTCTCACCATCTCTTATTACCTTTCGTTACTTTTTTTTTCTTTTTCTTCAACACTATGTAAAGACGCTACTCGCACCTTTCCTCGAGAGACACTCGACTTTTACGAGTTTGTAGGATTTCGCGGACCTTAGATTTTATTATTATTAATTATTAATTATTATTATATTAATATTATTATTATTATTATTATTATTATTATTATTATTATTATTAGATGTGGGCAATTAGGAATCCGCAAAATTATCTAGTTCCTAAGTGCTCGGGCGGCGGTTACGGGAGACGATCTCTTCTGGTCCCGTTATAGGCACGCGCATAAAAACACACACATTCTCTCTCTCTATATATATATATATGTTACTTCTCTCTTCTTTTTTCTCCACGAGGACCGTCATACTCGCGGAGAGAATGTTAGTTTTATGTTGTACGAGAATCGGCCCATCCCCGTCATCTGTCGCCATGATTGTACATGACTGATGATGATTAATGATGATTACGAGTGCACAGTAAAAATAGGTACGTGGCAATAGATTTTAATTCATCGCAAAAGTCCCCAATTATTTTTCCGTTAATTGGACAAAAAAAAGTGTTTGATTTTCACAAATATTCTTTAGCGTAAAATTAATGACGAAAGAATCGCGAACGTTCGTGGCGAAAAAAAAAACGTTTGTCGAGAGTACGAGTCTTTTTTTTTTTACTGTGCACAGACGTTTCGGAGAAGTAGGCGCTTCCGCGATCCGCGGACGTCACGGTCGGATTCATTGTATTCCGAATAACGAAACTCTTTCGCTTATCGATGGATCGCTGGGCGCTCTTAATTTAACATTTCGATAATATCTTAGGTGCATGAGCGAGAAACTCTCGGGTTTATATTTCACACGGCGTCGATCGGCGAACGATCTGGCCCGAGTGTTTCTCCGATATTTATATTTATATACTTTAAGTTTCGAAGATAACGTTGATTCGTTGATCGTTGCAAATCTTTTGTTTCGTAAACTCATCGAAACTTCCGTACGTCCGGCTTTGCCAAGACCGACTCCCTTTGAAATTTTCTGAAAATTAGACAGAAAAAAAAGAGTAATTAAAGAATTATTAAAAAAATTGTATCTGTCGTTGGTTTCGTCGTCGCGAATTCAACGCACTCCCCCCCCCCCCCCCCCCCCCGAGGACAAACGCGACGCTGTTACTTCGGTTCATTATCCGCGCTTCGATATTTTCGATGTAACGATGCAGGCTTGAATGGCAAGGACATTTCGAGAAACAAAAAAAAAACTAAAATAAAAATCAACAACCAACATGCAGTCTTGCGAAAGTTGTTGCGCACATAAACTTCGAGCGTCCGAGTACGACGAGAATAAAAGACAGAATTACAAAACGAAACGAAAAAAAAAAAAAAAAAAAAATTAAACAAATTACAACAGTGAAATAAAACGATCGAAGAGTTCAGTGCAGTTGAATGTCGTGCTGGTCGCGAAACGCTCGAAGAATAACCCGATAAAAAAAAAAATGCAGCGTCTTCGAATTAGTTGATTAACGCTATACATCATTATACACTACTTGTACCGTGTATTATACAGTGAACATACACACGATTAATGGTATTTGAAATAAAATATTCAATAAATATATATATATATTTTGAAGTAAAAGCGTATCCACGTGTGTGTCTGTAATATCTTATTTATCATCCCTCGCGTCTCAAGGAATTTTTGTTAGTTCGCCAAAAATTTGCGACACCGCGACACTCTGTTTAAAAAATTCCAAATTTAATGTATCGGACTGAAAGTTTTTCTGCAAAAAACTAATGCATTAAATCTGATGTGCAGTTGTCATGAAAAATTAATGGACTTTCAGATTGAAATTGGAGTAAATTATTGAAATTAAAGTAATTTTTGAGTTAAATCAAAGTAAATTATTAAAAGTGAAGTGTTTCTAAAGTTCTTAATAAAGTGGAATCTCGATTATCCGAACGAATTGGGGCCGAGACCAGTTTGGATTAACGATTATTCGAATAATCGAGTTATGAATAAAAAATATTGTAATAATAACATACGTAATGAGTTTAAAAAAGTTTCTTAATTCCTTAATTCTGTGTCAAATTTCTTTCACACAAAACAATTTAGTCCTCGTTTCGAGTAAACGAAATATTGTAAATCCATCTTACAGTGCGTGTGTTATTTACATTTATTTATTTTACGTATATAATATTATCCCCTCATCGTCCACTTTTGTAATTATTAACGAGCCTTTTTCTCCCACGTTTACCGGAACACTGCAATGTAAAAAAAGATTACTATGAAATTTAATGACCCTTACTGGAAGTTTTCATGCAAAAAATGGTATATTAAAATACACGTACAATTTGGATGAAAAAATTAATATCCAGTGTATAAAAAAACATTGGAAACACTTTATTTATAATAAGTTACTTTGATTTTACTACAAAAGTACTTTAATTTTTATAATTTACATCGACTTCATTGAAAAACCAATTGTTTGTACAGTGTGTGAAAACGAATGGTAACGCCGACGTTAAATCTAAAGAAAGAAATTAAACTTACCTAATTACAATTCACAAACGTCCGTAAGGCAAAAAAAAAGGGGTGAAGCTTTTGCGTCGATAAATCAATGCTTTATTCTAAATAAAAAAAAAAAGAAAAAACGGCATTGCGTCGATGTACAATGACAGAGTGGAAAAGGGACTTTTGCAATTGCTTTAAGTGTTATAAATTATGTATATCGGTCAATGAAGATAGGTCAGTTTAATTATCGCGGCGTCATTCTGGGCGATTTTCTTAACGCCGTCAAGTGCCTCGTCGATGGTGAGATTCTTGTTAGTCGCGGCGCTGTAAAGGGCATCCCTGATGGATTGGCTCGACGGTGTTGTCCGAAGAGACGTCCAGTTGAGGGACGTCCATAAGTTGAGGATAAGCGACGCGCAGTCCGAATCGTACGATCCATATTCGCCGCTCTTGTAGTCCCAGCTCAGTAGGTAGTGGTAGTTGGGCCAGTAAGACTTCGTCACGATGAAAACGCTATTGTCGTCGGCCGGAAACCTGCAACGAACGGTAACACATTAGTGTACGAAAACAAAAAAAAGGTTGATTATAATCGTCAAGCAGAGAAGATGTACGCGGCTCCCTCTGGCGTGGAAACGACTTCGTCGTTTACTACTTCGCGTACGAAAAGACATCGTATTGAGGTAGTCCTTGCGAATAGTGTTCGGTTCGCATAAGTTTCAGAGAAATGAGAGGGAATCCCAAACACTGGATAGCACAAAAATCTCTTAAAAAACATCAAGCGTATTAAAGATGCTGAACAGATTAATTTTAC
Source organism: Amblyjoppa proteus (assembly GCA_963922035.1). Taxonomy (NCBI): domain Eukaryota; kingdom Metazoa; phylum Arthropoda; class Insecta; order Hymenoptera; family Ichneumonidae; genus Amblyjoppa; species Amblyjoppa proteus. Next base: position 4,471,826 of record OY998229.1, on the reverse strand, counting down.
ATAATAATGATTATTCCAAAGTGCTATTGACAGATTGATGAAAAATTTAATTGTTCAAGAAATCTCCCGGAAACCCAACTTTTTTTTTTTTTGTGAAAATGACTCGTTTATGTTTCTGAACACGTATGAATTCTTTATTTTTTGTTTTTATTTTCTTTTATTTTTTTATTTATATGGGAAAAATGTGTGGTCACAAAATTCGAAGTGAATTTAAAAATCTGAAAAGATTCACACGTATTCAGAAGAGTGAACGAATCATTTTCATAAAAAAAAAAGTTAGCTTTCCGGAAGATTTGTTGAACAATTTTATGTTTCGTTAATATGTTAATGACATTTTGGAATTATTATTGCGCAAAGATAATCTTTTTAGCATCTTTGATATGCTTGATTTCTTTCGGATTTTTATACCATCGAGAAGTGTTTTCATTTTTCGAAAACTCATGAGGGGTGAAGACTATTCGCAAGGTCTGCCTCAAGGTCATCGAGGGGTGAAAACTTCTACGGAAGTCCGTTTCGACAGAATTGAAAAAGAACGTATCTGACTGAGAAGCGGCACGAAGACCTTTTGATTTATTGAGGGACGCCGGAGCGATGTAACTGACTTGTTTTTTATGTCTTCTTTTTACAGATGTATCTTCAATTATCATAGCATGCGGAGTCCCCGATTGTCGATCATGACTGTACCGTGGCTATTTGGCATTCGGAAGAAGAGTCTAAATAGCAAGCTACCGGTATCAAAAAAGGCTATTAACTTGTCTCCGGGCTTGAGGCCCCAGATGAGCATCGCGCTGTTTATGAGCCAGGCGAGTTGGGCATTTATCGCCAGACGAAGAAACCCGAGGATGAAGAAGGCGTTCAACAGCGACTCTTCCCAGTATTCCACAGGTGCGTTCATCGGCAGCAGAAGGCCGACGACGATGAAGAGAGGCCAATAAAATCTATTAAAAAAAAAAAACGAAAACCATAAAATTAGAATAACGAAAAACACATTGATTGAAAATAATACAAAGAATAGAGTCATTTTCTTCCTGTAGCATAATATACCAGGACCGAGCTAAGTACCAAAAAATACTTCAAGTACCAAATATCACAAGTACTTGAAGTATCGTACACTTGAAGTATCGAGCACTTGAAGTATCGAGCACTTGACATTTCGAGCACTTGAAGTATCAAGTACTTGAAGTATCGAGTATCGAATATTCGCCATGCGAACGTGTAGTCTCAGAAGTTACTTGTACTTGATACTTGAAATTGTAAAAAAGTACTTGTGAACTCCAATTACATGCTTAAAGTACTAAGCAAGTACCCGGTACTTCAAGTGCTGCCCAGCTCTGTAATATACACCAATTAATTCACTGTACTTAAGGGAATTCTGAATACATATAAGTGCGGAAGAGACCAAGATGTGATTGTGAATCCATTTGACTCCGAAGGGATTCTATGCAATGGAAAACCGTTTCGGAGAAAAATGTGGAACAATTGTGAACATTTAGTGCATTGGCCACCTCGACAGATTCAGTGACCTAATTTCTTACAAGCGCTGGAACATGACGTAACCGTCCAGCTCGACATCACGCATGTCGATGGATTTCACGCGTTCCTCGTGCTCCGAATGCGTTGTCACGAGATTGCTGAACAGATGACTGTAGAGAAAACCCTTGTTGTGATTGTAAGGATCCTTTTCGGTTCCGCAGTACTGGTGGTGCATTCTGTGAAACAGCACCCAGTCGTATATCGAACCCTGAAATTATAAATAAATCAGTTAATTATTCATTTTCTTGTGACGATAACATTCTTTTTTTTTTATTATTTTTTAAAGTACTTCTTCACGATACTGTTGAGTAATAAATCCATTACCAGAACCGAGGAGTATTTGAGCTCATTGGAGTAACAAAAAAATAAAATTATATTCGATTATTTTTTTTGATAGTCTTACCACGCCAGCGAGGGTTTGAGCCAGCATGAGGAAGAGCCTTATGTGTCCCTGAGCTTCGAAACTGCTATGAGCCCAGAGCCGATGGGCACCGAGAGTCATGCCCAAATTGGCAACGCAAATCGTCAGAACAACTGAAAATTCATTAAACCTTTGCAGTTCAAAGTCATTCCTCAAATCTGGTCGAGCCTCATAAAAGTAATATTATTTTTATAAAATTACATCTGTATAATTATAATCATAAATTTATAATCATTACCTATTACAATATACATTATAATAAATATAATTATAAATTTGGTTTAGTTCAGTAGAAGCAGAGACACTGAACCAATTTGAAAACCAAATTGATACATATATTTTTATGTGATCTTATATTATATAGAAGCAGATCTATAAGTGGAAGCTTAAATTCTGTAAACATTAATAATAATAATAATAATAATAAATTTGGTCAATAATAAACTCAATAATTCATAAAAATCATAAATACAAAACGATAATTAACTGTTAACCCTTTCAGGAAGCAACATCTCAGAAAGTAAAGGTGTGAAGACATGGGGGGGGGGGGAGTGTAGAGTTTATAGCAAACGCTGATGCGTGAATGAGAAACGGAACTGACCGAGCAAAGTGTGAGCAGCGTCAGGATTACAAAAGGATTAATTTAATTTTCGGTAATTAATTGCTGAAAATAAAAGTTAAGTTACCGAAAAAATTTCAATTGAGTAAAATAGTTCCAGCAACTTAATTGTAATTAACACTCTCGGAGTCGCTGGTTACACTTACGAAAGATGACGGTCATCCATTTAGCTTGCGTGAAGATCAAAAAGATTCCGTAGAGGCCGAGCGCGTGAAGATGAATGTACCAAAGTACGGCGAGCCAGCTCCAATCTCTTTTCGTCGCTCGCTGTTCGGTTCCTTCCGACATCTCGGCGATCGTTGACCAACGAATTTGCCGGAAAAAAAAAAGTTCCTTGCAATCTTTACGACTCGAACAGAAAAAATAACAAAAATGAAATAAATCAGTCGACTAGTGCACAGAGCAATGGTGCAGCTATATATATATATATATATATATATATATATATATATATATATATATATATATATATATATATATATATATGTAATAATAGTTTATAGCAAAAGCTTAAACGAACTATTTTTAAGTTGTTATAAAAAAAATGTAATCAAAAAAGTCATATCAGAGTTATAACTTTGACGTTGAAGAACTTGGAGCAGTGTACGATGATGCTTGTGCTACGATGCGACGTATATCTATCGTCAGGCGATTAGTGCATGTATAATAATATACATATAAATAGTTTACAGCGAGAGTTTAAATGAACTACTTTTTGAATATTATTTTAAAAACAACTTAAATTAATCTCTTGGACAATTGAAAAAAAAAATCAAATTGTTGCAATAGACTATTATTATTGATAAAGGGGGCTCAATAATATTTTAGTTCGATCTACCTGATGAGAACGGGCGAGCGAGTTAAACCGGTGGACGGACTGGCAGAGAATACAACAAAACTTCGTCGACAGCGTTTAGCTTGACCGCGCGACCCCACTCATTATCCACGAATCGTATTTCTCGTCGTCATTTCCTCCCTTTCGTCCGAACCATCGAATCGAAGGCGCGCGTGCTCTTACAAAACGCTCCAAAATATTTCCTCCTTTCATTATACAATGCATATTATACACATTATATTATATTATATTATAATTACACCTGTTATTATGTTATACATATTATAGATATTATACATATTATACAATTATACTCTACTCTACTCTAGTTAAACAAGGATCCCGTACGTGGAGGGTCAAACTGGTATTTTGTGCCTCGCACTCATAAAACTGAAGGATGATCGTTCGATGCATCCATTTTTTTTTCGCTACTCGTTAAGCGAGTTGATAACATAGTAAAATGCAACATACTTGCACGCTCGGGGAACGTGTCGAACGGTTACTCGAGGGTGAAGGTCGGATGTCGAGTAAATATTCATCGCGTATCTATTTATCATCGATTAATTATGTATTTTATTTTTATGGCAATTAAATGAAATAGTGGGGACAATCGAGCCGTCGAGGCGATTTCAACGCTGTCGAGTGGTTTCGCAATGCTGATAACAATAATAGTCCCAGTGACACTAAATATTATAATTACCGAGGGTCATGCGAAGAACATAAATAAGTAAAGTATGACATTCGAAATTTGCACAAAGCTTTCTCATCTAATCTACGTTTGTGCCCAAAGTTTGTGAGTAAAATTGTCCGTGATTATTTGGCTTTCCAGTGGAAGAAGCTTTGTCGGTAAGAGGCAATAATCGCAATTGAAAAATATTGCTGTTTGAAAATACAAAAAAAATCACAATGTTTAAAAAATAATCACTGGATTCCTTATAAATAGTTATTCGTCGTTTCCGGGCTACGTCTGATGTGTTTTTCCCCACTGATGACGAATCTGCCACTTATTTTACTCTCGACTCAATATTTGATACGGAAACTCGGGTCAGATAGAAAAATACAGAATTTTTTAAAGTTTATGCCAACGTAAAATTCAAAAAATTCAAAATCTCATCAAATTTAAGCGGTTCGATCGATCCTCGCTAAATTAAATAGGGATAAAACTTTTTAGCCCAACCTTTGAAACAACTTTTTAGATATTTATAAGTACAATTATGCGATGTTTTGGAACATAATGAACACTTTTTCAAAACCAAAAATCTTGTATTTATTTATTTTTTTTTTTTCATGAAAACAAACAATGAGAAAGCAAAAAAGATAAACAAGACACCTAACTCGAGCATACTCGAGTGCATCGGAAGTCGATATACAGGCTGTATAGTCTCTTCCACTAGGCGCGCACAATAAAAATGTTCTTCACAATCGAGAACATTCGCATTCCTAATGTCTAGTGGAAACGATTTACATTTGAATTTGCGTTCGTTGCCATTTATCAAATAACCGCATTAATGATGACTTTTCTTCGGTTCTCTCTTTGATGGAATCTCGCGAAGTTCAGAGGCTTCTCTGGTCGAGCATACGATCGAGATCGTCGCGATCTTCTTTGGGAATGTCCCGATCGCCGTAGCCCCAGACGCGACTGCCGTCGCCCAAGCGAGTCGCCCGACGCCTCACCATTTCCGGTGAGGCGGATTTTCGGTCGTAGGCCCAACCGAGCCGCGCGAAGCCGTCGATAATAGCGGTAGTCACGTTGAACTTGTAATCGCCGAGCTCGCCGGTCTTGTAATCCCATGGAAAGGCGTGATGATAGTTGTGCCACCCGTCACCGAAGGCAACTACAGCCATGACCGCGCTGTCCACCGGAGAAATGTACCTGCGGAGCCGATCGAACAGACAAATATATTTTGCTCTTAATCGAGAGGTTGATAAATCAGCAATGATAAATCGGAGCTGGGAAGTACTTGAAGTACCGGGTACGTGTTCAATAATTCAAGTAATTTTAGTGCCCCAAGTACATTTTAGTGCTCCAAGTACCCAATATCCCAAGTACCCAACCCAATATTTTCTATTCAAATCCCGAAAATACGATTTATACTTCGAAAACAAAAAAAACTTTATACTTCAAATACAAAAAGTACTTTATTTTTTGTTACTTTGGCAGAAATCTACCGGTGTTAATTTACACTCACTTGTCGTAGGGTCTCTTGCCCCACGTGTGCCCTATACTGTTCACGGTGGAGGTGATGTTGAGCGTGACGCAGAGACGAAAGTTGAAGTTCACCCAGAAACAAATCCACAGAGGCTCGTTCCAGAAATACCAGGGCACCGATAGCGGTGCAGCGATCGATAGGAGCACGAAAAGGGGCCAGTAATACCTACATTGCGAAACAAAAACCAAAAATGTCTGCATTTATAATACGTTTTTTTTTTTCTTCAAAAGTGGCATATAAGCAATAGGCAATTTTTTGAAAATCTCACCGACATCGACGCACTGCCGTGCGTCTCGAAAAAATGCGGAAGAGTGTAAAGAAGAAATAATTGCAAACAACTTTTTTTTTCGCAAATTTTAATGACTCGAGTGAAAATTTGTTTGGCAGATGTTGGTGAGTTTTTCATCGCCTATTGCTTATGTGCCTTGCAAAAAACGATGACGCGTATTAACCGACTAGAATAATAATTTTTATTATTCTATTTAAAAATTTATAATGTTAAAGAATTTTTTTTTTTTACACGTAAAATATTATTTTGCGCGTTTACCTCGTCTGCCACATGAGTAGCGGATCGTCTTCGACGTCACTCATGTAGATCGCCCTCTTCTCGGCCACAACTTCCGGATGGGAAGTCGTGAAGAGCCAACCGATGTGAGCGAAGAATAAGCTCCGGTTCGCGTTGTGAGGGTCGCCGTCGGTGTCGCTGTGCTTGTGGTGGAGCCGGTGATTGAGTATCCACGTGAATGCAGGTCCCTGTTTTATCATGGAAAAAAAAAGTTATTATTTTTTCCATAAAATTCATTTATCCGTGAAATCTTCGGGAAATTAATGTCGTAAAAATTTACGAACGATATGGAGGAAATATACGAAAGATTAATTTTTTTTTTAGTTGCAATGATACTTTGAACGTTGTGAAAAAATGAAAACCATAAAATCGGCTCGTTAATCTGTGCCACGACTATGTTGATATTGATTTAATTCATAGAAACTGTAATACCTGGCCCGCTGCAGTGAAGAGACAGAGCAGAATAAGCTTCAATGGCAATTTCGCTTTGTAGCTTTTGTGAGTCCACAATCTGTGAGCTCCGGCAGTGACACCCAAACCCGACATGTAGATTGTCAAGAACGCTGAAACAATCGTAAATTCAATTTATTTAAAGTACCGGTGGCGTCAATCAAACGTTTTACAGAACAAGCGAAGAGTAACTTTATTATCAACACACGCGTTGAGCAAAAGAATGTTAAAAGTAGAAGATGAATGATAATAAAGTTTTAAATAAAAATTTTCGTATGGCTTTCTCGTAAAAGTTGAAAATTGAGATTTTCACATTGATTGAAAAATGTCAAAATTTAAAAATCCCATAACACTTCAACGGTTAGGTGAATTTTCTTCGAATTTAATACCAAACATCGTACAGTGTTAGTTTTTAGTAATTAAAAAAAAAAAAAAAATCAAAGTTGTATAAAATCTGACCGCTTGGATAGATTTTGACCAAATTAAATTCCAAAGGTCTTTGATAAAAATTTCATTATTCGTATGCAATTTTGGGACGATAGCTGAGAATTTATGCAAGTTAGTGAGATCAGAGATGATTTGCAAAAAAATCGCTCAAAATCTCAAATTGTACGAACATGTTTGACTACGTTTGATCGGATTCTGGCAAGCGACTTTAAAAAATCAATGATTTTTCTTTTGTCTTTTTCGAAATCTAAAAATGCTACTGCGTTTCGCTAACTATTATATATTACATATTACAAGTTGAAGCAATAGAACAAATAATGGCATAAAAGTAGACGCTTGAAATTTTGAGCGTTTTAAACTGAAAAATGAAAAAAAAAAGAGTTGTTGATAAATGTCTGTAACTTTTTTTTCTTGCTGCGACAAACGGAAATTGTTTCACTGCAATCAGCTACAAACTATTCTTTACAGAAATCCACCGTCAGATTTGACTGTCGCCCAATTTGGTGAATGCTTTTTTTTTTTTTTAAGTCCTTTACTTTTTTGCCGCTGCGAGAAACAAAAAAACTGTTACCACAAACAACCGTATACGAAAGTCTTAAAGAAACGTAAAAAAGAAAATTTGACTTTTTAAAGTCGAGTTCCCCCTAAGACAATCAATGGTGATTATACATTTGTGCTCTTGCTTCATCTCGCCATTGCGGTTTTTTGCACGGCATAATTTACAGTTCACATGACCTCACTTCCTATTTATTTATTTATTTATTTTTTGGGTCCGCATGGCATTTGCAACTTGCTGCATCCACAACTATTCAATCCGACCCGCTTAGCATCGCCTTCGAGACTCACACATTGATCCTTCGATTGTACTCTTTTTACTTATCGATTCATTAATCGTATGTAGAAAGGTGTTCGGACGTTTGGGGCTTTCGGCCGGAAATTCAATGAATTAAATTAATCCAAGCCTCGGAAATCCAAGTACTGTGATAGCGAGAGGCGATTGGGTAACTGTTAAGATATTCAACTTGCTGAATACTAATAATAATCACTTTGCAAATGACAGAAGTAGATTTCACGTTTCTTCTCCCGATACGCCAGTTTTAAACGTATTTTATTGTTTGGCTATACGATATAAAAAATATATCGTATATGTATTGTTGTTTGGCTTTACGATATAAAAAAAAAAAATCAACCAAAAAAAGGTTGCACCATAGCAAAAGCTTTGATACGTACCCCAGACTGACGTCAGCAATTTTGCGCGAGTGAATGTTAGGTAAAGACCGTAGAGAGCACCCGCGTGAAAAACGCTGTAAAATATGAGCGCGGTCCAAATTATCCTGGGCTGAACATTCCTGGAAACCTCTTCGCCGGTCTTCGTACTTCCGCTGAGCGAGCTTCCGGTTCTCTTCGTTAGATCGGAAACCTCGACGCGGGCGGATCTCAGCGCGTCGACTTCCATTTCTGTTTTTTTTTCCCACTGCAAAAATTGTCTATCCGGGCTGTCGTTTCCTTATTGAAAGAGGCGTCTCAATTATCTCGATATTTTCGAAGTAAAAAATCTTCGGTATCTGAAAAACACGAAAATTAAATTAGCATATTATGCCAGAAGGGAGGAAAGTGCATCTTTTCAAAGCAGCAATTTACACGAGGTGAAAATGCAGTTCCGAGTGACATACGCTATTTTTTTTTCCGGCTGTGTTAAAAATTAGCCATATTTCTATGCCTGCAACGGGGATGAAAAGTGACCGATTCTTGACGGACGGGCGGAAAAGTTCTTTAGCGAGAGGAAAAGTTTCTGTTTAAATCATTTCACAGCCAAATCACTTTTCTTTCCGTTAAGTAACGAAAAACTTATATAAAGTAAATAGCGCAGATGAAAAACTTATACAGAGTAAATATAGTAAATAAATATAAGTATAGTAAATAAATATAATATAATAAATAGAGTAAATAAATATAAGAGCAGATGAAAAACTTATACAGAGTAAATAACGCAGGCTCAATTAGATATATAAAGGGTAATGGAAAAATGCGACTACGACAGCAACATGGCCCTCCACCTCACGCAGGATGTTCCAAAACAACGGGAAATCATATTTAGAAAAAATGTCTGGAGATGTGCGTGTGCGTGTGTGCGTGTACAGGGTCGATAACTTAAAGTTTCAAGTGCAGACGATAATTGATTGTCGTTTTGTTTATTATTACTGGACACATATTTTTATTGTCTTACCTGACCCGACGGGAAGAGCGAGTCGCGCAGGTGAGACTGGTGCGGTTCGCAGGACCACAAAAAATATCGGTCCCTAGTCGAATTTATTATCGTTATTTCCACCCGTAAATCCGGACGATCGAGACGACTCGTCGAACGTGTGTGCAGCGAATTCTTTTTTCCGCAGACTAAATAAAGCCGCTAGGAATTCTTTTTTCCGCAGACTTAATAAATAATCGAGTCGAATTACGTGTGTCTCGGTAGTGGGGCTGGATAATAGATGGACGTTTAAACTGGTACCAACTTCAGGTGTCCAGCAGAGCGCGAAAAAGCACGACGATTGAGTTTTATGAAACACTGTGCGTCGATTGGTTTTCGCGCCCATCGCATCGTATCGAGTGTTAATAACTATTTTTATAATTTTAAGGAAATCGCCTTTCCGAATAAATCTGTTACGTCTCTCGCATCATTTGTATCTGCAATATATATTAATATATTTATTCTTTCAACTGTTCAAACAAATTAATCTCTCCTCCATATCACCCTCTTCTCATTACATCGTCCGTTACGAACTGACACTTTCGTCCCTATTTACAAAAGTTTTCTCAATAAGAGGATTCGGGCGGAAAGGCACCGGTCTCGCGAGGAGTCCGCACACAGATTTTTCATCTTTATGCTATCGTCGATATTTTAGTACAAAGGTATATATTTTCTCTTCGTTATGAGGTAAACACCCTCGGCACAGACATAGCTCAAAGTGCGCGAAAATTAAATTCTCCCTTGCGATATTTGGGCCAGATCCTGGAATCTTGCTCTCACACACACATAAACGATCACAGGATTTTTACATTGAATGCGGAAGAGGCGCGTATCCAGACGCAACCATTATTATTATTATTATTATTATAGATATATTTTTTTCGCGAAGCTGTTCAGCGCTCACAAGCTTTACGAATACTAGACCCGACGGTTCAGCTTCGTACCGAGGTCTCGATAAAAAAAAAAAAGCGTTTCTCAAAAATACTTTCGCGAATCGCGTGCAAAATCATATCGTCCTTGCTTTGAGGTGATATTCGGCCTTTTGTGGTCGAAAGGCTAGGATACTTTCGGGCAGCTATTAAACGAGACACATTTACAATAACAATAAATCGTTTACGGGCATTAAAAAAAATTATCTAAACGCTTTCATTGGTGCTCGTGTTCTCTATCTCTACTGGCCGGAAACGCACTATTTTCTAGAATACAAATTTGCGTCGAAATGTCCCTCGAATGCCCTAGCAAGTTGACGACGGTTGCTTTTAGAAAGAAAAAAAAAAACTAATAAACGAACCGAAAAACGGACACGTCCGTTGGAGTACGAAACGGACCGCAAAAACGGTAAAACGGACCGTACGTTTTTTGATTGGTCCTTTTTCGGTTGTCAAAACCGAGGAAAGACCAAACGATTTTTATAAAAATGTTTGGCTAAGTTTGTAAAATTTTTGTTTGCTTTGCTATTAATTCTGTTAAAGAAAGGACATAATAAAAATACGATCTTGGCCGCTTTGCGGTTGCGTGAACCGAAAGCGAACAAAAGCAAATTTTTCGAAAAAAAATCTTCGCTCCGTTTTCGGTGTCCGCAGCCGAGAAAAGATCAAATGCCAACAAAAAATAGACAGTCCATTTTCTGTTTTTTACGGTCCGTTTTGTTCTCCAACGGACGTGTCCGTTTGCGGTTCGTCAACTTGCCAGGGTGATGGCATTTTGTTAATTATCCTTAAATTTCGTTCGTTTTCTCCCGCGGCCCTCGTCACTCGCGACGGCTCTCGACGAAATGAAGTTTCCCTTCGACAGTCGTGTCGGACGAAAGATCAATCCACTCGCCGAGCGATAACATTCGAAACTTAAACGGTACAACACAATTTAAATAGCCTTGACGAGTAGATTGCGAAAAGAAAATTATTCGAAGCCAGAACATTTAGGAGCTCGTAGTGTTGCGAGTGACCTCCGTCGAGCCCGACGAATCGGCAAGCAATCCGCGTCTCGATTTATAAGTAAAAAAAAAAAGGTAATGATAATACCAAACGACGACAATGTTTTTTTGCACTGACCGATAAGTTAAGTACGCGAACGTTGCAACGGCTCCTTTAAATACTACAACGACAGGATCGTCGCTTTTAATTACTTTTTTCACCTCCTGTTCTTTTTTCGCTCTCTATTCGACATAGCGATAATTTAAGTCGCGCGGAGCTTAGAGGCTTTTCGTGTCGAGCATCTGATCGAGCTCGTCGCGATCTTCCTGCGGGATATCACGATCGCCGTAGCCCCACACGTGACTACCGTCGCCGGAGCGACTCGCCCGACGTCTCACCATTTCCGGCGAGACGTACTTTCGGTCGTAGGCCCAGCCGAGCCGAGCGAAACCGTCGATGAAGCCGGTCGTTATGTTTAACGAGTAATCGCCGAGCTCGCCGGTCTTGTAGTCCCACGGGAAAACGTGATGATAATTGTGCCATCCCTCGCCGAGGGCGGCTATCGAAACGGCGATGTTCTCCACCGGCGAGATGTGCCTGCGAGAGGGTATCGTCAATAACATGTTTTTTTTTAATGTTTCTATAAAAGAAAATATGGATTAGCGGACTGACTTGTCGTAAGGTTTTTGGCCCCACATGTGAGCGACGCTGTTCACGAAGAATGCGATGTTGAGTGTGACGCAGAAACGAAAATTGAAGTTCACCCAGAAGGATACCCACAGAGATTCGTCCCAGAAGTACCATGGAATGGCCACCGGTACGCCGATTGCCAGCAGCGCGAAAAGCGGTATGTAGTACCTGCGTCGTGAAAAAATGTTTAAATACGATGGAGCATTGTGTGACGATAAAAATTGAAATGAAGAAAATTGTTAAAATGTTTAAGAATATATTCTCCGTATGAATCAAATATTATAATGAGCATACTTCTTCTGCCACATGACTATTGCATCGTCCTCGAGGTCACTCATGTCGACGGCCTCCCTCTTGGCCACGACTTCCGGATGTGGAGTGGTGAAGAGCCAGGCAACGTGAGCGAAGAAGAAGCCTCTCTTCGCGTTGTGAGGGTCCGCATCGGTCTCGCTGTACTTGTGGTGAACTCTGTGATCGAGTGCCCATGCGTAGACGTGTCTCTGTTTGATTAATGATTAATGATTAATGATTAAATCGCTTCGTTGTTTAACGTCACAATTAATTTTCGGCACGAATTATTAAGTTAATTAATAATCAGTGAGAGTCGTCGTACCTGGCCTGTTACGGTGAACAGAAGAACGAGTATTAATCGCAAAGGCCATTTCGCCTTGTAAGCTCTGTGGGACCATAATCTATGAGCACCGGCGGTGATTCCGAAACCCGTCGTGTAGATCGTCAAGAATGCTGAAACAATCCCATACATTAGTTTACAGTATAATTTTTTTTTTATGTTATCTAACAAAAAATTTTTAGTTAAAAATGAATTTAATAAAAATGTTTATCGATCCAAAATACAAGTAAGACAAAAAAAAATATAGAGTAAAGAAGAAGTTTATCGACGATGGAAAAAGACGTTGTCTCGTCGAGTCGATATGGCCAAAATCGTATTTACCGACACTCGTGTATTGATAAGTTATCAATGAAGAACAAAATTTCTTCTTATCCGGCCACGTGTTGGCTATATCTTATTGAGAGGTTCGAAGCAATCTTTCATTGAATTCAACTCGATAAATTGAATGCAATAGACTCGAACTGATGTGCGCGCGTTAAACGAAATTGCACTGTTGCTATAACTGGTCCACCGTTCAGCAATTACACTGCCAGCTCGAGCATGATCTTCGAAACGATATTGGGCAGTCTAAATATCGAAACGATATTGGGCAGTCTAAATATCGAAACGATTGTTTAGAACATTTTTCATACGAAAAAAAAAATATATATATATATACATGTATATTTTAAGTGTAATTATTATCATTTTTTTTGCAATAGATTATAGGTTTTGTCGCCACGTGCACTGTACATTTTTGACGGAACACCGTATAATCAATAGCAATTGAAATACTCGGAAGGAGTCAAGGCTCGAACGTTCAGCAATTTGTCTATTACACTACCAGCTCCTGCATGATCTTCGGAAACGATATCGGGGAGTTTCAATATCGAAGCGATTTTTTTCGAGCATTTTTCATACGATAATATACGTATATATATATTATTATTATGATTATTATTTTGCAATAAATTATAGTGTTTGTTGCCACGATTGGCAAACCGTAGTTTTCTTTTTTGTATGAAACGCTCTATGATTAATAGCAATTGGAATAGTCCAAAGGAGTCAAGGCTCGAGCGCTACTCGTTTCCCCTGCGACCCCTCCGGCGCGGTAACGACCTTCGATTCAAGGTCGAATCGGCGATCGGAGTTTCGATAAGAAAACTCGCTGCTCCTTCGTCGCTCCGCGTCTCGGTTTGACCTATGCCTTTTTCTTTATTATTCCCCGAAGTGTTTGTGCGTATTTGGGAATAGTCCTAGCCGCGAACGAGGGGCTGGTATTTATTCGTTTCGTGGCGCCTGGCGTCTCGGCGCCTTGCGGCCATCCTGCTCTTCGCCCTACTTTCAGCCACGAAAGAAACTTAAAGAAAAAAATTGGGATAGTTCGAGCACGTCGCGTCTCCCTCTCTGCTCAAGATATGCCGTATATTTTTATTACAACGCGATGGATGCTCCACGCCGCCATTCTCTCGACAGCTATTGTGTCACGAACGAAGAGGAATTTACTTCTGTGGCAAAGTGCTCGTAGCTTTATCGCGACGATCGTCGGACGCCAGAAGGGCGTATGCGCTATGATCGAAGACTGCCGATGCGCCCTTATGGCACTCAGCAGACGATTTCGCAGCCTGCTCGGTCAACTATAGCGATGCGTGCAATCGACTAATGGCTAGTCTCTGTTATTTTTTTTGTTGTTGTTGTTTTTTTGCGTCCGATTTTGGTGTCTTGAACGATAATCGTCCTGAAGTATTCGCGCAATATCGCAGCGGTGTCTCTCAGCTCCGCTTTAATCGATCAAGCTCGCTGGATCGAGCACACGTGCCCGAGATTGTATTTTAAGTGGCGCAGACGGAAAAGCGTTTGAGTCGCTGAGTCGGATGGATCCCGAGAAATTCGAAGCGTGGGATACGTGTCACGGATATTAATACGTGAGCCGGCAACATTGGATACTCTATTCGCGTCGTCGTTGTATCGTTTCACGAGGATTTACAAAATTTACCGGAAACACCTGCCGCACGTCGGCCGACATAGACCGAAAGCGACGTCATAGCTACGATAAATCTTTTTTTCCGCCGGTTAACCGTTCGTCGGTGAAACGACCTTTTTTTTTTCTTCTTGATTATCTCCGAGTAGATTTTGTCATTTTACTTCACGACGTGAATAAGAAACGAATTGAAAAAATTTCAGATCCTATTTTTTTAATCTTTTTTTTTATTTATTTTTTTTAGCTCATATAACTTTCAATTTTAATTCGTTCGGCGAGCGAACGAGCTATCAGATCGGGCAGTTCGATCCTGGGAATGTTCATCGTGAAACACCTTTTTATTTTTTTTTTTTTTGATTATCTCCAAGTTCATTTCGTCATTTTACTGTACGATGTGAATATGAAACAAAAAAAAAAGGAATAAAAACATTTGAAATACTCTTTTAAAATTTGATATAATTTTTTCTTTTTAATTTTAGTTCTCATAATGTTTAATTTTGTTTGATCTTTCTTAAAATGAGAAATGATTTAGTTTGATCTTTTTTTCAAATGATCTCCAAATACATTTTGTCATTGTACTTTACGATGTGAGTAAGAAAAAGTCATAAAGAAAAGTGAAACAATCTTTTTTTTTTTACTACAGTTCTTATAATTTCAAAAACTAATTCGTTCGTACGACCGAATGAACTACGAAATCAGGCCATTTGGTACTGGGTATCTTCATCGTGAAACGACTTTTTAAGATTACCATCAAGTTCATTTTTGGGCAATTCTCTTTACGACGCGATTGCGAAGAGAGGAATACAAAAGTTTCGAGCCCTCTTTTTGAGTGATATTTTTAAATATAAATTGTTTCGTACGACCGAACGGGCTCGATACATACCCCAAAGAGATGTGAGTAGTTTGGCGTGAGTGAACAGCAGGGAGAAGCCGTAGAGGCATCCGGCATGAATGAAAATCTGAACTATGAGGTCGGGCCATTTGATCCTTGGTATGTACTCGACCTTCTTCGGAGCCTCCTCGCGCACCTCCGCGATTCCGTTCTGGGCGCTTCCGGTTCTCTTCGTTACGCCATTATCCGCGATCTCGCCGATTTCGGGAGATCCGAGCGCCTCGACTTCGATCTCGCCCGTGCACATCGTAGGCGGTATTCTCTCCTTATCCGGAGACATGACTCAATCCAGTGATGTTCGTCGACAAGTTTCTGTCTCGGATTTAACGTCGCTTCGCGTCTCGTTGTTATCGAGCGGGACAATCCAATTCCCTCCGTCGAGCTTTCTTCACCTTGCTTCGTCCGACTTCCTTCGATCGCCTCTCGGACAATAATCCTTTCGTTCTGTAACCAAAAACATGGGACACTTTTTTTATTGTCAGTCGATTCATTATCAATCAATATCATTGACTTTTTCATTATTTTTTATTATCAATTTTCGTTCTTATGTAGTCATTGTAAATTATTAATTGATAAGTTTTTTTATCGCATTGAGCTTAATAATGATAAGTATAAATAATCATTTTAAAAATCGTCTCTCCTCTTTACACAAAATCCTTTCCGGCCACGAAACAATTTACGTTAAATTTTCACGCTTCCATTTTTCCACTCTCATTAAAAATGCTCTTTTGAAAAATGATAATAAAAATGACTAGTAACGGAGATCGAATAAATGAACAATCCGAAAACACGAGGGACATTATTTAAATTATTAGATTAGTGACGTACTCAATGTTAATGATCAATTGCCAAGTTTTTATATCGCAATGAGCTAATAAAAAAAAAAAAAAAAAAAATCGTCTCTCCTCTTTACACAACTTTCCTTCCGGCCAACACAAACACGAAACAATTGACGTTAAGTTTTCACGCTTCCCTTTTTCCACTCTTACTAAAAAATGCTCTTTTAGAAATAAAATTAAAAAAAAAAAAAAAATGATTAGCAACGGAGATCGAATAAATTGCCATTCCCGTTGGATGCCGAAGTAACGAGCTGGCGGCGTAAATCGTCAGTTTATTGCCACGCTATGTGAAATAAGATTCTTCGGGGCATACATGTCTAAGGTAACGATCAAATGCATATCGGACGATGCACTCGGGAGCTGCACAGACAACGGAAACCAGACTCGTTCGTTTCGTGTTCGCCGATGGATTCCAACGATGCGAGTGTACCGTCTAAGCGTGTGTGTGCGCGCCGTGTGTGTGTGTGTGTGTGTGTGTGTGTGTGTGTGTGTGTGTGTGTGTGTGTGTGTGTGTGTGTGTGTGTGTGTGTGTGTGTGCGTGCGTGTGTGTCTGTGTGTGTGTGTGTGTGTGTGTGTGTGTGTGTGTGTGTGTGTGTGTGTGTGTGTGTGTGCATGTGCATGCGTTTACTCTACAGTGTATCGCCGTGACGCAATACGAGAAATACCCACTGCAGACGAGGAGTGGCAAATGTTACGGCGTCACGTCCTGCAACATCGCTCTCTCAATTGCGTTGATTACACGCCGACGATACACATACGTCAATTATTAATGCGTATCGGTCTTCCAAATATCCCATATGGGATATTTGCATGACCAAAGAAATGTATTTTTAAATTTCAATAAAGAGCTATAGTTATAGTTGAGGATTGTTATTTAAAATAGGATTTATTAAAGCCAAAGTAAAATAAGTTTTATTTAAAGTAAAATAGGATATATCAAAGCCAAAAGTGTATATTTATGAGACTAGATATTTAGCTGTTGTGTCAAATATGTTTCATTATATTTTTTGTAAAAGAGAAATCCGTTTGTAAATAAAAAATCAATCAATCGATCAATTAATTTTTAAGAAATTTTCTGAACATTCGAAAGTTGTGTTATACGACGTTAAAGTGGAAAATATCGTTTTTTCGTCAACGTAAAATGATATTTTCCATTTTAACGTCGTATAACCCATCCGACAATTTCCGACAATTTTCTGAACCGACCAGAAAATTTCTTGAAAATATGTGTAAT
The DNA here is from genome assembly GCA_963922035.1 of Amblyjoppa proteus. Lineage (NCBI taxonomy): Eukaryota > Metazoa > Arthropoda > Insecta > Hymenoptera > Ichneumonidae > Amblyjoppa > Amblyjoppa proteus. The sequence goes on along the minus strand of OY998229.1, from coordinate 4,454,342 downwards.
TTCGTTTACAGTAGAGCCTCGATTGTCCGAACAAATTGTGGCCGAGACCAGTTCGGATTAACGATTATTCGGATAATCGAGTTGTGAATAAAAAATATTATGATAATAACATACGTAATGAATATGAGTTTTTTAAAAATATAAATTCACATACAAACATTATATGTATATTTTGGAGCATATTATTAAACGCCTACTTTAAGCATTCTTTTTGATAAAGTCCTCAATTTTATGTTTGTATAAGCGCCCGATCCAATCTTTGCACACACCTGTAACAAAGTGACGCTCGACGATATGTAACAAATAATAAATGTTCGGATAAAATAAATTACAGTTCGGATAATCGACGTTCCACTGTACTTTAAAATCAAATTTTCATAAAAATTAGGGCCAAATGCCTCGAATATGTGTACAAAATATTGCTCGATTATTTCGTTCCCATTAGTATAGTTCGATTGCGATATGACATTTAAATAATATTATTATTTTATTTTTATTTATTTAAATTTTTATCTACGTTAATTAGAATAAGAAGTTTATAGGGGTGGTATAAGGATTCGTGATCGCGAACGAGCCTACGACAGGGCTTATGCGACCCCCGAAAAGGTGCTCGAAAGAAAAGAAATTTTACTGTGCGAAAGAAGAATTTTCTGATCACGGAGTTTGGCGCTAGCCAATCCAACAATTAACTAATCTCAATGCTTAAAACAGTGTAAATGCTTACTCTCTAATGTACTTTCTTGCATCTATGCATTCGGTAAATAATAATAAAAAATAATAATAATAATATTACGAGCGCCCGGAAGGCTTTTTCCATAAGGTATTAATTCTCAAACGCGCGCCGTACGCCGAGACAACGAGTAAACAAGGGTCGGTAGCGTCGGTGCCCGGCAGTTGAACTGGTCGAGGCGAGGAACTCGGTCACGGGGGTGAGGCAGAGCGGGTTATTCGCGGGCATCGTCCATCCGCCAGCGCCGTCCCACCCGTAACATCAGAGCCGGGTCAACGCAATAATCCGTCGAGCGTCGGAACGTGAACGCGCTTCACGCGCCTCTCCATCGCCCCTTCCTATAAAACGCCGCTCCGCCCTGGCGCTTTCACCGGCTATAATGGATTTCCAAGCGAGCCGAACGAGACCCGCGGCGCCTCGATGCTCGCCACTCGTGTTCATTAGGAAGGGTGGCTTTTACACGACCCACCACCTGCTCTCCCCTGCCGGACACGCTCTCACACACCCTTACGTTTTCACGACTATAATCAATTTTCCGTTCGCCTCAACGACGTCGATGTATACTTCCGCACTCGACCGGCTCGCACTCTATTCGACTTCGTGGAGCTTTTTCGATTACCGTCTTGTGCGGGAAATGACGGGGCTGTTTTTTTGTTTTTAACAAAAATTGGAAACAAGGTAGTCGATGCAAGTGATTTTGGAAATTTGACTCAATGGACTGATGGGAAATAAAATAAAATTATATTGAAATGAAAAAAAAAAAAAGTTCTGTTATTTTTATAAAGGTGATTATCGGTTTCACGATTGGGACGATTTTATTGGATTTTGTTTGTGAAGAGGATTTTGTGTTTGGAAATGGAATAAATTTCCGATAGCTTACGAGTCCCTTTCTCCGGCTAGAATCAATTTTCATTTTGATTACCGTCTTATGCGGGAAACAACTGGGCTGTTTTTTTTTTGTTTTTTTTTTTTTTTTACAAAAATTGGAAACAAGGTAGTCGATGCAAGTGATTTTGAAAATTTGACTCTAATGGACTGATGGGAAGTAAAATAAAATGATGCTGAAATGAAAAAATTAGTAAATAAAAGTTCTGAGTGATATTTTTACAAAGGTGATTATCGGTTTCACGATTGGGACGATTTTATTGGATTTTGTTCGTGAAGAGGATTTTATGTTTGTAAATGGAATAAATTTCCGATAGCTTACGAGTCCGTTTCTCCGGCTAGAATCAATTTTCATTTTGATTACCGTCTTATGCGAGAAACAACTGGGCTGTTTTTTTTTGTTTTTTTTTTTTTTTTTTTTTACAAAAATTGGAAAAAAAGATAGTCGACGCAAGTGATTTTGAAAATTTGACTCTAATGGACTGATGGGAAAATAAAATAAAATGATACTGAAATGAAAAATATAAATAAACGAAAGTTCTAAGTGATATTTTTTATAGAAGTCATTATCGGTTTCACGATTGGAACGATTTTATTGGATTTGAAAAAACAGTCCGTTCCCGACGGAAAAGATTGACTGGATTGATAAATAAACAAAAAAAAAATCGACGAACTCCTCGCTCCACGTAACCGATCGCGTCTTTCCGAGAACGAAGATAATATCGATAATCTGTATTCCGAGTTGACGAGAGCTCGAGCGCGCGCTCGGTGGATTTGTGTACACACGAGATGAGTCAGAATTCGGTTTACCGATACCGCGTAAGCTCTCGCCAGGATTTTCCTCGACACGGTAAATCCTCGTTTCATTTTACGACGGGCAGTCAACACGCTTGGGTAAGTTTCTCTACCGATGAAAAACAAGTTCCTCGGCATCGTTGTCGTATTCTTCGCAGAAGATAAAAAAAAAAGGACAAAAAATAGGGATGCTCGAATATTAAAAAATGTCAATAATTCACCATGAATTGAATATGAATTATTCGGATTTGAATATTCAAAATATTCCAATTAGATTAACGAATTGTTCCGATAATTAGAAATCATAATTTGAGGACCAGAATGGTCCTTTATATATATTATATATATGTAATTATATAATCATTAATATATATATATATATATATATATATATATATATATATATATATATATATATATATATATATATATATATATATATATATATATATATATATATATATTAATAATAGATAATGGACCATAATGGTCATTATAAATAACGCGATAAACTCTGCCAATTGATTTACAACAGAAATTTTTTTGTACACATTTAAGCTTCGAAAAAGGGAATAACATGCAACCGAGCGTAAGTTCTTCAGCTTTTTAGTAATAAAAATTCTTCATTCAATGAATACAATTTGTGTGCTCAGTTTCATTGTAATAGGAATTTCATCGTTCGAATATGCAATTCATGAAAAATTGTTCGAATTATACGAATGTTTTTTTTTTTACATTACTCACAAATTTTTAGAATTTCAAATTATTGAAATTTTTGAATATTCTATTCAAATTTTAAGTTGAATATTAATATTCAATTTAAAATTCAATTCAAACGCTGTTCGCACCCGCCTAACGAAAAAACATTCATCGATTTTGAAGAGAAAATGAATTTTTGGAGTGACATTAAAGTAATTTCTTGGAATTAAAGTACTTTCGTACTAAAATTAAAGTAAATGATTAAAAGCAATTTCCGAAGTTTCAAGTAAACTGCACGTTAATTTTTCATCACGATTGTTCATGAAATTTAATGTACAAGTTCGTTCATAAAAACTTCCAGTACATTAAATTTCATAGGAATTTTTTTTTTTTTTTTTTTTTTTTTTTTTTTTTTTTTACACCGCTTAACTTCCAAAACATAAGGACGAAAGAATTCGGACACACGATTATTGTCTCTCCGTTCGATTTCCCAGAACTTTTCGTCGCTTCGACGATCACTCAGAGATCGACGGATTAACTTGTATTTGTGCAAGATTGTCGCTTTCCGCTGAATCAACAACGACAGCAATAACTATAACAGTGTATTTTATATAATAATCTGCAGCACTCGTGATTTTTCCTATTACACAGAAACACGTTTATCGCTTCAAATGCGAGACGAACAGTTCGCTTCAGGAACATTAAATTCGGGAAGATTTTATTTGATTTTTTTTTTTTTTTTTTTTTTTTTTCGAGATTCGTATCGTGAATCGATTATTGTCGCACATTTCCGATAATAATTTTATTTTTTTTTTTTTTCTTTCGGACGATTTTTTTCCCTTCACCGTATTATGTATTTAAACGCGACCGTCAATCATACTCGAGTATGTGACGCATGAATGAAGGTCTCGGTGAGCACGTTGGACAGCGTGACTTCCGCGTTGCGGCGAGTTGTACATGCGGGGATTTTTGCTGCTTCGCGCGCACATCCACGACAACGATGCCGTGGATGCCGAATCGCGGTTTCCTCAACGTTCGGTATCGCTTTATCGTTTCGCTCGCTATCTCGTATCTGGTCGGGTAAAACGATAAGTGTTTGTCGTTCATCGACGTAAAGGCGAATTCGTGTGTGTGTCTCTCCCTCCAACGCTCCGATAGATTGACCAATGTCATGAAGTTTTTACGACTCCAATTTTTATACAATCGAAAATACGTATTAAAAAAATATTTTAAAAAATTAGATGTACAATTTTTTGTTTTTTCTTAAGTTTCCATTTTTATGTTTTCCATTAATAAATTGAAAGGTATTTAATGCGAAATGAGCGTAGGAGACGTCGTCGTACAACGGCAATCCATAATACCTTATAATAAAAAATGTCCAATCAATAAACAGAGAACTGGCATTGATCGTAAAAATTAATTAAGCAAATCGCGTAAATTTAAATGTAATTTAATTAATTTAATTAGAATTGCGGTAATATTTCATCAACGTCAACGCGAATTCATGTGACTCTTCCTACAACGCTCCGATATATTGAACAATGTCATGAAGTTTTTACGACTCCAATTTTTATACCATCGAAAATATGTATTATAAAAATATTTTTAAAAATCAGATGTACAATTTTTTTTTTTTCTTCAGTTTCCATTTTTATGTTTTCCATTAATAAATTGAAAGGTATTTAATGCGAAATGAGCGTAGGAGAGGTCGTCGTACAACGGCAATTCATAATACCTTATAATAAAAAATGTCCAATCAATGAACAGAGAACTGACATTGATCGTAAAAATTAATTACGCAAATCGCCTAAACTTAAATGTAATTTAATTACTTTAATTGCAATTGCGTAATATCTCATTCTTCCTACCACGTTCCGATAGACTGACCACTGTCATGAAGTTTTTACGACTCAAAATTTATACCATCGAAAATACGTGTTAAAAAAAAAAAAAAAAAAAAAAAAAATGTTCATAAGTTTTCAATTTTCATTTTTTTTTTAAACCTGAATAAGTTGAAACGTATTAATGTAAAATGAGCATACGAGAGCTCGTCGATCTCTCTGATCACATCGGTGATCCATAAACCGTTATAATAAAAACAAATACCGATCAATGAACAGAGACTGGCATTGATCATAAAAATTAATCACGCCCATTGCGTAATACTCGATATGGCCGCAAAAAAAAAAAAAAAAAAAAAAAAAAAACCTAGACATTTCGAGTTCTCCGCGACAGTCACACAAACTTTCGTGTCAGAGTAATTAGAGGCGTTTATATGAAATTTGCAAAATAGCTTCGTCTTCCGGTCAAATGTTCTCCGCATCACCGCCACGTGCGACGATTATGCACGTGCGTGACAGAGCGATTGTACGAGTTTCGATTGCATTCGTGCAAAAAAAAAAAAAAAAAAAAAAAAAAAAAAACTTTTCCTTCTGCCACGCTCTTTGAATATAATCGACATAATGGGCGTGAGGTAATTTCATTCGACGTTGGTTTTTTTTTTTTTTTTTTTTTTTTTTTTTTTTTTTTTTCCCAACACAACGGTGACCCAACTAAAACACCCGCTGCGAAGAGCAACTCAAGAAAGATTGGATGGCTCTGTGGAGCTGGATCGATTTAAAACAAGAAGGATTCGCACTGTGCGAGTCATCTCGTCCACCGGGAGGTCAACAATTAAGTCGAGCGAAATTAAGACAGCGTGTGAGACAGTTGTCATTAAAGAGACGAGCGTATTATTGGACGATCAGCATACTTAATTCCCTCTCGTGAATTCGTTGTTTAAGAAAACAATGATAATCATCAAAACACCCGAATAAAGAACAAACATAATAATAAAAACATGTCCTGCAGGACGAATGTACCTGCGACGATATTTTATAGGTAAAAGACCATAGCGAAATTTGTGGTAAGTTTTCGGTTAAATTTGGTTCGTCTGCGCCTGCGCACCACCCACCAAAGCAACATATTTAATTTCTCTCTGAATTCGATGTTTAAAATAATAACAATAATAATAAAAACGACTGGATAAAGTGTAAATAATAATAAAGACATATCATGCAGGGCGAGTTTCCTGCCGTGGATATTTTGTGCGCAAAAATCTCCAACGAAATAACGAAATTGCGCATGCGCAGCAGCTAAACTCTGTTGTCATTTAGGAAACGCTCGTATAATTAGCCGATCTATATGTTTAATTGCTTCTCTTCATTCGTTATTTAAAATAATGATGATAACTAAATAAATTGTAAATAATAATAATAGAGATCTGCTGGGCGGATGTACTGCGTGGATATTTTGCACGTAAAAAAAATCTCTAACGAAATTTCCGTTACGCTACCGGTGCAATTTGGTTACCTGCGCCTGCGCGCCAACCGCGAGCTGCGCGCGCACCCATTCTACAGTGGTAAGCACTGTGCTTTGGCACACCTCGCGCTCACCGCGTGGCTGGCGCTGTCGGGTTGCGCAATCGGTGGCAACGAACGCACTCGGCGAAACGAAGCCGATGTCTCGCTACCGGCTACCTATAACCGCTCCCACCTGATCCGGCGACTCGGACTCGAAGGGGCGGCTCGGAGCTGTTCGACCTTATCGTTTTTCTGAATAGATATGCATTTTTTTTTTTTTGTTATTTTTAGACTCACTTTGAATTTTCTGACCTACACATTTTTTTCTCATATGAATTTAAAATCTGAAAAAATTCATACGTATTCAAAACAGTGAATGAATCATATTCATTTTTTTAAAAACTTCGATTTCCGAGAGATTTGTGGAAGAATCTTATTTTTCATCAATTTTTTAGTAACATTTTCGAATTATTATTATGCAAAATAAATCTTTTCAGCACTTTTAATAAGCCTGATTTTTTACGCTTGATTCGTTTGCAGTGCCCTCTAATTTCTCCCAAACTTATGCGAAGTGAACGACATTCGCAAGGACAAACTTGAGTCTGGTGGCCAGTTGTCCAGTAACTGGGACGCGTCCAGTCGGAAGGCACGGAAGTTAGCAACGTTGCTCCAACGAAATTACCGACAAGTGTCACGTTTCGCAGTAAGTCGCTTTCCTAACAAGCCGATAATAATAAAAATATTTATAATAATTATAATTATATATTCATAACAATTATAATTGTATATTCATAATAATTATAATTGTATATTTATAATAATTATAATTGTATATGTATAATAATAATAATAATAATAATATAATGTAACAGAATATATTTATCGGTTCGCCGAGAAAATAAACTAGTTGAGAAAAGTGACAGAGGTCAATAGATGACATTCGAGCAACGTTGCTGACTTCCATGCCACTCCAGTTGGTATGTTTACCTCAGAGAAAACTACGTCGCGGCTCTTCGGACGCTCTTCGTGGAATCTTGGGCGTGGACGCCCCTACTCGTGTTTACCGGGCTATGCCTGACAGCGTTACAATTAAAACGTACGCGACTGCGAGGTAAAGTCCTATCTTCGGGGACACGCCCGATGATCGACTAACGCGCTGTTGCGACTAGGACACAATTGCCCTCGCCGTCCCGTCGCCGTTTAGCCCACCTTTTTTTTTTTTTTTTTTACACGAGGGAAATCTATTTTACGGTGTGCGTCACGTTCGCGTAGACGGCGCGCATAAATCGTCGCTATTAAGCAGACGACAGAAGTTACCCGTTGGAGTCCGTGCGGAGAATCGCAAGAGGAGGAGAAAGCAACGGGAAATTTTTAAGTATAGGCTCGTCGGCGTAAGGCAACGAAATGTGGTGAACGTTCGTGGGAAAAAATATCGATTAGAATTATCGTTCGATCGGTGAGAGGCTCGCGGCTCGAACAATCTATACAAGTCTAGCCGTTCGTCAACAGTGAAGCGTAAACATTTTTTGTTATACCTGCGGATAAGAGAAATACTATTTTTTTTTTTATATATATATTTAATAATTAAAAATATTAAATATATTTAATAATTTAGGATATTAAATATATTAATTATTATTAATTAAATTAATTTTAAATATATTTAATAATTAAAAGTAGTATTTAAAAATACTATATTTTTTTTTTTTTAAACCTTTTATGGAAGGTAAAAACATAGTTTACATTGCAGTTTATTGTTTTACGATGCAGTAGGAGAAATATTTTATTACAGGTGTTTATTATAAAACAAAAAATTAATTCAATTGACAATTATAGGGTGAATGGGACGATGAATTTTTTTTTTAGTAGTGGTCGTAACAAAAAATTTATCGATAATGTTGATCAATTATTTTTATTCTATTCTAAGATTCTAAACCATTTACGGAAGATAATAATACAGTTTATATCGCCTCCTATTATTTTACGTTTACATAGGAGAAACGTTGATTCATATTGTTGTTGTATAAAAAAAACAACTAATTCGATTGAAAAATGAATGCAATTACAAACATTTGCCGTCCCATTGACCCCAATCATAGGATCAATGGGACGACGAAGTTCTTTTTTTTATTGATTTCAATCGGTTTCGAATCGTTTGAGAGTGATTTATCCACGAATTATCGATAACTAAATCTAATTGGTGTTATTTGTTTTTCTCGAGATAAACTTTTTTTTTTTCCTCCGAGGAAGTGTGCAAAAATTCGTCATCGTCGCGACAGGCCGAGATTTTTCTTGCGATCATTGAGTCCTTCGCCTCGACATGACTCTACGCGCAATTAATCTGTTTACGTTAACTTACGTCACCGCGAGTCGGAGAGCACGTACGCCGGACGTGTACGAGAGTCCACTCTCGACACTTTCATCGCCTACGTGCTTCCGGTCGCTGCTGATACTTTTCGGACGATGAGTTATCTCGTCCGTACGCTAAATTCCCGACTAAACGTCGAATAACCTTCTAGCTGAAAAAATCGTTTCAAAATACTCAGCAAACGCTGCTCGGCACATTTACAGCTCTACCACTCCCAACTCTACGAGATAACAACTCCTCCAAAAAAACATCTCTGCCATATTACAACTCTACGGTATTAGAACGCTACCAAAATCTCTACCAGAGATTTAAAAAATCTCTGCCAGAATTAAAATAAAATTCTACCGGACTCGAAATGAGACAAGAGCTGGGCAAATACACTAAGTACATGAAGTATAAAGTACTGGGTCATTGCTCGGTACTCAGAACTTGAGCTAGTAATTTCTGCTGGTACTCAATACATCAGTACTCAAGAACTCGTCAGTTCTCGGTGCTCTAAGTACTCGCTTCTTAAATAAGTAATTCGAGTACTTAGGCTAATTGCCCGGCTCTGAATAAAACTCTACCGGACTTGAAATAAAACCAGAGCTGGGCAAATACACTAAGTACATGAAGTAAGTATTGAAGTACCAAGTACTGGGTCATTGCTCGGTACTCAGAACTTGAGCTAGTCATTTCTGCTGGTACTCAATACATCAGTACTCAAGAACTCGTCAGTGCTCGGTGCCCTAAGTACTCGCTTCTTAAATACGTAATTCGAGTACTTAGGCTAATTGCCCGGCTCTGAATAAAACTCTACCGGACTTGAAATAAAACCAGAGCTGGGCAAATACACTAAGTACATGAAGTAAGTATTGAAGTACCAAGTACTGGGTCATTGCTCGGTACTCAGAACTTGAGCTAGTCATTTCTGCTGGTACTCAATACATCAGTACTAAAGAACTCGTCAGTGCTCGGTGCCCTAAGTACTCGCTTCTTAAATACGTAATTCGAGTACTTAGGCTAATTGCCCGGCTCTGAATAAAACTCTACCGGACTTGAAATAAAACCAGAGCTGGGCAAATACACTAAGTACATGAAGTATCAAGTACGAGTCATTGCCCTGTACTCAGAACTTGAGCCACTAAGTTCTGCCGGTACTCAATACATCAGTACTCAAGAACTCGTAAGTGCTCGGTACTCTAAGTACTCGCTACTTAAATAGGTAATTCGAGTACTTAGGCTAATTGCCCGGCTCCGAATAAAACTCTGCCGGAATTTAAACAAAATTTTACCGGACTTAAAATAAAACCAGAGCTGGGCAAATACACTAAGTACATGAAGTATCAAGTACTGAGTCATTGCCCGGTACTCAGAACTTGAACTACTAAGTTCTGCCGGTACTCTAAGTACTCGCTTCCTAAATACGTCATTCGAGACACTTAAGCTAATTGACCGGCTCTGAAAAAAAAAAAAACTCTACTGGAATTGAAATAAAGCTCTACCGGAAATGAAATAAAATTCTACCGAAATTGAAATAAAACTCTACCGGAATTGAAATAAAATTCTACCGAAATTACAATACAACTCTACCAGAAAACATGGTCACCTTCTTGCCTTGTATTCCGGTAGATTTTTATTTCCATTCCGGTAGAATTTTATTTTGGTTCTGATGAGAATTTCGGTAAAGTTCTAATACGGTAGAGTTCTTGGTGGTAGTAAATGTGCCAACCGTTCGAAAGTCCCGTAAATTTTTTATGCTTCTCCAATATCGAGCCAAACGACCTAACGAGCTTAAAAAAATCTACACTTAAATGCATACAAAAAAATCCATTAAAAAAAATACCGGCAATTGTAGCTCACCTTTAGTTGCACTAAACGCTCGATAGTCTCTCCCTGGTCTGTTGCTCTCCCGGCATGCTACCTTGCGAAAATCTCACGGAATGTCACGTTACAATAGCGACGAGGGCTCGAACGAGTATTCCCAATAAATCCGCACGCACAACCGTGTACAAAAAAAAAAAAAAAGAAGAAGAATTTCCGAGAATATTATCGAAACGTTTTCACACTATAATAAATTCATCCAACCACTGGTAACAAATAAAATAATACCAAAAAAAAACAAACCCTCAAGAGTTATTTAGCACCGATCGATTCCCAAGGTCATTGTCTCGCTCGCGACCGCAACTTCGCACACAGTCGACGCTCAACCCTCCCAGATGGTTAAAAAAAAAAAAAAAAAAAAAAAATGTCTTTTGTTTCTTCGCCTCGAAAAGCCGCTAACTTTGACGAACAACCAAATTTATAACCCGAAGTATTTATACAGATGTATTTAATGGGTTCATAAAGAAATGTCACCTTTTTTTTATAAAAAAAAAAAAGGTCTTTCGCTTCTTCGCCTCGAAAAACCGCAGATTTATTGACGAGTAACCAATTATATAATTCCCGGTATTTATATAGATGTATTTAACGAGTTCATAAAGAAATTTAACCTTTCTGTTAAAAAAAAAAAAAGATCTTTCGCTTCTTCGCCTCGAAAAATCGCCGATTTATTCACGAGCAACAAAATTTATAACTCGAACTATCAATGCAGATGTGTTTGACGACTTAATAAAGAAAAATAAAAAATTTCACGTTTTTGATGGACGCATTACGAGAGCCGCGGTCTGGGACGCGTGAATGAAAAGCTCGCCGGTTGATGACGCGTGCGGGCATGGACTAAAAGGAGTCCGTAACGCTCGAGGCTCGCTAGGCGGCGATCGCGGCGTGTCCCACCGTTCCGTCCCGTGGTCTCTACGCGTCGTCTTTTCCTCCGTTAACCTCGGTCCGTCGTTGCCGTCGCCCGCCCGTCCTCGCGCGTACACGCCACTCGCCTGTGTGTTCACCATCGGACGTACAAATTTCTCCGATGAGGCAACGAGAGACCGAACGACACGCGCGGCGAACGGCGCGCGGCTCTCCGCGTTTCCGTTTGTTTCGTGTCTTTTTCGAAACGAGCCGCGCGAGTGCGCGTGCGCGGCAGCGTGTGTACCGACGACGCCCCCGTCGGTGACGACGACGTTCGACCCGCGATCGACTACGCCGCTTCGACGAGCCGCCGCAGGAGGACCGAACGCCTCGCTCGTCGGAATACACTCGGGAGACGGCTTGATGAGACAGAGTGGTTCCCAAAGCCATATATTATTTTTGTACGTTGGTACTTCTTAATAAAAAAAAAAAAAAAATACACTCGGGAGACCGAAAGCGGTGGATGGGCGGTTGGTGTGCGGCTTCGGTGGTCCCCGGAGTCAAGCTGAATCGTTCGCGGTCAGTATCTGGAAGGGTGACCGCCTAGCCGTGCACTAACTGGCGCATTGGAACCGTTTGGCGGGAGGTCGAATTCTGAGGATTGGTGTTCGTGCTCGAAGTATCGAATGCGAACATCAAGACTCAGTTGGAATGACCAGCTGTATTGGCGCAGGGTTTTCTGCAGTTTCCCTGCGTCCTCGTGCAAATGCGATACAGTATGGGGGGGGGGGGGGGGTAACAGCGGCTGCAGCCGCGACTTTACCTGCGAGGAATTAGATAAAAATTGATGAGAATAGCGACTAGATGGCTCCCAGATAGCTAAAGCCTTAAGAGGGGAATTACGAGGAAAAAAAAATACACTCGGGATGGAATCCGTCGTAAACCTCGGCCGAGGCTCGGATCGCAACTGCTCTTTCACTTCTCGTACGGGGGGGGGGGGGGGGGGGCGGCGGCGGCGGCGGTCGAGGGAGAGAAAAACAATGGCTCGTCGACAATATTGTCGGCTAGCCTTGTCGAAGCAGACAAGTTATAAGTTTCCTTTTTCTTAAATTAGAGAAATAAGTAAATCTTAAAATGTAAAGTTTCGATTAATCTTAGAAAAAATTACTGGAACTGAAGATCGAGATAATTTTTTATTTTGTTTTTTGATTAAACATTTAGGCGAGCCGGACGCTGCGGCTATTTTTTTTTTATTTGTTTTGCCAGGGAAATAAATTCGAACTCAATAGGCGTTGATAAAAAAAAAATACTCGGTCTGGGAGTTGCAGTAATTTTTTTATCTGTTTCTCTGATAAAATCCGACAAGTTACTTTATTTGGGGTGCCTAAAATATGATCCGGTGTCGGCGCGACTTTTAGCTCAATTGTCGACGCCGATTATCTGCTGGAACCGTGCCATGTTTCGCGTAACAGGCAACAGAAAATCCCATCACAATTGTCGAGATCGCTGGCAACTTCATTATTATCATTATCTTTTTTTTTCCTGCGTTTGTTTCTACACCGCGTGCATTAATTTCCTTGACCTCTCTTTTCCCTCTCTACGGACTGCCATAAATCCCCACTTCGTACATATTAATTCGCTTGCAATCGCCGTTCCACTATGCGCCAGCATTCTAGGCGGCATTCTATACCGAGAATTCCCACTCGACGTACGGTGAATTAAACAGGTATCTATATTCGCTTTGACGATGTAATCGAGATTGGGTAATTCGCATAACAAACTGTGATTTAATGGAGGAAAGGCTGCTTTTAGAGTTCCATTGACTCGACGGAACGGCGACGCGACAAAACCACCTGTACGATGAAACCACGAAAAAACATGTCTGTGAAATTTTTTTTCTCAAAGCTGAAAATCAAAATATTCAGAATTATTCATAATTTATTTTTTATTCGCAAAGTTTCCTCTACGGTGAAGTAAAAATATTGCAGAATATTCTTTCACATGGAAAATGATTCGGGATTTATTTTTAGTTACGAGGAATCGGTGTGGAAATTTGTACATAAAGAATTTTTGTTTTGTTTTTGCGAAGACAATCCTCTATACCAGAAGCAAGAGAGAGGAAACGCAATGTTTTTTTTTTTTTCACCAATGTAAACAGAACATTAAAATTCTTTTAAAACATAAAAAAAAATGTATCAAAAAATAAAATGCTGATGTAAAAAAAAAAAATGTTGAATAAAAAAACTCGCGCCACGTGCAAATATTTGTTTTCAGGGAATTTTAAACACAGAGTTTTTTCATTCACGCTGAGGTTGATTGCGAATAAGCGGCTGAAATTACAGCGGTGTAATATATACATAGCACATTGTGAGAGCTCGAGAGAGACGTGCTACATCGGCGAGATAAAAAGCAATAGCTATCCGTGCTGCGTTAGCACGGCACACAAGAGACTTTCGTCCACACAACAAGCGACGGTAAAGAAGCATCCGAGCTGAGGCGATATCCGCAGAGGCATAGATAGAGGAGTTTTCGAAAGCGACGATCGGCTAACGCCTCTCGAGAATAGATCCACTATTTTTACAGCCTCGACATTTTTCAAAGTCCGATAGGCGGAGGCTCGGGCCCACGTTTTCGACTCCCTCCGGTACTCAAGCACGATAATTATAGTTTCGGGTATTGTACGAGATCGGAGACGAGTGTTGTTTCTCGCTCGACTGCAATTCGTCGTTTCGTCGGTTGGCCGTCGGTGTTCTTCTTTTTAACGCCTTTTTTAGAACCAGCTGAGATGACCACAGCGTCAGACAAAGCAACGCGCCGACCGGCCGTCGGATTAAACTTCTCACAATTGTGTGTGTTTTTTTTGTTAGAAAAATTGTTGAAATAATGAGAATATCGATAATAAAATTATTTAAGAATGTGTAATAGAAATGTTGGAATTTATGTTAAAAAAAAAAATGCAATTCCAATCGAATGTAGCATCGCGTTAGAACTAACAACTGTTCACACATTTTTTTTTTTTTTTTTTGAAAAATAAAAGAATAACGATGTAGTTCGCAAAGTTTTGTAAAAGTTTCGAAACAGAAATTTTAACATTTATGTAAAAAAAAAAAAAAAAATTATAATAATTTCACGATGAATTTATACGATGTAGTGATTGTGTGTGCGGTGTTCCGTACGATTGCCGACCTAAGGCGAACTGAGACGCAATAAATATCATTCAAACTTCCGTTTTCCTGGACGATTAACGTCTCGGCGAGCTTCAGCTACGAGCCCGGACAACTTTATAACGCGCGGCCCAAACTCCTGTTTATCGAGTTCGCGAGCGCTCGAGAAACTTCGCCACGTTCTCGCTTACATCGTGCGAAAAAAAGAAAAAGAACCGACGCTCCCAAATCTTTCGATACAAAAAACATGTATTGAAAATAATAAATTAACCGTTTATTACGAAGCCAGATTAAAATCACGAAAACCGTCTCGTCATTATTTTTTCTACTGAATAAACTTTCGAAAAAAAAAAACAAAATGTTCTTCAATCTTTCGCTTAGAATTTCGAACTGTATATTATAAATTGCAACCCGAATAAGAGTCATCAGGATAGCCGTTTAAAAATGATAGACATTTGTTTAGCCATCGCGGAAATTCCTTCATAAACTAGCAGCTGTAATTTTATAACGGAAAATAGTACCGAATATCTAAATGGTGAATTCATAGAGCATATTTCAATGAAGAGAATGAACCGTAATACATCAAAATAGAGGAAAAATTACGAATATGTATGTTTTAAAAAGTTACCATAGAACAGTTAATATTTTTGCAAATCTATTGCAATTAATGTTTTACTAGGTCATCAACATCTGCATACGAATAACCACTGTAACAATAGTCCACTATAATCACTACAATCACTATAACAATAATCCACTATAATCACTACACCACTATAACAATAATCAAATATAATCACTGCACGATTATAACGATATACCACAATAATCAATAGATGAGTGCAAGTGTGTGCGACTTAAAAGATGTAATACTACTCATTTCACTAGTGTGAAACGCCCAACCTCCCCAAAATCAAGAAAAGACCAACCTCATCATTATTAACTTCAAACTCAATCAAAGTTAGAAAAAAAATCGTCCAATCTTTCGCCTAAAATTCCAAACAGTACAGTCAATAAATGACAACCCAATGAAGAATTCGAAGCCCGAGTAAGTCCGGCAGTTAACAACAAATGGCCTGACGAGGCGATATTCGACTCACCAAGTCCTTCGGTCCGGATCACCGGTCATCATCGATTGCCCTATACCGGACGCTCGTGGCACAGAGTAGCGCAGCCGAAACTAACTGCCCGCTGTTATTTCATGCCGGTGAAATTGTTCGACTCGCCGGTCTGCACGGGCGATGACGATCGATAATCTCCTGACGCTATTTATTATCGCGTTACACTTTTATGTATACACGTGCATGCATGCACATATCCACTACACGTAGGTGATAATACACACGTATAAATAAAAATAGTGTGCACGCGTTATCGACACATGTAAAGCCAGACATAGAAGCACGATTAAAGGTGGTGCTCGGACGGGCGGCGATAGCGGAGCCTGTGTCTATCGTGAACCGGCTCGTAGCACGTAAAACAACACTCTGTCGTGCACGCGCGTCTAAGCGGGCCAGCTTGCCGTTAAATTCCCTGGGGATTTTCCAGCCGAAACTGTGGCGCGTCGGTCAGCTTCACCGTGCGGACGCGGCGAAGCGTAGTTCAATACAACATAACCGAGCGACCGGCGAGGAGTGGGGAGGGGGGGGGGCGAGATTATCTTTCGACTGTCAACAGTGAGAGCGAAGGTAAATGGATGTATGCGACTCTACAGGCGATCCTGCCGACGGATTGCCGTAGGACTGTGCTATGCCGACCTACGTTCGCCCCGTATCTTGATTTTTTTTTTCGTTGTTATTATTATTATTATTAGTCTTTTTTTTCATATTTCAAGAAACTGGCCGGCAGTGACGATCACCGAAACAAGATAACCGCGAATCGACATGCAAGATTGCCGGAATTCATGCATGAACATTGACGTTAGTCATCGGTGACAATAGACCGGGAATAGTATTCTGAAAATTCTCACGACCTTCCGGTCGCAAGTAAGAGTGCAGTGCTACGGTTATCAATTGAAATTCACGAATAAATAGGTGGACAGATAAATGATCCTGAAAAAAAAAAACGCTGCACACCCACAGAAATGAGAATTAAAGAACTTGGAAAAAAAATTGGCTACCGTACAACTGGAAAATATAAAACATCTATGTATAGAAACCGCTCGAAACATTATACGCTGAGTTAATCGTCCATCACACACAATGTATCAGAAGCTCGATATGATGAACAACGAAGAAGCTATATGAATAAACAGTAAATTAAATATAAAAAAAATTGGCGATGAGTTATGTAAAATCTGCGGCTGAGGGACTTAGGTTGATGGCCAATTGACATATATATATATGTTCTACGTTATGCCATGCTATGTTCAAAAAATGTTATCATCTGGCGTATTGTCAACAAATCCACTATTACTACCTGATAAATAAATAGTATTTTTCGTTCCTGCAAAGGAACACTGCGCAAAGTTGAATCAACTGAGGGATTATTTTCGCGAGGAGGAGAGTCTGTTTAGAGTCGAGATTTTTTAATTTTCCAAATTCTGGATCCGCATTTTATCGGTCACCTGCGACCACTCGAGATCTATCTCGTCTCAATCGATAGCGTATATTTTGTAGAATTACAAAAAATTAATCAACGTCAACTGTAGCCACCTGCAAGCTTTTCTCGTCTAAGTCGGTATCGAATTCCGAAGAAACTTCAACCACCTGTACAAACAAGCTCGATCAGTCGAAGCCGAAACTCGACGGTAAACAACATCTGCGGCGAGACTGGAAGATGGCGGATTAAAGATTATATTTGTGATGTTCGAAGAAAATAAAATAAAAAACAAACAATAACAACGAGCCGAATACCAAGAGTCAGTTTGATAATTTATACGGTAAGTAATCCGGACAATAAATAAAATTAGTTCAATGACGGATCGGATGTATTTATTTATTAAGAATAAACATAACGCTGATTCTTGGAGGGTTATCCTGGTCACGTGACCAATGGGGAATCGGGAGGGTCAACGGGTGTGTCGAAATATCAACCGCCTGTACAAAGAAGCTTGCTCAATCGATACTAAAATTCGACGGTAAACAATATCTGTGGCAAGACTGGACGATGGCTATTTAACGATTATATTTACGATGTTTGTCGAGCAAAATAAAAACTAACGAGACGAATACCGAGAGTCACTTGGTCAATTTAGACAGTAAGATATCCGGGATTAGTTTAAGAATGAACACAACAACGCTGATCCTTGGAAGGTCATCCGGCTCACGTGCCCAATGGCGGATCAGATTTATTTGGTAATAGTGAAAAGAAAATCTAATGACAATGCTATAACCTTTTTTTAAAAAATGAATAATCACATACATGGACAAAGGGTCATCGACCTGAGTTCCTCAGCCCGTGATATTCTTTGCTATTAGGAAAGTTTTTATTTTTTCCTTTCCTTTCCTAGATAACGATTTGAAAAGTGGTCGTAGGTTTTACTCGATGATTGGATTTACTTATTTATTGAGAATAACCACAACGCCTGACCAATGGCGGACCGAGAAGATCAACAGATAGACGAAATTTCGAACTCCGAGAACATTGAAGGTCATTGGAGAGGTCAAGGTCATTCCGGACTCACTTTATTCGCCTCGCAAAGAATTCCTCAAAAAAAACTTGCACATACATAAAAAAAAATGTTTCGATAGACGGCAATGAAGTAAAAAAAATGTGTGTCAGAACAATAAAAACAAAAACATGAGAGTCTGAAGCGCGTCAAGAGTTGCGCTAGCTTCGGAGACCATTGATGCAAAACGTCGTAGACGCTGTCTTATGAAACACCTTCCGATGTGTCATATATTCCGTAAGTACCATGACTAATCTCTCGATCTGTCCTCATGCGCCGGTGTTACCGTGCGCGTTTACTCACCATATAGTACAGCGCAGTTGTTACAGTGTTATTCATAGAAGAGGGGACAGACCGAGACGCCTCGGCGACGGCCATTGACGATACCCGACCGAAGAAGTCACGAAGATTATTATTATTATCTGCCGATAGAGGCATTTCTTTTATGAGATCCTGCAAAGATGAATCAACTCCATCGCACTCCGTCGTACACGTGCCGGTGACATTATCTGGAAACCACATTCGGAAAATGTATACTTAAATAAACCAAGATCGCCGAATTTCATGCAAGACTACGATTTATTGGTACACTTTTAAATGATCACAAAACATTAAAATATCTAATAATTCGACCGTCCGAGCACACGAAAATTATTAGACGCGATTTGGCGTGAGAGCATCTGGCGGCGGCGCTCGGCAAATATGCAATGATTTAGAAACAGCAAGTATCTGCATTACCGACGAGTGGTACGACCGAGCATCGGCAATTTATCGCGTCCTTTGGGTCGGTACACTAAAACCTTAAGGGGATGTGAAATGTCGCGGTCGGTAATGAAAAGTCTAATGAATTTTTCTCAAAGGTTTTAATTTTTTTTAAAGAAAAAGCAAATTCGTGCCGGATGCGCACAGTAATTTCCCATACGGGCCGAAATAATTTTTTTCCTAAAAAAAATTAGCATCACTGAATAAAGTCTTAAAAGAAATTAGGACCATTGAATAAAGTTAATTTGAAAATTGCAACTATTTCTCTCGCACGGACTGCGTGACGAAAGTCAGGAAGGCGTATCTCATATACTTATACACAGAAAATAAGCCCTTACGACATGTAACACATTTTTCTTTTTTCTTTTGTTTCTGCAATCGTGATAGAAACCTCGGAAGTAGAAGAATCCCAAATAACCCCTTGACAATGGTTCGCTACTCAATGATTTGTTTGTTTATGTAAACTTAAGACCTTTATTTAAGTATCCTCTTTTGTCGACTTGCATTTTGATTTTTTTTTTGTTTCCGTGCCGAATCGAATATACCGACAATGTATATTCGATTCGAATTAAACGAATTTTCGACAGAGTACGTCTGCATGAAGTTATTTCGATATTGTGTCCCTCCACCGCGGCTTCTGTATATTTCCATCCGGTTATTTACCGTCACGGATGGCCGGCGTAGCGAGATTATTACCGTTAGGATTCGAGCACGTCGGAGGCTCTCCGACACTCTCCGCCAAACACTTTTTCGAATCGAGACATTACTATTTCGTAATTGTAGATTACAGAAATTTAATTTCTTTACAGCATGCAGCAACACAGCACGCGAGCTCGGTATCGTCGTTACGCCTTGACATTATCGTAGGAATCTTTAACAAATAATATCTTACATCGGCGACGCGAGGTTAGCGGAGCACAATATTTTTTTCCCGTGACGTGCCGCGCTCACGACTTTAACACCTAATCGTTCCCACGAACTATAAATCACGAACGCGTCATGCACACTTGTCTCGTGTCAACGTTGCTCGTTCGGGTGTTAAAACAAACAAAAAATTCATTCCTTTTTTTTTTGTTATCTTGCAGTGTACAGTTAATTTCGACTCTTGATCATGGTTCTGAACGGACGTTTCACTCTAGAGCAGGCGCTGGAGGTGATGAAAACCAGCGAGGATCAGCCGCACGTTAAAAACGCGCTCGAAATATTGGATCGATGCTACGATAAGTGAGCCGCAAAATTTTTTAATAAACATTTTTTTTTCGCTGTATTTTTTATTTCTTTTTATGCAAAATTTCATATTAAAAAATGTCAGGTATTAATGTGTAACTTGTCTGTGACTTGTTTTCTGTTAAAGGTACGAAGCCAACGAGATATTCTTGAGTTTCAACGGAGGGAAGGATTGTACGACTGTCCTCCACTTGGCAGCTGCCGTGTTCAAGATCAAAGAAATATCACCGCCTGTATGCCTCTACATAACGGATGACCCCTTTCCAGAGGTGATTTTCACTCTTTGGCATAAAATATTCCAAGATCCGAATTTGTCGGGTTGTCAAATAAGTCAAATTTCATAAATATCTTTCTAGCAATAAAAAAATGAAAAATGACCAATGAAATTTCATTAATTAGGTCACTAACTTCATGGATAAAGCACTGAAAAATTATTAAAAATTGGGAAGGATCCCATAAAAAAAAAATAAAAAACTATTGCTAATCTGCTTCACTCGAATAGCAACTTTTACATCTACTAAATATATGAATTCATTGCAATTACTAAATAAATAAATTCATTACAACCACTAAATAAAATAATTAATTGCAACTACTAAATAAAAGAATTCATTACAACTACTATTTCTCTTCTAGGTCGAAGCTTTTGTCGACCAAGCGGCGAGCTATTACGGCCTGGTGCTCGTGAGAAAGAAGAAGCCGATAAAATCGGCTCTGGAAGCGCTGCAGAATGAGAGAAAGCCTCTGAAAGCGATTCTGATGGGTACGCGTCGAGGCGATCCTGGATCCGATAAATTGGAAGCTTTCTCGTTCACCGATCCAGACTGGCCCAAGATGATGAGAGTTTTTCCAATTCTGGACTGGAGTTACAGCCAAGTCTGGCAATTTTTGCTCAAGCACAAAGTACCTTACTGCTCGCTGTACGATAACGGATACACGAGCCTCGGCTCGAGAGCCACGACAACGCCGAATCCTCAGTTGAGAAACTCAGAGGATTCACCGTCCTACGCGCCGGCTTACACTCTTCTCGACGCCTCGGTGGAGAGGCAAGGAAGAGGCTGATGTTTCGAGCGTCTAGGCGATAAAAATTTGTTGGTCTTTTTTCTACAAAAAAAAAATGTATTAATAGGGTAATTAGATGAATTCAATGGATGGGACAGTTCGTCCACATCGTATGACAATGCAGAGACTTTACGGATCTGAATAATTTTTAAATTATTTATTGTCACGTCACGGACTTCGCGCATTTTGCGATAACTATGCGTATCGAGAAGCTTTGAGGGAGTTTTTGTTTTTTGGGCTGAGTACAATACAATACCGCAATGTGTTACTTAACAAATAAAATTATTATTCGAAAACGTTAGTCTGCGATTCCGATTAACTTGTTGACGAACCTCGGAACAACTTTATACGTCGCTCGTGGATTAATTTACGTGGATAAACGGCCGCCTCGCACGCACGCCGGACTTTAGCGGAAACTATCTTCGAACAATCAAATATTCGGACATTAATATTATTATAATCAGCGGTTATTTTGGTATCCACCCACGTGGCACGGAAATATTTCTGAAAAGTTTCAATAGGTATTTATTTGAAACATTGAAAATATTTTGTCATCCGTTCATAAATCTTACATTGAAATGTATCAGAAATGTTTCGCTGAAATGTTTTTTTGAACATTTCGGCGAAATGTGAACAAATCCAAATGGCTCATACACACCCGTATAAGCGGAACATTCGTCGAAATATTTTGACGAAACATTGAAATTAAAAGTGTTACAAAATATTTGATCACAATGCTTTAGAAATACTTGAGATATGTCGAAAGATTTTTCGTTGAAATATTCGTACAGAATATCTTAAAATATTTTCATATATTTTAGAAATATTTCGTAAGATTTTAAAGACGGAAAATTGTTCTAAAATTGTAAAATATTTCGCGCTATATGGGTATGCGAGTGTCTGAGTTTGTGTGAGGATTTGTGAGGATCTGTGAATATGTCAGTATAGGTGTGAGTGTCCAATCGACATGAACTTTATTTATTTGTCATTACGTACATTTCTCGTAGTTTCTTTCGCGGCGTTTCGAAGATCGCGCGGCGAACTGCGAACCGGAAACGCGAGAGGCGAACGAGCCCGTACAGGAACTCTAATCGATGTGTCATGGCTACCGCACGGACAGTGGCAGCCAGTGGAAACGTCAAATCCTTAGAAGAAAATGTGATAATCCTGACGATCCTGACAGAACGAACAAAATCATGGCATATTTATTTCAACCGGATTACGTGCGTTACGCCTGCAGCTGCAACTCACTGAAACCCATATCCAAAATATATTTTTGTCGTCACTGCCTCAAAATTCGATGCGGTTATTGCGTGTGTCAAGAGGTAACGTTTCACCAATTGTTGTCGATACACCCGATTTTTTTTTATTAACATGCGAGCGGTTCGCACAAAATTTAACATTGCTGACAAAAAAAAAAAATCCCTCTTGTTTGTAGATCGACCCGAAATATCGAAGCAATATTCACCAATAGTTGTCGATTGACCTTTTTTTTTTCTACTAGCAAACGGTACCAACTCGTACATTTATCATGTCTGATAAAAAAAAAGAAAACCATTTTTTACATATTTACACATTTCCAATTAAAAAGAAAAAAAAAAAACATTTCTGATTATTTATAGATTGACACGTATTACTGTCCCAATTGCTTGGAGAACCTGCCTTCGACGGAAGTGCGGCTGAAGAAAAATAGGTGAGTTCAGATCGGTCAAGATTTTCTCCTGGATTGGAATTTTCAGTTAAAAAAAAAAATTATATTTCAGATGTTCGTACTGCTTCAACTGTCCCTGCTGCTTTCAAACTCTGTCCACGCGAGCCGGACACGCGCCTCTGAGGCCTGTCGCCCCGGCGCCCGGAGAGGATGTCAAGGCTACTCCCAAAAAAGTCTACTACTTGTTCTGCTCGCTGTGCAGATGGACCTCCAGAGATGCTGGAATTCCTGATCAGTTTGTTGGTAGGACACGGCTGGGACGGTGTTTGGTTTCCGTCGTACTAATCTGAGCACTTTCGCAGCCACCGGCGCCTGGCCCGAGCAGGAGAATCCTCACACGGCCAGAATCAACAGCCTCATCGACTACCACAAGATTCTCGCCTCGAAGGAGAGGCAACAGAGCGAACGCAAGAAATTCCATCACAAGCGTTCATACCTGCAATTTGTATGACAATTTTTTATTTAAATTATTTTTCAATTATTTTTTACTGTACTTTCTTACTTATTTTGCAATTTATTTTTTAAATTTGATGTTTTAATTGTGTTTTTTATCCAAATATTTCTATCGGTCAGTACCGATGGAGGGAATAGCTTTGGAGTCAATATTTTCGTTCTATCATTTCGCGTAACAGGAGAAGTTTGGACTGACCTCGGCGATGGCACGGAAGCGCGCGGGTCGTCCGCCGATACCGCAGACCAAGTGGCAACTCTCCGATCAGCCGCAGCCCTCCGTCGCGTCCGAGGACGTGGACGATCTGCCGGAGGGAATATTCACCGAACCGTTGGACGTAACGAAAAGTACGAATTCGAAATAGAATTAACCATCAGTTTCTATCCTATCGCGATTAAAAGCCGCTGATTGGTCGAGCATAAATTCGATGAACTTCCGCAACGCAAGGAACATTTTCGTGTTCTCTTTTCCCCTCTCGATTCTCTCAAGGATATCCTTAAATTATTATTATTATTATTATTATTATTATTATTATTATTTACAGATAATAAGTTTCCACTTCTTACATCTGCTTCTATACAATGCTTTTCACGTAAAAATATATAAATCAATTTTATTTTTAAACATATTCGTTGACTCCGCTTCGATTGCATCTGCCGGTAACGCGTACCGCACGTCCACAACCATGTTGCACAAGGAGGTGGATTCTAACTCTAAAGTTTATTTCGTCTTATTTATTTTTTATTTTTTTAATTTGAAATAGTTACGACACTGGAGCAGCGACTGAATCATCTGGACGTACAGGCCGAGGGGATAAACGAATTGCGTCCGCAGCGCAAGCAATTTCTGGTCAAGAGCTCGCAGCGATGTAGGGCGTGCGAGCACAACGTCAGCAAGCCGGAGTACTGTCCGCAATCCATTAAATTCAAGATTCAATTGGCGGCTTTGTGAGTATCCGGACGAGCAAGCAATTTTCTTCGGCGTTTAAACACCGGCTTGTTCGCCGTGCGCCGTTATTCGGCAAGTCGTGCATTAATATTTTGATATCGATACTTCCAGCTATCACGTGCCGGAAATCCGGATCGTTACGTGCGAGCCACTGCAGGCCGGAAAAACGAGCGAGCTCCTGCTGAAGTTTTGCAATCCGACTCAGCACCAAACTCAGATAACTCTGTTCCCGCTCGATACGCCGACAACGCCAACGACGACCACCGCGGCCGGCGAGGTCGAAGAACTCAAACGCGAGAATATGCAATTGGTAATATTGACGAAAGAAGAAATTTACAAAAAAACGCGTAAAGTTATTTCTACACGCAAATTCTTCACGCGTAATTTCTACGCGGAAAGTGACTTCTCTATTTATTATAATTTTGCACGTAGCTTTCTCTACGAGAAAGTTCGTCGATCGATTTTGGCTTGCTCATCAACGAAGCTATGCGCAAAATTGTAAAAAATGAGAAAGCCGTGCGCAAATTACTTCGCACCTTCTTTTGAGACATGAAAAAATGTCTACATCTCATAAAATTGAAACAGTCAACGTTTATTGTAGGAAATCCACAATTTGAGTTTGCGATTTCCTATAATAAATTCTGGTGTCAATTTTGACAGTTTTAACTTTATGAGATGTAGACATTTTTTTTATGTTACGAAAAAAGATCCAAGGTAATGTGCACGTGGTTTTTTATACTTAACTCAAAAATACAATGTAATAAAAGTTAAAAATTGAAATTTTCCTATCGCTTTCACATAATGTTCCTTTATTTTATTTTTTTTTCATGAAAATTGTACCAATTGTAGTTTTCTCTATGAGGAGGCCAAAATCGAACAACGAAATTTATCATAGGAAAAGTGACGCATAAAACCGTAAAACATGAGGAAGTCATATTGCAAATCACTTTGCATGCTTTTTTTTTGCGAAAACATAACTTCGTCAACGAGAAGCAAAATATATTTATAAAAATGATCGAACGATCGATGCTTTCAGGGTTGCGAATCACCGAATTTGATGCCCTCGGTCGTCCGCCAGGCGTCCGTGATCGAGGATCCGAAGCCGATCAAGGTCGCGCTCAGCGCTGATATAACGTTGCCGCAAAGCTCGTTGGTACTTCCGCCCCGCGACGACACGGCCGAGTACGACGACACCGCGGACTCTTACAGCTTCCAGGACGATCCCAAGCTGGTCGTTTGGAGAAAGGGAAACAAAGCTGTTATACGTCTGCACGTGACACCGCGCACGCCGGACGAGGAGAAGCGCGACGAGCCAATCGTCGTGGGATTCGTAATGCAACACGGCTATGTCAACACGATCGCTACTCTCGAGCACAAAGCACCGCAAAAGCTCGACCTCCGCGTCAAACTCTATCTCACTCTCGACAAAATCGGTGGACCGATTCACGTCGAATGATCATCCGCTTGCGATCGGAGTCTACCGAGAATCACACGAGACTTGTACTAATCTCTCCTGCGATAACCGATAATATACTGCACACGTTATATTTTTACGTAACTTAATTAACGGTTAACACATAGCTTTAGATTTATTTTGCATTGATCGGTCGGATTGTAATAAAAGTTTCGACTGAAACTAACACGGTGTTTCCGATCTCGTGTCGAACGGATTGAACGTACGATTCGTTCGGCAAAAAAAAAGACGCAAACCATTATTAAGCTGAAGTGAAAGTCACGTGACGGGGCCACGAGTGTGAGATAGTTGCAATTTTCAAATTAACTTAATTCAATGGTGTTAATTTTTTTGCAACAAAAAGTAATTCGCTCCGGATGCGAAATTACCGTTTGCAACCGGCTCGAATTTGCTTTTCCTTAAAAAAAAAAAATTAGCACCCTTGAGAAGAAGTTCATTACAGTTTTTATTACCGACCGCGATATTTCACTTCCCCTTAACGGTGAGAAGTTGGAACATGATTTTCGTATTACATTTTCTAGATTTACATTTTCGCATAGCTGCTTTTCCATAAGCCGTCTCATCTCCGAAAGTAAATTGTCGAGCACGAGATAGTTTACGGATAACATTTTTCCGGTCATAAGTCAACCAACGGACTTTTTCGTAACATTTGAAAAATTGTTACTTTGGTCGTTTGGCGAAAAAACGCGCGAAACTGATAAACGGTGATAGGTTGAAATATGATTTTCGTTTTATATTTTTTAGATGTTTATTTTTGCAAAGCAGTAAACCACACGAAGAGTGCGATAGCTTATAGCCTGCGTCCACGACGACCGCCCTTCCTGCGAGTCGAGTCCGAAGGAATTGGAGTTACGTCCTCGATGCGGCCGATTTTCATGCTCGAACGGGCGAGAGCACGAAGAGCCGACTGAGCACCGGGTCCGGGAGTCTTCGTCTTGTTGCCACCGGTCGCTCTGAGCTTGATGTGCATCGCTGTGATACCGAGCGATTTGCACTTTTCCGCAACATCCTGAAAAAATCCATCGGAGAGATAAGTATAAATTAATAAACTTTATTGGGCGGAATACCGGTGATAATTTTATGAATTTGCAATGTACTCTCCATACTTTGAGACATCGTACATGTTAAGATACAATTTTTCATTTTCAAAGAGTAGCTTTATGTACCACCACTCGGAAACACACCAGAATAACTTTTTTTTTTAACATCGGGCCACTACGGGAGCGTGGATAGCTTATATTATTATTAATTATAATTAATAATTAGTCTATCTTTTCAAGCAGGACGCCATTCTAGACGGTAAAAAAGGCCCGCACATTTAACGTTACATTTTTTTTTCAATTTTTTTTTTTAGTTAAATATACATTACTGAGTTACTGATTTACTACAAGAAAAAAAAAATGTTAGTCCTTTAGAACACAAATATCTTTGCTAAATGTAGAAATATTCTTTGCCGCATAGACACAGTAAAATGAATTGTTCAATTTCATAATTATGCAAATTTGGACAGATTAAAAAAAATGTCCCAAGATATACCTGAGCGGCCAACATAGCGGCGTAGGGAGAAGCTTCGTCACGATCAGCCTTCACCTTCATGCCTCCGGTGACCCGAGCGATCGTTTCCCTGAAACATAAGATATTAATGAGTAAAAAGAAGCAAAAAATTTCGGGATCTTTGGGGGTCAAAAAAGCAGCGACTCCAAAACAGAGCTAGTGCGATTCGAAAGTTCTCACCTTCCGGACAGATCGGTGACGTGTACGAATGTGTCGTTGAAGCTGGCGAATATATGAGCAACACCGAAGACGATTTCGCCCTCGCGCACTTGCGGTCCGAGGGAAACCTGGACCTCCTCTTTCTGAACCTTTCCTCGTTTGGGTGCCATTTTTTTTTTACTGAAAAAGACGAAAATTAGTTTTTTTTTTTAAACAACGGATTAACTTTGATAAATCGAGAGCGCGAAAGTCCTCGGAATCGAATTGCGAGCGATGTTGAAGATCTCTTCGGTAAACTGCTCGCGAAAAGTGTCGGTGTTCGAGCGTTAGGTTAGATTAATCTGCTGACAGCCACCATTGAAAAAAACACATGAAGCCCTCGTCGAATCGTCCTATCTTTATCCACGAACATCCCGACGGCGAAAAATCGAATCGCCGATTGTTCAACGCAGAATCATTCTCGCTAACGAGCTTTACACCGTGGACACATTATTTTCATGAGTTCGTCATTAATTTACAAATAAATACGGCGAAATAGTACCTACTGCGAGCGATCGGATACAGCCCGTCTGAAACAGGAAGTTTAAAAGGAAGACCGCTTCCTGCGCGCAAAGATCGCAAGAGGCTAAACGCGTAGTGTCGAAACTAAGTTTATCGAAAATGTTCGCCAAGCTCGAAAAATATTCTTCTCCCCAGACAAGAATTCAAATAGTTTGTTAGTCGTGAAGAAATAAACGATAAAATGTCCCGATCGAATAAATTTGTCGCTATAATTGTGTTAAATATAAAACATCGAAACTTTGAATTAATACAGACCGCTAGCGACCTCTCGCGCTCGGTAGCGGAAGCTTCCGGCCGAGCGATGATCGCAAGAGGCCAAAAGCATAGTGTCGAAGCTCCGTTTGTTAAAAATTATCGTCAAGCTCGAAAAATGCTCATCTCTCCTGATAAAGATCCAAACAGTTTATCAGTCGCGAAAAAGGAAACGAAAAAATGTGCCGATCGAACAAGTTTCCCACTAGAATTGTGTTCAAATATAAAACATCGAAATTTTGAAATAACATTGATCGCGAGCGACCTCTCGCAGTCAGTAGCGAAGCTCCGTTTATCAAAAATCTTCGTCGAGCCTCGAAAATATTTTTCTCCCTGTATAAAGCTCCAAAGTTTATCGCTCGCGAAGAAATAAACGAAAAAGTGTCCCCGTCGAATGTGTTTATCGCTAAAATTGCCTCAAACAAAACATCGCCACTTCGAAATAACATTGATCGCTAGCGACCTTTCGCAGTCGCCAGCGGAAGCTCCGCACCGAGCGACGAGCGCGCCGTTGCGGCGACGGCCGCGAACCTCTTCGCCTCGAGAGGTGCGAGGCGTCGGCGTCGGTGTCGTGGGTGTCGCGATGAGTTTTCTCGTCCGAAGGTCGTTGTTTTTCCCACGAGTGGCGGTGGTGTGAGCGAGAGAGACAGAAGGCCCGGGCCGGGGGGAGCAGAGCAGAGCGGCGGGTGACGAAGGTGGCGCTACCTGACGAGTTCAGTCGATCATCGTCCTCGTATCGAGGTGCAAGCCAGCCAGCGGAGCGGAGGTCCCCTCTCGCCATATTTGTTGTTGTCGCCGATGGGGTTGGATAGAGGGAAATTGGCAAGTGCGGTAGTGCCGTTGAAGTCCGAGCATAAAGGATTCCCATTAGTTTATATCTGTGCGGGAAATACTCGGGAGGCGAGTCTGGGCGACGTTTGCGTGTTCGCGTGTCAGTCGTCGACTGCTCGGTAGTCCAAACGTGACAGTGACCGTTAAACGATGACTCGCGCCTAGAGTGGAAGCGATAAATAAATATATAAACTGGCGGGTTTACGGCTCAGCTGTCCCTCTATCGAGTGCGAGTGTGTGCCAGCGAAAAGTTTCCCGTGCGACTATTGATGTGTTGGGCTGTGCAGTGAGAAAAGTATTCGCTCGAACACCTTAGGGTTCGAGCCGAGAGGTAAGCTGGTCGCGAGAAATACAAACGCCACAACATAGCATCGAAACTTAAGGGAACAAAAAAAGAAAGACGAAAACATAAAGACAAAGGGTGGGGGGAGGGGTGGGGGGAGAGATGCATGCACAGTTCGTAACGGCGAGTACGTTTTGTAGCGTCAAATTTTTCACGATAGTCGGGAGAGACGTTTCGAGCGAGAGCGAAGAAAATAGCTCGCTAATGAGCGATATTTCGATGTGATATCCCGTCTGCGTTGCGCGCTCGGCCGTTGGTGTGCATTATAGTTCGGGGTCGTCGCACGTTCCTACTCCGGCGAGTCTGTCGACCTGCCAAGGTCCTTCTGCTTGCTCTCCGCTTGTACTATTCTCCTCGCGATGCCCATATGTTCTCTCCTCGCTCTCTCTCTCTTTCTCGCTCTCTCTCTCTCTCTCTCTCTCTCTCTCTCTCTCTCTCTCTCTCTCTCTCTCTCGCTCTCTCTCTCGCTTTTCTTTTTTATCGTTCGCTGCCATTGTAGACACGCAGCATTATGCACTGTGCGGGCGCGTATACGGCTGGGACTTACGTGTTGGACTGGTGGAACGGCAATCGGTTTGCATCGCGCACGGCCTTTCGTTTTCCTACGTGCACACACGTATATCTGTATATAGATATATATACACACTTTTTTAAATCGTAATTTCACTAACGTCACGCGCCAAGACCGGCGATACAATACCGCGGGAAGCGAGACCATTGTCTGACTATGCGTTCGGGTAAAAAAAAAAGGAAATCAATAATTTTATCGCAAAAACGTGGATCAGCTGTTTTCTCAGGTCGCGCGTTGACGCTTGATAGACGGCAAAGGGTAAACGGACGCTTCCGAGGTCGGTGCGCTTTCGCGCTGGTCAATTGGGCGCTAGATTTTTAAAGTCGTTTATGCTGACTTTTAGGCATCCGTCGATTATAGTGGATTGTTGATCGTATTACCGCGGATGATCTTAACCTAGACAAAAACATTAATCGTAATAAAACTGCAAAAAAATATTAACTGATTTGTGCTAATTTTCATAAAGTATGAGTTCAGTCGCTTCAAAGAAAGAATCTATTATTTTTGCTCGTTACATAGATATACGTGTATAAAAAATAATAAATAAATAAAATAATTTTTCTTTTACATGTACGTATATATATATTAATCGTAATTGCACTAGCGTCACGCGCCTTCCACCGGCGATCCAATACCGCGTAAACCGAGACCATTGTTTGGCAACGCGTTCGAGTGAAAAATAAAGAATCAATCATTTTATCGGAAACGTGGATCAGCTGTTTTCTTACGTCGCGCTCTGACGCTCGCGCCGACAGACGAGAAAGGGTAAACGGAGAGACTTTTAACGCCTGCACACGAAGCACGGAGACACCGAGAACGCCTGTAATATCGGGCCTTATGGCTCGTTAAAGCCGTTGGTTAGCCGCGAGATCTCGTCTCTCCGCGACGCTCGTTCTTTTTCTCTTTTTTAACGTTCGAACTTTTATCCACGGGGAATGCGGGTCTATCAATGCACGACCGTTTTACGTACAACTGTAAAAATAAATTTAAAAAAAAAAAAAAAGCAAACTTTATGCACCGGACTGGAAGTCTTTATGCGAAAACGGGTACATTAAATTTAATGTACAATAAATTATGATAAAAATTAATATACTTTCCCAATTAAATTAACATTAATTATTAAAAACAAAGCATTCCCGATCTTTGCAATACACTGAACTTTGAATTAAATTTTCATCACAGTAACACACTGAATTTAATATACCAGTTTTCGCACGCATAATTTCAATCCGTTACATTAAATTTCATACGAATTTTTTTTGTAACTCTATCGCGTGCTATAAATGTATTCCCGTTACGTTTATAGGAATCGATTTCTATCCAGCGGGCGTGAAGGGGAGTGGGGGGGGGGAGGGAGGGGAGATGAGACGAAGGAAAGCCGTTACGGGTCGTGATCGTGAAAAATTAAGTATAAAACGAAGAGTCGCGGATTAAAATTGAGGGAGCGAGGGACGTTTTAATCGTCACAATAGGTGAAAGCCATTTGCATTATGTCATCGGGCGACGTCAGAGTGAAAGGCTTCGATCCCGTTGATAGGCGCGTAACGAAACACCGGAATGAATACAATTACTGCGAATCCAGCTGATATATATAGATATATATAATTTTTTTTTTTCTTCTCTTTCTCGCGGATACGGCTGAAGTCGCACGTGGGAACTTCAACGTCGTAATTACGCGTTATTCGTTATCGGCGAAATCGCCTGCGCGTGCCGATAATTGGCTGTATCGTTAATAGATGCGTTTTATTCGACGGATGGAAATTACAGCAACGAGTGCACGTCCCGGGCATTGACAGCGTATCATTGGAAGCGTCGTCAGTTTGAATTCAAACACGATAAATTATTAATGCACGTTGGGAATGTAATGTAGATTTTTTTTTTTTTTGGTATGCAAACAAGACGGTTACACTGTCGATCTGTTGTCGTATAGAATGGGATGTAAAAAATAATTTTCTCAACTAATATTTTTCATCTCATTTTCTTTGAAGAAAATAAAATAAAAATGTTTAAGAAAATACTATTCGAGTTAAAATGTCCACGATTTTTTCGGTGCGCAAAGTAAACAATTAGACTGCCGATCTATTATCGTGTAAAATAAGCTATAAAAAATTATTTTGTTAACAAATATCTTTCATTTTATTTTCAAAAAAATAATACAACATTTACTATTCGAATTGAAAATTTCGAGATTTTTTTGGTGAGCTTTTCAAATGCCATGGGAGATCGACGGAAACTCTTCGTGAACTCATAATGTCGAACGATATTCAACGTCGAAATGATTCGTGATTTACGATCGCCTGCGCGTGCCGATAATTGGCTATAACGTTAATAGGAGTATTTTATTCATTGGATGGAAATTATCTCGACGGGCGCATGTCCCAGGCATTGATAGCGTATCGCTGTAAACCTCGTCAGTTTAAATTGAAGCGCGATAACATTTGAAGACACGTCGGGCATGTAAAATAGATTTCTCGTTATGTCAACAAGACAATTGCACTGTGCCGCACTATTATCCTATAAAATGTACTGTGAACAATAATTTTTTCAACAATTATTTTTAACTTTAAGAAAATTAAATTCCTTTTTTGCTTCCTCACAGAAGTTAAAAATTTTTATTTTCATATTCCTCTCTCATAATGTTCCTCTCAGGAAGTCAAAAATCCAGACAGTGCTTTCTCATAGATGAAACCTCGCGAATTAAGGAGCATCATGAGAAAGTAATGTGAATATTTATATTTTCCATCTTTATGAGAAAGCCATATGAAAATTTCACTTTTTCAACTTTTATGAGGAATCGATATGAAAATTCCAATTCCCCACTTTTATGAGAAAGTAATATGAAGATTTCAATCTTCAACTTTTATGAATCAATACGAAAATTTTAATTCTCAACTATTACGAGAAGTAATATGAAAATTTTAATTTTCAACTTTTATTAATCAATACGAAAATTTCAATTTTTAACTTCCATGAGAGAGCAATAATAAAAATTTTATTTACCAACTTTTTCTTCTAACGGCCATTCGACTTGAAATTTCGTGGTTTCTCGGTCAGCCCGACAATGCCTCGGCCATCGCCGGAAGCTCTCGTGCAGGCCGATAAAATGAAACTGCATAGATTGACTAAAACGTGCGTTTGTTGTTATTGTCAGGTAAGAACGTGCTTCGGTCAACGTGGGTAGATATTCGGGACGGCGGGGCGGGGGGTGGGGGGCGGCGGCGGGGGGGGAGCGTGGCTGCTGTGGTGGATCCGCCGACGGTGAAGTGAAAGCGCGCGTTGTCCAGCATTTTTGCTGTCCATCGTGTCGCGGATAGATCGCACGACAATTAAAGCTGGCGGGCAACCTGGCTCGGTCCCCCGTGGTGGTGGGTGGAAGCGCTGGAGGAGCCGGAGCCGCTGGAGCCGGAGCCGGGGCGAACGGGCCCGGGGGTGTGGGAGCTCCCGGTGCGGCCGACGATGCCGGACAGGTCCCACCGATCCTCGACTGGGTCGATCCCGGCGATAGATTCTCCTTCGAGGACTCGGACCGCTTCGAGGAAGACTCGCTATGCAGCTGGAGCAGCGAGGCCGAGTCGATCATCAACAACTGGCGGGGATGGAAGCGACCGCCCGCCGGATTCGGCACGTCCAAGAAATCTGCGGACGGTGAGTCTTTTCAAAGAATTTACGTCATGTTTTTTTTTTTTTTTTTAACCAACGCGAATTTAATCATTTTAATCGAAAAAAATATAAAGATAAAAAACACATCTTTATCTTTAGATTAAAAAATATACAGTATAATAATAATAATAATAATAATAATAATAATAATAATAGTGAGACAGTATTATAATACTATGTGTCGTAGATAAAAATTTATTTTCATCTTAAATGGAAAAAAAATTATTTACATTAGTACAGAGTTATTATTATTATTATCGTTATCGAGTCTTTTTAAAAAATTAGATAATTTTTCTTTTTACAAACGCGGATGAAATCCTTTGGAAAAAATACAAATGTAAAAATACGTGTTTACCTTCGGATAAAAAATATATAGCATTAAAGTAATAATAATAATAATAAGATAGTATTATAAGATACTAATCTTGGGTAGATAAAAATTTATTCTCATCTTAAAAAGAAAGAAGACATTTTTATTTATATTACTCATGGTTGCTACGAACTTGGGAAACCTGGAAAACTGGGAAGAGTCAGGGGATTTGTTGGGAGCTGGAAAAGTCATGGAATTATTTTTTAAACCCTGGAAGTTTTTTTTGAACCCGATGTTTTTCGTTTTACCAAACTGGTCGACTATATGCACCATATATATGACGATGTAGTGATGTTATTTTCGTTGGGACCATTTAATATCGTGAGCTGAGTTTAATATATTAACAATCATTGTATGTTATATTTTACGTTATTTGTAATTGACCTTTCCTACCTTGATCGTTAGACTGGAAATATTACATTATTGCTCTGGAAAACCGGGAAAAGTCAGGGAATTCCAGTTGGAGAGTTTCGTCGCAACCATGAATTACTGCATTATTATTATTATTATTGTGTCACAATATTATAATGTTTACCGGCTGAGTATACACGACGATGCAGTACTTTGCTTGGGATTTCTGAAGTGCCGAACTACGAATGTAGGCATTAGCAGAAAAAAAAAAAATAAGAAGAAAAAAGAACTGCCTTCATTTTATAAAAACCGAGCGAATCTTGGAGAGTCAACTCTTCTTCCAATAACAAAACGAGCGCCGGTCCCCGGTGACCGGACACTCGTCGGCGCAAGTTCCCGCGCGTTCGTAAACTCTCGAGTTTCGCAAACTATACGTAACGTCGCGCGTTAAATTTTCGTCTCGGCGCTCGTGATACGCATCCGCGCGTGTTCGCCTCCCTCAAGGGAGCGAGAACTTGCACTCTCGAACAATTCATTCTACCACCCGGCACACGATAACCCCGTACACGCTATATCGACGTACATCCGTTACACGAAACCACGCGTTTTCGCCGCGATGCTTCATACTGAAAAACAAAAGGAAGAGCAACGTCGAGAAATAACGAGTGAGAGAAAAGAAGTACAGAGGAATATTTTTTTTTTTTTATCACGGATGGTTAAAAAATAAAAACTAAACGAAAGAGCAACGTCGAGAAATAACGAGTGAGAGAAAAGAATTACAGAGGAACATTTTTTTTTTTTTTATCACGGATGGTTAAAAAATAAAAACTAAACGAAAGAGCAACGTCGAGAAATAGCGAGTGAGAGAAAAGAAGTACAGAGGAATATTTTTCTTTATCATCAACGGTTAAAAAATAAAAATAAACGAAAGAGCGATGTCGAGGAATGACGAGTGAGAGAAAAGAAGTACAGAGGGACAATTTTTTTTTATCACCGTTGGTTGAAAAAAAAAAAAGGAAAATCTATGGAAGAACGAGATAGATGAAAGACGTAGGAGAGTCAATGTTGCGGAATCACCGGCTTCGGGACAAAGAGATCGTGTAACGTGCGTAGCTTGTACGTACAGAAATGACGGGAGAAACGAGCCGGGCACTTCGGACAGAACGTACGAAGACCGCTTTCCCGGCGAAGGAGAAGAGGAGCAGCATCATCAGAACGCCTCCCCTTTATCCCCTCCTCCTGCTCTTTGTTTTCGTCCCTTCTTCGTCTCTTCATTCTCGCGCGGCTGCCGTTGCCGCTGCTCGAGAGAGAGAGAGCCCGCTCGTCTCTCTTTTGCCCTTTCCCTCCTCCGGTAGTTCTCAAAGCGGCGCTCGAATTCTCTTGGCTCTACCGCTGGCGCTCGCTACACGAACGGTTACTAGCTGCACGACATTACATCCTTGTCGGAACGGCGCTTTGTCACCGCCAGCACGCGAAGCTATTGTCCGTCCCGACCGAGCATTAACGATCATCGTAGCTCGGACGGCGCGTTCGGCTTGCCCGCCCGCAGCGCACCCTGCGTTACCGACCGAGCGCTGCGCGCATCCGGTATAGACAATAACACATTTCTCGAGCCGTTAAGAGCGTGTGCAATGCCGCGGTCGGTAACAAAAACTGTACTGAATGCCGTTTCGAGACCACAGTACGCCGACGAAAGTTGTGATTTACGATGCAAGTGCGGTAAAGCGAACTTTATACGCACGCTGAGAGGTGCGACTCGCTTCACTGTCCGCGCATGGTGTTCGCTTGCCCAAAGTACTTGACTCGTGCGTAAAGTACGAGATGCATGCGTAAAGTACGAGTCGCGTGCGTAAAGTAAAGGCCCGATGTGCACATGTGCGTAGTATTTACAGCACAGTTGACCGTAATGCGTCACTTACGCCACTCGCGGCGGGCACGAATAAAAGCACATCACCTTGAGGGGATGAACGTGTTTTTATCTGTTCAAAGTGAGCAGTTAAAAACGCCTTTACCGACGGAAGTAGGCGATTTCTTAGTTGCAAATAAGAATTGTTAATATGCTGCGTATGTTCTTCAAATCACGCGGGACTATGATGTACACATAAACGCTTCGGCGTGCAGTTTAATTTTTATTAAGAACGTACAAAACAATTATGAAAATCGAATATTACAATTTGCGAAAAAAACATGAACGTAGTGTGGCGATTCACGCACCAGCGGCACCGCATCGTACTTTACATTCATGCGCTTTTTATCGGATCTGATCACTTCTCATAAGTGAACAGTAAAAGTAAACACAGAATACACTTTACATGGATTTCTTTTGTCTAATAGGCAGTGTTAAGATTTTGGAAAATTCGGGGAATTTCCACGTTTTTACGTATTTGGTTTTACGCACGAGAGTTCCAGAATATTTTTTAACCTGCAAAATTTATGCCGTTGAAGTTTTGAGCGGCCATATTGGTTTTCGCGACAATCTGTAATATTCGATGTTCTTCATTACTTGGACCTTTTCGACAGAAATTCAAGTGCACACCGAAGTGTTTACGGCTAGTATTACAGTCCTGTAAAATTTGAAGCATACGCGCAGTACATCGAAGATGTAAAGTAGATTCTACGAAATCGCTTCGCTCCGTCGGTAAAACAGGACGGTCCGCAGCCTCTTTACTCGCCCCGTTCGGCTCCTCTTGCGATATTGTTCGTCATCTTCAGCGTCTTCATCTTATACTTAATTTCTTGTTCTTATTGCCAGTCGCTCTTTTTTCATTACGCGCCATTCGGTTCTTGTTCGTCTAAAACTGCTGCTCGTCGATCTTACTCGACGTCACGCGCGTCCGTCCGGCGTAACGAGAGAGCGCGTTTGTATTGGCCATGCTCTGACCGAGGACGCGGGACAAACCGGACTGTGCGAGTATATTGAATAAATCGTGGCGTTTGATAAATCGGACGGCCATACGAATGTCTCTCGACTATTCTCGACAAAGCCGATGACGAATGAAGAAAAATTGTACAAGAAAAAACGACGCCCATTTTGAAATCGGAATTTATTGTTCGCCCTTTCGATAAGACAATCATCGTGGATCGATGCACACAAAGTTTTCGTAAAATTTTACGAATCGCCATATCGAAGTTTTTCTATACGTAAAACAAAAATGTATATTTGTATGAATATATACATTTTTTAAATTATATATATTTTTAAGTTAATTTTTAAATTAAGACTTAATGTTTTGTTCTACCGAGTATTAATTTTACCTACCGGTTTTTTTTAAATGCTATTACGGTTTCATTAAAAAAAAATAAAATCATCTCACCGCGGAGAGCACGAGCGCGAGCGGGACTGTAACGAGTATATCGAACAAACCGGACACCTACAGGCCGTGACGAAAGAGAGCGTCATCCAAGCTATAACCGCGCGGCGCTGCAACACGAGAGCCTCGCTCGCACTTCGCGCGAAAGTGCAACCAACGGAATCCCTGACTCACGGGAGATATTCGTCACCCTCGGTGATTTATGTTCCGTTCCCCACCTCGTGGCCCATCCGGTCACTATTTTTCCGAAAATTAATTACGCGCTCTCCGAGAATTGTTATTATTTATATCCCTCGAAGACACGACGATCGACCCGAGCAGAGTTTTCCCGCTTCAGCTCACCGGTTCGTCCTCTTTGAAGCTCCTTTGCGTTTCCTTTCCATTAACTTCTTTTTTTTTCCCTCGCGCGCTCAAAGACCTCTTCCTCGAATGCATTGAAAGCTTTTTCTTTCCATCTTTCCGTGTGCGGAGAGCCTCAGGGTCATCGAAGATACATCAAGCGAGGAAGCAGTTTTAGGAATAGAACTTTTTTTTATTTTGCTTCCTCATAGAGGAAGCTTCGATTTCGTGAA
This sequence comes from Amblyjoppa proteus, assembly GCA_963922035.1. Lineage (NCBI taxonomy): Eukaryota > Metazoa > Arthropoda > Insecta > Hymenoptera > Ichneumonidae > Amblyjoppa > Amblyjoppa proteus. Next base: position 4,415,874 of record OY998229.1, on the reverse strand, counting down.
TCTTTTGTTTTCGAGACTTTCGTGTAAACGCGTACGGAATGTGTTTCCCAACGTTGAAAAATCACGTTTAGAAAAATTCATCAGACGTGGTGACGAGATTAGGAACAATCAAAATTTTATTTATAGGGAATTTTTTTTAACCAAAAATCTACAATTGTGATCTTCAAAATCTTCTCGGCCACAAGTACGCTTCATGTCCTTCTCTTCTTACATGACAATTAAAACGTATATCTATATTATATATATCTATATTATCATTGGTTTAAGAAAAAAATCTTCGCGTCGGAATTGAAATTTGATTTTCATGAGTGTGAAAGAATGCTGCAAAGTAATTTGCTCTCGGCTTCCTCATTTATTATAATGTTGCTTCCTATGCAGAGAGCTGTGCGCAAAATTGTGATAAATAAGGAAGTCATGTGCCAATTACTTTGCATCATTTAAATATTTTTTTAAATAAAAAGTACCGAAAAAGAAAAAAATAGCTACAGGGTCGTCGCGTCGCGGAGTGGCGATGCCGCAGTTATCTGAAAGTCACGAAATTGGACGTTAGAAAAAAAAAAAAACAAAAACAAAGAAAAAAAATACTGCCTCGATTCGTGGTGGAAGGAAAGAAGTCCGCGCCGTAAAGACCGACGCCAACCGAGCCGCGAAAGTGAGATGCAGAAATACACCCAGTTACACGCTATATATACACATATATATATATGTATATAAATAAAATATATACATAAATATCGACCGCCCAATACCAGAAGGGCGTATGAACACATCTTACGCGCACTTCATACGCCCTCTTTACTTCAGCCCATAGATATATACTTATATATTATATATATATATATACAGAGTAAAGTATAAGGGTTGCCAGCCCGTGTTGCTCGAGTCTCGCCAATGCGGGGAGACGAGAGGCACTACGAGAGCTATGGAATGGAAGAGATTCGAGGGGGGAAAGGAGAGAATGAAGAGATTCCGAGGGTTCGACGACTACGGCTACGGAGATAACATATCTATATATCTGTTTGAGATAACGGGGCGGGGGAGTGAGAGGGGGGGCGAAAGAGAAGAATTTGAGGAAGAGCCGAGCGGAGGAAAGTTGAGAAAGATAGAAAGTACATAAATAAACAGGTCTTATAAGGCAAGATTGGGCTCGGGAGCGAGGCGTGGAACAAAGGAAGGAACGGCGGCGTTGTAGGGACCGGCGTACAGGAACTACACCGAACAGAGACTACGGCCAGGGGAGTCGTGGAAACCCCGCTCTCTCGTTCCTTCCCTCGAAATAAAAGTGGAATTCTACCCACCCGGAATCGATATCCGAGCGGAACTTCGCGAACCCCTCCGTCGTGGAATATTCACAAACTCTGGGGGGGTTTTTTTTGTTACTCGGTTCAATTTCAATTTTATATTATTTTTTAAAAAATTGTTTTTTTTTAGAAAGTGAACTTGCTTTTTTGTGCACTCTGCTGTAGGGTATTTTTGTACGGAGATATTTATTTATTGATATGAAGTATTTTAATGAGAAACCTCCGCGCGCTCTCTCGTTGCTCAGCTCGAAATAAAAGTGGAATTCTACCCACCGGAAATCGATATTCGAGAGGAACTTCGCGAACGCTCCGTCACGGAATATTCATAAACTCTGTTAGGTTTTTTTTATGTTGTATTTTTGTTGTTACTTCCTTGGCGGCTCAATTTCAGTTTCAATTTTATATTATTAAAAAATGTTTGTCTCGTGCGGGAAAGTTTTTTTTTTGTTTAGTGCGGGTAAAGCTTTTTTTTTATTTTAGAAAGCGAAATTCTTTGTCGCATCCAGCTGTACAATATTTTGCTGCGAAGACAATAAATGATTTATTATCGGAAATAAGATACTTGAACGAAAAGCGCCGCTTCCAAAATCCTCGTCATTTTTAGTCGTTCGATCTCTTCTTCGTCGTTCAATCTCGTTGGCTTTGTCGAGGGACCTCGAGAAGATCTTCCGCCACGGCGAGAGAAAGACTCGGCGAACTTTCGACGGTCCGTCGAAAGGACGAACGATCGAAAGCGATAGGAGCTGAAAACGGGGCACACGACGTGAGAAACGACTCTAGCCTCCCCCCTCCCCCCTTCACCGCCCCCCTTCAGAGTCGTGCTCGGTTCCATGGTCGGGAAGAGCGGAGCGAGGTCGTGGAAAAAGTCGAAAACAAAGGGAAAGGGAGTCTCTGTTGTGTTGCGCTGTTGCTCGCTGCGTCCGCTGTAGTTTCGCCTCTCGGGCATCCTCGATCGCGTTACCACTCGTATCGTGAATCGGACCGCTGTCCTTTGCTCCCACTCGCCATTCGCTACCGCCTCTTCCCCCCCCCCCCCATCCGCTCCACGTGTTTCTTCGACGTTTCTTACGAGTCTCTCTGTCAACCTCTTCGCAATAGCGATTCATCCGCTATTCCCGAAGGCCGACCGAGTATGCTGCATTCGATCGCCTTCAACCACCCGGTCATTGAAAGTTTACATATATATATATATATATTTCATGAGATTTATATATGTATATTCGCTTCACCAAAAAGAAATCATATATTACAATTATTTTGCCATTATTTTTTGTGGTATTTTCGATATTCGTAGGTTTTTTATTTTATTTTTTGGTAAGCTAAAAAAAAATTCTTCGAAAAAGCTGAAAGAATTCCGAAAAATGCAGAGTCGCGTATGATAATGCGTCGGGCGATAACCCTGAAAATCGACTGATATTTTCTTCTATTTTATTTCACTGTTCTTCTTCGAAAAAAATTGAATGTGACACCGACCCACTTCGGCGCGAATCTTAAGATTTTTTATACATGACAGAAGATTTTTCAGAATCTTCTTCGGATTTTGAAATTGTGGCGATCAGTAAATTCATTTTTTTAGATCATAAATAATTGTAAACAATTTCTTTTCAATCTGAGCGCTTTTGAGAGTTAGTTCAGACACATTATAAATCGCGGGCCCAATCCAGGATGTGAAAGATTAAACCCAGCTCGAAATGGCATGGAACGTCCCATATATAACAATTCCTCCAAACATAAATGATATATCATAACAATAATTATTTTATTTTTCGTGGTAGAGAAGAGCGGGATAAAATGGGAGAGTGGAGGAAAACGGGGCTGAAAATCCGTGTGCGTCGATGGGGTGAAATGGGGTGTCCAAAAATTATTGGAAAATTGAGTTTCGCCCTACCGTCCCATATTGCCCCTCTCTCCCCTATACGTATATCGCTAAAATGTCGTTCTGTGAAATGCACACCCTTTGAACACACACACACACACACACACACACACACACACACACACACACACACACAAGAATTATTATATACGAATTCGCTGCACTACAGATATACATCTATATAACGCAGAGAATGGTAATAAAGAGCATCACAGTCGAGAGGCTTCCTACGTCATTCAAAAGGTCGGCTCGTTAACGATTCACCCGTCGATAGCCCCCCCCCTCCGTGCCCCAAGCTCGTTGCTTTTATGCATCGGCAAACTACTCGAGCGTTATTAATTCTCAGCGCTTAAAAGGACTGCCAACTTCTGGCGTAAAAGAAAAAAAGAAAAAAAAATACATCGAGACAATTCCGACGCTGTATTTCATTCTTCGTTCCTCCATCGCCTCGACGATCGTTTTTCCTTGGCTGATATCAATTGCCGCCATATCAAGTTTCCCAAAGAAACGAATGTCCGTTTTTTCTTTTTTTTGTTCTTCTCGTGCGCCTTTAATTAAAGTAGCATAAATACCGAAGCATCAAAGAGGCCAGGTACGGAGGCGCTGTGGACGTGCGTCGATGGGCGAAGCAGCGCGAGAAACAATGCCGCAGGCCGGTATTGCCCAACGCTCGCGCGAAGACGGAGGAGGCGACAGTGGGGAGAAACGAGAACGATGCGAAGTTGTAACGAGGCCGCGCCGGTTCTCTCGCCGGGCGGCCAGGCCGTCGGCAGTGGGCAGGGTAGAAAGCCTAGCTAGAAACTACGGGGTTCGGGATACGCGGAAGGGAGGGAGACGGAGAGTTTACAGGCGTCGCGCTCGGGGAGGCAGCGGGCAGGGCAGCAACACGGAGAGCAGGGGTGAGTGAGCCAGAGCGCGATGGTCGTCGAGGTCGGGCGGCGGCGTTGAGGGGGGGGGGGGGGAGGGGTCGTGCGCCGGGCCTCGGGTCGATGCTACCCGTTATACGTGTGTGTGTATACCCCCCCCTCCACCTCACACCCCCCTCTTCGATACAGTAGAACTTTTCGTAAGGGAACTTAAGGGGATGTGGCACAGACTCAGTAGGTAACAAATCCCTATTTTCTTCCCTATTTTCTCCAAAACGACGGATACGACGAGCAAAAGCAAATTAGGTTTTCGTGCTTGTATCTATCGACTACAAACACCTAATTTGATTTTGGTCGAAGCATCAACCATCACGGAGAAAATAGGGAAAGCGATTTGTTACCATCGGAGCACTGTTACGTGTGTGTCGCATGCCCTTAAGGCGGTGCGAAAGTCACTTCTTCGAGCGCGCTCGGTCGGTAACGAAGAGGGCTTTCGTACGATGGGTCGATCATGCCCGTTACACACGTAGGACGCACGTGTGTAACTCCCCACCAACTCGCGGCTAAAAATATTATTTATTTGATTAAAACAAATATTTACTGGCTGAAGGACTGCGGTCGACGGCCAATTGGCAATATCCAGTATAGATGTAAAGAGAAGAGATTATTTGATATTAAAAAAAAAATCTGTTACTTGCTATGTATTGTTAATAAACACAACTACTACTAAATATTTATTTGATTAAGATAAATATTTATTTGATGAAGATAAATACTTATTTGCGGATGTCGGTCAAACAAATAAGTTTTCTGGGTGCACTCCGATAGATTAGAACTTTTAGTAAGGGAATTTAAGACGGTGCAAAGTTGACTTCCCTTACGGCGCTCGGTCGGTAACCAGAGGTCATACAACTTTCTGGGTCGGTATTCATGTTGTACTGAAAGCAAGTTAGGTTTGCGGTTTGAGGAATTAAATCAACGGTGAAAATTCGTCAGGACCGTTTGAAAAATCGATTACAGATTTCATTACCGACCGTGCTATTTCACATGCTTTTGACACTGACGGAGTTTCGACGAGGTTTGAAGTATTAATGAGCGAAACATATTTTGAAAATAATCCTCCCTCCTTTAATTTCGATCGATCAATTTAGCCTATCTCGAAGATCCTTAAGAATTTTTTAGTATTCTCATTCGTGTTTATTTATTTCCGCCTTTTTTTCGAATTCGTACCTGTATTCACATTTCGCCGCTCCCCACCCCCTCGATATTTTTCCCTCGTGAATAATGAGCGCCAATTGAAGTTCCGCTAAAAAAAAAAAAAATAAATAAAAAACCCCGCCAACCAGTGATTTCGCATCGGGATACGAGGACAAGCGTAGGCAGGATGCAAAATAACATTGGAACGAGGAGTATCGTATTTTCGGACGTCGGTTCGCTCGCTCGCGAGCGTTGGCCCCTCCCCTCCCTCGCCCCTCCTTGCCGAACTATTACATGATACAGCCCGGCACAACTATACCTATATTTGTGTACAAGATCCGTTGCTGTACGATTCGGTGATGCTCGTTTGGTTCACGAGACACTCCGACGATGGCCCTCCCGGTCGGCTAACGAGCCGTGCCTCCGACGATCGATTTATACACTTCACCCGCATTATCGTCGATCGCGATCGTTTGCGATACGATAATGTGTCGTAAATTTAATTAAAAGCCCGCGCCGCTCGCTCCGTCCGTTCCCCGTTCGGTGCCGCAGATAGCCGAGAGCACAACATCGGTTGCAGAGCCAAACAGTACTCTGCACGCTCACCGTACTATTGTATACATATATATGTGTATATGTGTATATGTGTGTGTGTGTGTTATTTGTATACGCGCTGCAAAGTCTATAAGAGTGGAATTGCCATTGCAGGCATCGAGGCCAGCAACAGTGTATGGTAACTGTATACGCGAGGAGCTCGGGACGGCCTTGGCCAGCGACCTTAATCCTTTCCCCCGACCTCGTTCCTCGCCGTATAGGTCTGTGTGTTTGTGTGCTCGAGGAATCATCGGGAGTTTAATTCGCGGGACAAAGAACGACTTTGTTTTTTTTTTTTTTTTTTTTTTTTTGCGAATAAAGAAAAGCTGCGATTGTGTAAATTTAAACGGCGTGAAAGTCTACTTTCAGCTTCCGTTTGTGAAGAAATATTGCGGGTGGCGGGAATACGTTGGACTCGAGATAATTGGATGAATGAATAAAGGAATTAAGCGATTTATCGTTGAATGTGAGACACTGTAAAAAATGGTTTGAACTTTTTACAACTTATTGTCCAGAAATGTTGTCGATTTTTTTTTTTTAGTCGCTAATTTTCCGATCGCAGTATTCGACTCTGGTTTCGCTAGGGAAAGTGCTAACTAAAATAGTCAGTGACACGGGAAATGTAAGGACAGGTTTGCATATTCGAACACGAATAAAACTTTTTTTTTTTTTTTTTTCACTGTGCTGGAGTCGTTCAGACGCGTACTGTGAAAAATTGTAAATTGAATGCGCCCCGGACTAGAAGTTTGCATGCAAAAACTAGTACATTAAATTGAATGTACAGTTGTGATGAAAAATGAATGTAGTGTTTCGTTGACATTAAAGTTAAACTATTTAAAAATAAAGTATTTCCGATGTTCTTTAATACATTGAACATTAATTTTCCATCACAATTGTCCATGAAATTTAATATACCAGTTTTTGCATAAAAACTTTCAGTCCGATGCATTAAATTTCACACAATTTTTTTTACACTATATATTTACTACATAGAATACTAAAAATAAAACAATAATAGACCTAAAGCGAATCGAGGCAACTAAAAATAAAGACAATAATAACAATGCTAACAATAATAGTAATTAAATGAAAATAAATGAAAAACAAAGATTGAACATAAAATGATGGTGGAGGGTGGGTGAGAGATTTTGGCGAATCGACAAATCTTCGAACCACGAAGATTTCACTTCGTTCTTTGGCACTTTTTTTTTAAATCTCGAGAGAGAAAAAGTCGGTGATTATTTCTTACTTTGGTCAAAGTTCCGTAGATGCATCGTACAGAAAAAATAAGTCAACATTGGAAGGGAGGCGAAGATCCGGCAACTGACCAAAATTGAAGTTAGATGGAACTGGAAAAAAAAAGTTCCTGCGCGATGGCAGCAACAATGGCGGCGAAGTATACAGCTATAACCGTCGGAAACCCATTAATCACTCTTCCGCCTCGGGTTTGTCAGCAAAGACTTTTTTCAACGATTCTTTTTACTTTTTCATTCTTTTTCTCAATAAATAGAGGCGACATAGGCGAGAGGAGGCGATATACACGGGACAGGGAGAAGGGTTGAAAAAAATAAGATAAAATAACAAATAAAAGCTTTTCGAAGGAGGAACGGAAGAGCTCGATCATTTATGAGGTCGCGCCAGGAGCAGAAGAGTGAGGAAGGGAGGTCGTAGAACTCGTTAACGGGCCACCGTGACGTTAACTTTTTCTACTAGCGACTATACATATAGATATATAGATATATATGTATATATCTATGTATATATATGTCATGTCCCACACATACACGTGTTCGACACTTTTTAATTTCCTCCAAGCTTCTCCTCTTCCCTCGCTGGTTCCCTCCGTATACTTTCTATATCTTTCCCCTCATGGGCGCTCTCTCCGATGGAAACAATAATTGAGCAGTACCTCGACCCTTCGACGCCGACGAGACCGGCGGGACCATTGAACCCGCGATATTAATATGGACGAATGCATATAACTTTGCGCAGCATTGTGCTTTCCACGTATCCATTTATTTCATATTTACGTTTCCATGGTTTTTATTTCTTTTATCCAAAGCAAAATTTTTTACACATCAAAAAATGTATTCATTTTTATCCTAAACACGAATTTAATGGTGACAGACTAGTTTTGTCGTACGCTACAAAAGCCTGTTCCTGTTTTTCGATTTATTTATTTATTTTTATTGATAGCTATCCTGATTATTAATTAATCACGACAATCCGATTGGTTGCATCGTAAAAAAAAAAAGACCTTTCTTCCGGAAATCGAAGCCCAGCTATTTCGAGGGTAGCTTAAATTCATTTATATATATATATATATTTTATTCATTAATTTTCATTACCGGTTATCCTGATTATTACTTAATCGTGACAATCGGGCCATTTATTTTATCGCCAAAAGAAGAACCTTTCTTCCGGTAACCGGATCCCAGCTATTTGGAGGGTAGCTTAAGTTCGGCCGGCAACTGGTGGGTATGGAATATCGAGGAGCACGCTTATCCGGCGTCTTCTTTGTCGTCCTGAACAGCCGTCGGCCTCAGCGAGGAGAGACGCTCTCCCGCTGGGCTCGCGTGCCTATTACCTTGCTTTCAGACACGCGCTCCTGGCGGAGCACACAAACTTCGCGACACACCGACGGGCTCTCTCCCCGTGCGCACGCACGAACAATGGAAACCGGGAGCTCCGCGTAATTACCGGATAGTTTGCTCGTCGAGCCTGTCGAGCGCTGGTATCTTCTTCGCTCCTGCTCCGCCTCCCCACGCTCGCAACTTCGCGAGCTCTTTGTGTCGTCCGACGGAATCGGACCCGGTAAGCACAGCCCGCGAACGTCAGCATATTTCTAATCGGCTACAGCGCCGCACACGAACGAATACGTACATCGGTGAACGAATTCGTTTTCTTGTTTACTCGCACAGTAAAAGAGGAACGGATGATTCGCAAATTGCGCAACATTTTCTTAAATTTAATTTTGCAGTGAAACAATTCAATAATTTTGCCAATTTGTCATTGACAATTGATTATTATCAATTAGTCGTTAAATAATTGTTATTGGCAATTAGTTATTAACAATTTGTTATTAACAATTTGTCATTAATAATTTGTTATTAACAATTTGTTATTAAAAATTTGTCATTAATAATTTGTTATTGACAATTTGTTATAAAAAAATTGTCATTAATAATTTGTTATTAACAATTTGTTATTAACAATCTGTCATTGACAAATTGTTATTAACAATTTGTTACTAACAATTTGTCATTAACAAATCGTTATTAAAAATTTGTCACTGATAATTTGTTATCAACAATTTGACACCAACAATTAGACATTGAACATTTGTCATTAACCGTCTCTCAATAACAATCTGTTATTAACCATCTGTCAATGACAGTTTGTCATTAACAATTTTTTATTAAGAATTAGTTACCAACAATTTGTCATCGACAATTTGTCCTTAACAATTTGTTACTTCTTTGGTTTCGTAGTTTAACTTTGCAATAAACAAAATAATTGAAAATTCGTTGACAATCTCGGATACGTCCCCGTCGCATCGGACTCATTCGATGTGCCTTGAGTTCGAACGTCGCTGAATCTTCTCGATTAAAATTTCACGAAACTATTCGGTCCATTGTCTCGTGAAAGTTGGTGTGGGGGTGGGGGGGGGGGGGGGGAGCAATTATTATTCAGCGACCGAAATCTAATTGTTCCGTACCACGGCGAACTCCACCTGAGCGCCGAAAGTGCTGCCCGAAGTGTACCGCTACTGTATATAGATGTGTAGTGCGCTTCTGTCGGGCGCGAGTTTGAGCCCGGGGCGGCGGGGGGGGGGGGGGGGGGGGGTGAGAACGGGATCTTTCGGCCGAGGCGCTCGGTGGCGAATAAGAAAAGCCGTTACAACATCCCCGGGCACAGAGAGCTAGGGAATGAGGCGGACTATTGGTCCAGTCCAACTATGCACTCCCCCCCCCCCCCCTCCCCTCCCCCTTCGGCCTCCCCAACTGCGCGCCCCCCGTCCAAGGGTGGTTGGAACGTAAATTTTCTTAACGCAAACAAACTACTTGATAGCTTTCTGTTGTCAGACGAGATGGGCCACCTCGTGGCGAACTTGTTCGGTTATCTGTGTAGGTGCATTGTGTATGTTTCATCGCTTTTCCGAAGTGGATCCCAACTTCCGGTTCGGAACTGGCGGCGGGTGAGCGGGTTTTCGGAGCTTAACTCGGTGCTACTTCTGGGGCGGACGAGGGAAACTGCGGGAAGAGGGGAAAAAGGTTCTTCTCGAGCTCGTGCAAATAGGGAGGAAAATGAGGCTGAAGAATGCTCGAAGGTGCAATCAAGTTTTGAGCGGAGAATTCTCTCCGACCGCTGGAGCACAATGTTAGTTGCAAGTTCGAGTTAACTGCGGTCCAATGTACGGGCAACTTTTTTTTTTTTTTTTTTTTTTTTTTTTTTTTTTCTTCCCAAGCTTCACGTTGGCTCTTCGGGAGCGAAAGGGCTCGAAGGTAATTGGAATACCAGCTGAGAACAGTCAAGATAGCGGCTTTATTTTTCTTTGAAGCGATTGTACCAAAAATTGGTGTGAATTTATTTCATTATTATTACCATATAATTATAAATTTTATATTCTATGAATATATTTTACTGTCTTTTTTTTTTTGTTGGGTCTGCACACTGTAAAAATATTCGTTTGCATATTAATACGAACGGTGTTGGAAGCTTTCTTTATATGAACTGTTATATGAACTGTGAAAGAGCTGGAGTGCGCACAGACATCTTTGAATGAATTAAAAATCGTGTAAAAAAAAAATTGAAATTTTTTTTTTCATGCATTTTTTTAATGAAAACAGTGAACCGTTAATCACGCATGCCGTGCGTGGAATTTTAGCTCGATTGGTCGAGACATTTTCCCACATACACATTCATACATACACACGTGCGTCCGGGAATTTTTTCTAATAATGATTTGTCGATGTTTCGAAATATTCCGAACACGTTTTCATAAAAATCTCGAGCATTTCTTTTTTCCATCAAAAGCTTCCTCTCTGACGAAGCAACAACGACGAGAAGAAAATATGTCAGTGACCCCCACCATGGCGCGTATAGAAACTCGTGAAATAACAGATGGTCTATGCGTCCGAGGGTCTCCCGAGGAATTTCTGTGCGCGGTCTACTTGGCTTACGTTCAACGAGACGGTCGTTAGCATTTCATTGCTCTTTCAGTGTCGTGTATGCGCGAACAGAGATTCATTGTCCGTTGCATATTGCCCATGGAGGATCTCCGTTACACTATGCACCGTTCCGATTGAACGCATAGCGAGGTACGAAGAAATGCAAAAAAAAAATTACGAGTCGAAAAACAAAACAAAAAAAATTCACCCTGTCGTGGAATCGAACCCCGCTCCTCGGAGTTGCCGACGGGGAGCCGCGGCCGTTCAACAACCTACGCTAATATCTCGCTGTGATGACGGAACGTGACGCGAATGTAATAATCTCCACCGTCAGTGTATACATGGGGCATTCCATACCGATTCGACCTACGTCGGACCCTCGACATGTTCAATTCGGTTGGTAATTCTTTGTAATATTGTTCTAACTCTAAAAATCACTTCAAATTTATTTTTATATTTTTATTTCTTTAATTTGCATTAATTACAATTTTTTTTAGCAGGAATAAAAAATTCTGAAAAATTCTGTATTAGATATGAACATTTTTAAGCCTAAACACAGAATGGTAAAACGTTTGCTTCCAGATGTTTTTTGAGCTTTGCTTTCTTTTTTTTTTTTTTTTAGTGAACACATTGTTAGCCCAAATGAAAAAATCTGAAAAAAATTCTCAAAAATCCTGTATAAGATATGAAAATTTTCAAGCCTGGAGCGACAGTGGTATCGCATTAGCTTCTATTTATTTATTTATTTTAATTATTTAAAATGATTTAAAATTATATATATATATTTTTTTTAACATTTAAGAGCTTTTTGGGGTGATATTAGGTCAGAAAGTACTGTCGAGCGTATGAAAGAGAGTTGAAAGGAAATAAAGAAACCTAAGGCGAATCAAAGCCGGTGGGAAATGGTAGGATATAATGATCGAATGTAGATATCAAGTGAAGAAAATTCATGGTAACCAAAGAATTGATCTATTGTACAGTATATGTAAAACGGTTATTGTATTCTAAAGCCTCAAAAGGCAAGAACGGTTAATAAGCACTGCCACTATTCATCTCCCGTATAACGAATTCAGGTCGTTCGGTGGATATTCGCGTGTTCCTCGAGAGATCTCCGTTACGAGGCTACGCGTTGACCCAGAAGCTTAATCTCTACGTCAGTGCGCTGAACGAAGAAAACAAAAAAAAATCCCATTCAAGGCTCCATAGTTCGAGTCACGTTATCTCGGGCTCGGTCCTTGCTCTCGCCACGAGCATCGGTGGTTCAGTGGTAGAATGCTCGCCTGCCACGCGGGCGGCCCGGGTTCGATTCCCGGCCGATGCAATTTTTTTTTTTTCTCCTTTTACTTCAATCTTTTTACGTAAACGAAATAATAAAAAAAAGACCACCACTGAACTCGTAAAATTTTATCGTTCCGCGCTGTTTTCGAGTGTCGACCGTCGCGAGAACAAAGAACGGGTCGGACAGGCCGTCGCAGGAAGTGTAACAGCGGCGTATAAGTTGCCTGTTTTCTCCTCCCGCGTATCTAATTACATCGCACGGGCGTAACGGAAATACAATACGTATTACCGGCTCGCAACGGTATCCAGCGTACACGATGCGCGTACGCGCGTTGTGTTTGCAAACGCAATTTTTTCGCTGCAGCCGCGCGAGTTTCATTGAAGACTCGGCCGCCCGCACCGACCGAGTGTGGCAACCGCGTTCGGACACTTTCGCAAATCGCTCCTTTCGGACGGGGCCGTGAATTTTGCAACAGTCCTTCGGCACCTTTTAGCGCGCTCAGCCGAGTTGTGCGCTTCGCCACCGACGCGCTTTCCACCGTCCCGTCGGCCAACTACCCGCAGACACTATTGTTGTTATAGACCAGACATCCGGTTGCGCCCGGAGTCAATGCGCTCCTGAGTTCGCGCGGCCCGAGTGGCGTTCTTTGTTTTTAAGATTTATTTTTATTCAAACAATCCAGTTTCTATTTTATCAAATTCAGTTTTACTTAAAAAAATTCAGTTTCCATTAAAAAAATTTAGTTGCTATTTTAAAAACTCAGTTTCCATTTTAAAAAATTTAGTTTTTACTTAAAAAATGTATTTATTCAATTTTGTTTTTAGCACAATTAATTTTGTGTCTCTAAACATTTATCTTTTACTCCGGGAATTTCGTCGCACTTCCTTGGATTATTGCCGACGCTTTTCTTCCGCCAATATCAATGACAAATGTTTGCGAAAAAAACGATACATTTATTCGACAAACTCGATGGACAACCGGTTCGGTTTCGCGGTAATCCATAAACGAGTTCTCGATCGTAAAACAATATTTTTCCCAGCAACGATCAACAGCGGCCTTTTTTTTTCTGCGAAAATCGACAGTCGCGACCCGTCGAGCTTCTTCAATCAATGTTTACAAAACAAACGAAGCCAGTACTTCAAAGACTCATTTCGAATTTTTAAATACCCTTTTTCATTTTTTTTTTTTTATTGATTTTTTTTTACCCCTTATTACATTGTTTTGCGATTCGTTTTCGTTCTGCACCGTACCGAGGCGAGCGGTCAGCGACGCCGGACTTGCGCGACCCCAACGAAAGGCTCCGGGAGATCGCCTCATTTTTCTTTCTCCCCGCTGGACACTCGGCCATTGTCCCTCTCCTTGTACAACCGTATACGATTTCCCTCAGCGACTTCGACCGCAGTCGGCCGCCGGCACAATGCCTCGGCTCGAAGGTCTCGAAGGCAACGAAGAGAAAGAAAAAAAAAAAAACAAAACAAAAATAAAGTTAAAAGATAAATAAAAATAAAATTTCACGCGATCCACGAAGATCGCGGAGAGAGTCACGGGAACGGATTCGCTATACCTGCGAACGTCTCTCGTTCCCCCCCCCGAGAAAGATCCGACAGGAAGAGGCGAAAAAAAAGAAAAAACAAATCGTCTCTGGCTCTTTCATGAACATCGTCGTCAAGTTAATGGTCCATACAACGGATGAGAATCGAGCGACTCCGACGGAGCGCGAGCGGACCGAGCCATGCCCTAGCGCACCGGGGAGAGACACACACAAATCATGACATCTGCCACGGGGAAAAGACGTCCCGTCTCTCCGGTCGGTACGTTTAATCGGGCCAGTAACCCGTTCTCCCTCTCGCGCTCAACCGCGACTCGAGCCAGAACGAGGAAATAAAATAGAGAAAAAAAAAGAAAAAAGAAATGGGAAATAAAATAGAAGATAGAGAGAGAGCTCGATCGTACCGCACACTCTGAGCCACCGACGGCGCATCCCTGCCAGCCGTCCCGATGCCCTCCGCTCGACACCGACTATTATCCTATCGCTAAGATCTTCAGAAAACGCGACTCGAATTTCTCGGGTGCGTGCTCTCGGTATTACACACACCGCATATATATATAAATATATATATATAATATATATAGATAAATTGATGCATATATGGGGCGTTCCACGTCAAATGTCCCTCACCCTCGTTTTTGTTCCCTATTTTTTTACGACGTTACCGATCTATAAGGGACTCGGAATTTTTTGCAGATTTTTTTTTTTACCCGCAGTGCAGTTCTAAAATCCTCAAAGAATCTATTCCGAAAACGCCTTTTTTTAACCTGAAACAATTGAGACGATTCTATGATTCAGAATACGATTTTTAGCAACCATTTTTCATAAGTTTATAGTTTCTGTCAAGTTGCAATTAAAACTATCGTTTTTTTTTTTTTTTTAATCGGTCATAACTTTCTCAAGTATCAATAGAGTTCGATTTTTCTGACGTTCGCAAAAATACCAGAACATCCGAATACAATTGATACCGTTTTGTAAAAAATCGCAAATTATCGAAGCAGACTCGAAAAATTATGATTCGAAAAACATCATGAGCTCCTTATAGGTTCGTAAGAAGAACATACTAAGAAATGAACTAAATCAGCGGTTCTTAACCTGGGATCCAGACCCCCAAAATACACGAGCGCGACCGCCTGTGGACCCCTAAAAAGAACCACTTAACTCAAATGGACAGGGATGAGGAACATGGGCTGCTGATTTGACGTGGAATGCCCCATATATATAAACACATATATAAATACACAGTATATGTATATATGTGTGTCTATGTGTATATGTGTATATATGTGTATGTGTATGTATATATATATATGTTTATGTGTACCTGAGAAGCGGTGGTTGCGAACTGTTGCGGCTTCGAATGCAGCTGATGGGATGCTGGGGCAGCTATATATACGGAGAGCCTCCTTAGGTTTGTAAACACGAAGTCAAGGACCGAAGCGGCGCGAGAGGCGACGCGGGGGAGTCCGCATATATATATATATATGTATATCTATCCTTCGTTTTCTTGTGCTCACCTACAGTCTTCCTTGTTATTCTTTTTGTTACTGGTATGTTTTCTTTTTTGTCGACGCTCTACGGGTTTGAGAATCCTCTCCGAGCTCAAACCTCGACTCCCTGCTCCCCCCTCCGATAGGGAGGGGGGGGGGGTGGTATTGGTACACGCTGGATATACGTAGCGGCGGACGGTGCTACAGTCGAACGACGAGAAATCCGGGACGCCGGATCGCTTCTTTGTCCCGCGAGAGATTCACGACTCCTTCTCTCGCTCGGCTTCTGGCGAGTCCGGCGAGCCTCCGTGTCTCTACGGCCCCACACAACTGTGCACACATGCATGTTCTTTTTGTTTTTTGTTTTTTTTTTTTTTTTTTTTTTTTTTTCAAAGTGAGTCCGATGTCTCGTGGCACGACGAAACCACTCGCTGCACTCTACCCTATTTATTCACCGACGTGTGTTGGCCAATGTTTATTCTTGCCTTTCTTCCCCGAAAAATCCTCCCTCGGACCGCTCTCCCGCTACCGGATCGAAGGTTCGCTAACCCCATCGGACCGTCTCGTCGCGCACATTTAATAACTTGTTGTTTTTTTTTTTTTTTTTGCACGACGCCGCGAGAAATATCTTGGACCTTCAGGGGAGAGCGCACATTACTTATTTATGACACAATGCCATAAATAAATAAATAGATGAATTCAATAAATTAAATGAACACATTTAACAAATAAAATGCGTAAATAGGTGTAAACAATAGAATGAATAAATAAATTAAAAAATAAAACGAACAAATACATGTCAAAGATAAAATGAATGAATTAATTAAAAAAACAAAAACAAGGAGAAGGCGATCCTCGAATATCTTCGGTGTTAGCTCGGTGCGGTAATCGGCAGATCTTGACCCCAAAAAGCTTCTCCCGATATTCTTGGTAGATCTCAAATCATATCTTAGTGTTTCGTGCCCGGGGACTTTGCGACACCGAGCGATAAGCCCGGGTCGGACGAGGCGTGTGATTGAAAGATAAAAATGACGTCGGGAAACGAGTCCGACCGGCGAACCGAGAGAGTCGCGTAAACTTAATGCAATCATGGAGACAATAGCGTCGGTCCCGTGGCTGGCTATTACCGCGGGCAATTCTCCCGCTCTCTCCCCCCCCCCCCGCCCCTTTCCCTCTCGCTCCTCGAAACTCGTTTTATTTTCTTAACGTTCCGACATCGCGGGAAAGAGATATCCAACGATCGATCGAGCCGCCTTCTCGGGGTTTATTGGAAAGCTCGTAATTCCGACACCCCCGTCGGTTTAGCGGTCGTGGGAGGTGTGTTTGGTGACGACCGATTGAGAACTCGGTAGGAAGACGGGGAGAGTCGTGAAGGAAACGAATAATGCCCCGGTGGAATCGAACTATCGCACCGAAGATATCGCTGAAGCCCTGAGCTGTTAGACATATATATATATATATATATATATATATATATACTTATGCTTGTTATCTTCGGCGCATTGAGTGGTGGAAGAAGAAGGAAGGCCTGCCCCGGGGAGGATCGCTTTAATTGATTCAATTACCGGGTTCGCTCTTCCGTTCGTTAATTTCAACCCCCCGTCTCTTGGCTCCCGCGGACTATTAGTTTGTTCCTCTTAATATTAGACTGTTATAGGGCGACTTTCCTGGACGTTTTGCGACCCTCGTTGTTCCAACAGTTTAATTTATTTAATTTTTTATTTTTTTTTTATACAAAATAAATCGTAAATAAAGACCATGATCTGTCGATAATGAAATTATGATTATATTATCAAATTATAATAATAATAATAGTACTAGTAGTGAATTTATTGACAATAAATACCGTGGAACAGCTCTTGATACATAACGAACTTAAATCACATGCACCTTCAGCTTCGGTTTGTGTTTCTTTTTTTTTTTATATTATTTTACGTACAGATATTTAAAATAAAGTTCGTCAGTTTATTTCTTCGTTGATCATTCCTTCAAGTCGCTTTAGTCGACTCTCCCGCGGACTATTAGTTTCTTCCTCCTGATATTAGACTCGTTGTTCCAACAGTTGAGTTCTATTTTCATTAAAAAAAAAAAAAAAAACAAAAACAAAAATGAAAAACAAACAAATATCAGTCGATAATATAATTATTATTATAAAATAAAAATTCCTCAGTTTATTTCTTTGCTGACCATTTGGGTTGCTGCCAAGTCGCATATATGTCGTCTTTCACTGTGTGTATTGTGTTTGATATCGGTTGTAAGAATACTTGTTATTTTCCAGCGAATAGTTTGGAAATATTATTATAACGATAATAAACAAAAACTAAATGAGTTAAATTAAAGAGGTTCTTATCTCCGTGTAAAATGTTTTATGCCCACTGGCACTGAACAAATAATGTAAGATACTTTCTTTTTCTACCCCTATAACAAACTGCCGCAAAGTTTCGATCGCCGCGACGTCTCGGGAGTAAAAAGTATAATCGTTCGACGACATCGATGTCGCGACGGATGTTCGCCGGCTTGATATATCGCGAGTCGTCGCCAGTCCTCCTGCTGTGTTTCCCGCAAACGCTGTTCGCTGATATGAATAAATTATCGACGGAACTCGAGTGCAAGAAGCGACCAGACTGTTGGGCGTCCGTTCGCCTACCGCCCGACGGCCGCAGGTGCGGATTGTCTCACGTGGGCTCGGACGCCCCAGGCTGTCGGCACTTTGTGCGTCTCCGAGCAAACCGGGCATGTTACGTCGACTTACAGCTTCGGGTAGTCGAGGCGGATTAAACCGGACGTACTGCTGCGCGTTTGTATACAATCACGATATGCTTTCGCGATTTCAGGCAACAAGCGGTCAATTCTTCGAAATCGTTTGGGCTTCACGAGACCGCAAGCGTAAAGGTCGATGGGTCGAAATTTGTTACGAGCTTCTACGAACCGGACTGTTTATTTTTATTTTGTTTTTTTTTTCTTCTTTTTTTTTGTGGAAGGGAAGATACGTCGGTAAAAGAGTTTTGGGGTGGGAAAGAGGACTTTGTGAGATCGGAAGTGTGAACGTTTATGGCATTTGGGAGATTGAGAGAAAAGGAGAGGTTCAAATTTGTCGCAAACTTTTACGAGCTGAGGACATTTATTAATTGTTTTCTTTTGGGTGAGAGGAAATGTCGGTAAAGCAGTTTTGGGATGGAAACGAGGACTTTATGACACCGGAAGTATAAACGTTTATAGGATTCGGTAGATAGAGAAAAAAATAAAGAAAAGGTTTAAATTTGCTGGAAACTTTTACGAGCTGAGGGTATTTATTTTAATTTTTTTTGTGGAGGGCAAGAAATGTCGGTAAAGCAGTTTTGGGATGGGAAAAAGACTTTGATACCGGAAGTCTAATCGTTTGTGGGATTCGGTAGATGGCGAAAAAATTACGGGACGGTCCAAATTCGTTGCCACCATTTATGAGCACTTATTTATTTATTTATATAAACAAATTTTTTGCTCGTGGATAAAAAATGTCGGTAAAGCAGTTTCGGAACGGAAGGGAGGACTTGATTGATTCAGCATCGCCTTTCCGGTCATCGAATCGACTTCGATAGACGTATTCCGGATTCTCCGTCCGTCCGGATCCTCCTGATTGGCTTTTGTCAGTCAATCGAGATGGGGGGGGATTCGGTTCGAAGCCGCGGTCAGCGCCGCAGGCGACTAGTTGCTTATGTATAGAATTCCGCGCAACGGAACAGCGTGAACCGGACGCAGAATTCGAATAGATCTTGTTACCAGCAAACAGATAGAGCTCGATAACTTAAATGAATAATACATTTATGAACGTGAATACGTTTTTTTTTTTACAAAACATCGCTCAAACAAATTTCACCCAAAAACAAAGTCTCTTTTTCCAACGTTTTACGCAATTTTTGAAAATCATAAGCGAACCGTAACGACGTTCAATTTTACAAAATTGCCGATTTTTAGCGGTTGTCAGATTTTCTTTACCTTCACCTTAAAAAAAAAAAAAAAAAAAAAAAAAAAAAAAAAAAAAAAAAAAAAACCGATAGAACGACCGTCGAGGGTGCAATAAAAAGGTAAACAACTACTGTGCGGAGCGTGAAAGAGCCGAAGTCGACTGACACTAAGAAAGAAAAGAGAGGCGGATAAGGAAAGAAAAAAATGTAACGAGACGCGCGCAAACAGGTGTCGATTGTCGTAGGGAATTAAGAAGAGGAAAAACAAATGCTAATTTAATCGTTCAATTTCGAGCCTCCGGGGAGTGACTTGCATCTTAAGTCGAAACGTAATCTCGGGCGTTCGGGAGTTTCGAAAGATTCGAAATCGTCGAACGTTCGAGGCTACCGAGCTCGTTGCACCGGCCTAAGACCAACTCCGGTGTGTTGTGGCTGGAGGAGCACGTTTATGACTCCGAGTGAGTTATATTTTGCAACGCGGCCAGGTGTGTTACGAACGATACCGGATACACCGGGGGCTTTAACGCACGCTCATATGAGCCCGTTCTCGTTCGCCGAGGCTCCCGGCTAACAGTTAATGTTACCATATGTATACACGGCAATAATTCACACTATTCCTCTTCGTTTCTTTTTCGCAACCACGCACAACCTTTAGTAATAAATCGATTCAGTAAATAATAAAAATCATAATAATAACAATAATCAATACGGTTTTTAAAATTGACGATTTTAGCAGTTGTCGGATTTCTTTTATTTTATCGGTACAAAAAAAAAAAAAAAAAAAAAAAAATCCGCTGCTACGGCCGTCGAGGGTACAAAGGGCATAACTACAGTACGGAGCGTGACAATACTCATAATAATAACAATACTCGTAATAATCTACGTCTACGTAATAATAAAGTTCATATCGATTGGACATTCACACTGAAACTCAGAGATATTTGCACGGACACTCACAAATGCTCACACATATACTCACACAAATACTCTCACAAGTACTCACACAAATACTCTCACAAGTACTCACACAAATACTCACAGATACTCCCAGATGCTCGCACGGATATTCACAGATGCTCAAAGATACACATACGGATACTCACGAATACTTACAGATATTCACAGATACTTATACGGATACTCACGAATACTTATACGGATACTCACGAATGCTTATACGGATACTCACGAATACTTATACGGATACTAACGAATGCTTATACGGATACTCACGAATACTTACAGATACTCACACAGAGCCAACATAACTGCTAGTAACGATAATAATAATAACAAAATAAATTAATAATTGGGTAAATTGGATATAGTATAAATTAAGTTTATCGGTATAGAAAAAAAAAGGTGGAGGGATGAAATTAATGAAAAAGTGAGAGTTCAGGGCCAAGTTCGAGCGCGCCGATAGTCAGGTTCAGATAACCCTGCGGAGCGGGTACACGCTCCTTTCTCAGCACGTTGCTTCTGGTTTCTTGTATTTTTTTTTCTCCTCACTTTCCGTTTTTTTTTTCATTCGTTCGTTCGAGGCTTCGGGTATAGGTGCACGGGTGGGGTTGCGCGCGGGGCACACGGGATGCGCGACGTCCGCTCGTAGGGGTTCAAGGTCGTCGAGTTTACGAGGGGTCGCGACGCCGCGAGGGTGAGGAGGGCGGCCAAGGGGGAAGGGTTCGACGGCACTGATCTACCCCTCGAATTCTCTAGATCCGCCCGCTGGCTTCGACGTCCGCTGTCGGCTATATCGAATACCCGGTGATTCTTCGACAAAGGATTCGCCGAGTTGGCTCGCCACCTCCTTTCATTTTTCTCTCTTTTTTTTTTTTTTTTTTTTGTTAGACCAAAGTCTTTCCGTGTCAAAGAGCGAGTCGAATATTAAAGATGGAGAAACCGGCGATCCGATTTAAGGCGAAAAAGATAAACAGCGAAAATTGTGGTCCATATTGACCTCTTTCAGCACGCGGGAGAGCCAGCGGTCAATTCAAGGTCACCGACCAGCCTGCCCGGTACAACACAGAAGTCTTCGGACGGGAGACGCTTTGTTTTTTTTTTTTTTTGTGTATTTTGTTTTTTTTTTTTTTTTTTTTACGTGACGACCTTTTCCGCACGTCTTTGTGACCGTCGTCTATAAGGCAGGTCGGTGAGTTCCCGAGTGGAGTATCTCGACGGTTAGTCCGACCGCTCGAGACCGTTCGCCGAAACGCCGGCGAACAAAAGACTGGGGAGAAAGGTTTCCGAGACGGTGCGAGGGACTTTTAGCCCCTAATATTTTCACGAGCTCGGCCTGAAATAATATTCTACACATGTACCGGGTGGCTTGCGCGGGAAGACCTGGTTAAAGAGAAAAAAAGAGGAATGGAAGAAATTGCACCGTTGTTCACTTTCTGAACCCGACGGATTTACCGTAAATCGGACGGGCAATATTTGGAGCCTTTTTTTTTTATGAACACTTGCGATGAAAACTAGAGAACTTTCTCACTTAAATGGATCTTTAGAGAAACAAATAATCGCCTCGGCGATTTATTCTTATCTATATTTTATACTTTTTTTTTTCGATATCGAACCACTTTGCCGATTCGACGGCGTTCGATTACATAACTTATTCACAAATAACTGTGAAAATATTTATAAATTTGTGAACCGAGTGTTTTTTTTTTAGATAAAAAAAAATTGAACAGAACAAGACAATAAGAAGAGAAATAAAAAAAAAGAACCAACAAAAATTAAAAAAGAAATTGTTCCGATTTTTTGTCTTTCAAAATTGACAAATTTGTCGTAAGTCGGACGGGCGATATTTACAGTTTTTTTTTTTTTTCTCTCAATGTATGAATCACAATGATAAACGAGGGAACTTTTTTTCTTCCATGGATCTTTAGAGAAAGAAATAAACGATTCGTCGGTTTATGCTTATTGTTATTTTCTATTTCTTCAATATCGAACCACTCTTCGCGCCGTCTTATCGACGGATTCGCCGTCGTCCATTCGCATAAGTTATTCTTAATTAACTCAATATATTTATGAATTTCTGAATGGCGAATTTTTCTAGATTAAAAAAAAAGGAAAAAAAATGACAACACAACAAGACGATGCGAACAAAAATAAACCAAAACTATGAAAAATAAATACCGTTCTTTCACCATGATAAGTTTAAATAAGTGTTATTAATAAATTTCTGAGGAGCGTATTTTTTTAGATTAAACAAAAAAAAGAAGGAAAATGGAATCAAAACAGGTCAATATGAACAAAAATATGAAAAGCAAATACCGTTCTTTTGCCATGATATACCGGTCCTATAACCGCGAAAATATTAATAAATTTCTGAACGGCGTATTTTTCTAGATTTAAAAAGAAAAAAACAGGATAATAGAAACGGAACAAGAAAATTTGAAGAGAAAAAAAAAAAAGAATAAAAAATTCTTGCGAAGGGTACATCGAAAGTTGAAGGGTATAGCATCGAGCGGTGTTATCCTCTTTCTCCGTGTGTATATATTCGTACGTCGAGCAGAAGCTCTGGGTCTCCATAGCGACGGTATCGATTCCCGTTGCCTACGGGATACTGTGCGAAATGATCCAGCGATAGAGCGAGAGAAGCGGAGCGGCGAGAGAGAGAGAGAGAGACGTAGAGGACGAATGGCGGTTACCATCCGGGACCGTTAATGTTAGTGTAGGCTCGGAGTTGTGGCTCGCCGACGTAGCGCATTTCGGGCGAACGATGTAAACTGCGAGGGGGCGAGGGAGACGCAGAATGGGCGACGAACGTGTGCGAGCGAGTGAGGCAAACTTTCGCTCGCTTCGAGCGGAAAGAAAGAGGAAAGGGTTTCTGAGTGCCAACGAATTCGCTGGGGCGATCGAAGGGGAGGGGGAAAATGGGACGGAGATTTTGTGTTTACAGAACCGATCGAAACGTATCTCTGCGATGCAGTGGGAAAATTATTTTTAAATGTGATTTTTTTTTATTCTTATGTTTTGGAAGATTCCGAAGACGTTTTCATTAAAATCTCGACATTTCTTTTTCACACCATAACAAAGCTTCCTCTACGAGGAAGCAATAGGGTTTGAATTCAACGTAAAAAAATCCGGTCTACAATTACGAATCGAGATTGCATTCAAAAGAAAATTGAATTGGAAAATGATTTTCCAATTCATTCGGTGCAAATGAAGCATTGTTTTGGTAAACGATTATTTGCTTCGATCGATTCAAAATTTTGTCGACTCAAACAAACGTTTTTGTTGGGACATTAACTTTGAACAAATGGCAAAGCCCATTGTTTAATGTCAATAATTTATATTTTTTAGTGTACGGTTTTTTTTACTTGGATTTTAATCTCCAGTCTTGAGAATTCTTTAGAAATCAATTTTCCGGTGTGAAAAATTGAATAAACGAAAAATTTCGAATCACGTCCAGGCAAATAATTTATTTGACGGACAACCGCAAGTAAATTTTTATTTGTTTTAAATCGATATGTTTTTAACCCATTGATTTAGATAAATATTTAAATTTCGCAATCATTAAATTTTTAATCGGCACCGAAAAAAAGTACGAGCGATGTGGCTGAGCTTTTGCTCGATTTGAGCGAAGAGAAAGAGGAAAGGGTTGAGCGCCAACGAATTCGCTGGGGAGATCGAAGGCCCGGAGGGAGTGGAAAAAGAGGATGGAGGTTTTGTGATTACAGAACCGATCGAAACGTATCTCTGCGATGCATTCGTAAAAAAAAAAACCAAAACAAAGATCGTCGGTGCTTCCCGCTGAGATTATTCCGTTGGACGAATCTGTCGGTTTTTTTTATCGGATAGATTCAGAATTTCTACATTTTTAGGTTTGAATACAACGTAAAAAAAATCCTGCGTAGAATTGACTTTAAAAGAATCCCAAAGACCGGAGGTGAAAAACCGTCCAAAAAATTCATATAACTGAATCAGAAAATAATTAGAAAAAAAAAAAAAAAAAAAAAAACACAATCTTGATCCTCAAATCAAGATTGTGTATTTTCTTCATAATTATTTTGCGATTCGTGTATATGAATTTTTTACGCGTGTTTTCACCTCCAGTCTTTGTAATTCTCTAAAGTCAACTTACCGGTACTAACTTACCGGTACTAAAAAAATTGAAGAAATAAAAAAACTTGCATCTGCACCGAAGAACGTGAAATTCATCTAATTCCCGAAGAATCTCCGTGCTTCTTTCGGTGAACGAATCACTCTGAAAGTTTCAATAAATCCCCCCCCCCCCCCCCCCCCCCTCCCCCAAAAAACAGTCTCGAAATTAATAATTCATATTTTATGATGTTTTTTCATTAAACTTATTTTTATGTTGATCGTCTCGAATCTGCCTTTGAAATTCGAATTAATTCAGCGCTCCGATATGAAAATAAAGGATTCAGACTCGGTTTCACGGTTCGGACGTCGGATTGGAAAAAAAAAAAAAAAATTCGACTTGGTCTCTCGGGCATCGGGCAAGAAAGTGGAACGGTAGAATTAAATTACGAGGGACGACAGGTGCAGCAGCTGATCCAGAGTCGTACACACTCACCCATACATGCATACCTATATATGCATTTACACACACATACCTCTATATATATATACATATATATATAGGAGCAGGAGTAAAATCGAGGGCTCGGCGAGCCCGACTCGGAGCTCAGCGATTTTCGTCGTCTCACGGTCCCGAGTCCGAGCGGTTTGTACACTCCGGCTGAATTTAATGGTGAATTGCTGCCCGAGCTGTAGATCACTTCGAGGAGGCAAGGTCGTGAGGGCGCCCCAGGTGCGACGCGTCTGGCTCACTCGTCCAGACTAAACAAAGCTTTCATTCCTATTTGCTCGATCGATTGACTTACCCGTAAAGTGCCGAGATGCAATAGTGCAAACTCACTTGCCCCCTGCCCCGCACATCCTCCCCCCCTCCCCTACCGAAGAAAGCTGCGAGATCCTTTCCGAGACTGCACGCCGAAGGCCCTAAGGAAAAAAAAAAAAAAAAAAAAAGACTATGACGAGTTGTCGTCGATCCCGTGAGAAAATTCTTATCTCACGAGCTGCAGGTGTGCGCCGTCGGTAAAATCGTCGGAGGGCAGGGAAATAGGTTTAGTGAGACGAGGCGACGGAGCGACGGGAGTTCGGAGAATGCACGGGTGGGTGAGAGATTTATCGTGCATCGAGACCCGATGTTCTCTGGGCATTTATAAATTGAGAAAAAAAAGTAACGATACGAATGGCAAGTAAATAAATAAATAAAATGTTATTTCATAAAATAATGATGTAACAATGAACTTGATGATACAATGATGTAATTAAAATAAATCGTGACTGAAAATAATTGTAACTGAAGTAGTTTTTAATAGTAAATAAAAGTTAAGACGAGCAATAATAAAGATTGAGGTTCGGTGAATGCACGGGTGGGTGAGAGATTTATCGTGCATCAAGAGCCGAGCTTCTCTGGGCATGTACACTGTGAGAAGGATCTAGTAAAAATTACCAATAATCTAAGGAAAATTCTTATAAATCCGCTACTTCCTACTGTATGCGTACCACTATGTGTATCTCTCAAGTGATATAGTAATTTTTACTAGATCCTTCTCTCGGTGTACAGACGGAAAAAAATTATACGAATGCAAATAAACAAGTAAATGAATAAATGTTATTAAAAAAAAAATAATCAAATAATAATGAGCCCAATTATATGACAATATATTAAAATTAAATTATAATTGCAAACGATCGTAACGGTGAATAACGTAACATAATGGTCGCAACTAAACTGATTGTAAATAGTAAAAAAAAAAAAAAAAAAAATGAACGCGATAAATATTAGACTGATAAGCAATTTTCACTAAAAAAAAAAGTATCGAAAAGTAAACGTCAGCTTTAGCATTTTGGAGGATTAGTTAGCTGAGAGACAGTGCATTCGGTGTCGGAAAATTTCAAAGCCCTCCTGCCCGCCAAACCCAAACAAAAAGCTTGCCTCTTAGTTTCCGCTCAGAGGAGCAGGAGCGAAGAGAAATCGAAGCCGCGGTGGTCACGGCGTAAAGTGAGTGACGTTGGTACAGCCGGAAATATACCTTTGCCCTGTGACCTTTAAGAATTCTTTCACCCCGGATAACTTGGCCGGGATTAGATCGCGGCGGGAGTGACGCGGTGAAACAAACAGAGGCCGTTGCCGGGACAAAAAACTCGTGCGGTCGGTCGCCAGCACCGATAAAGGTTTCACGTTTTACTTCTTTCTCTTCGTGCCAGCGAAAACAAACACCGACGACGCTCATCGCGAGCCGAGAATTGAAATATAGAGGGATGGTCGGGGAAAAATTTACCCCGCTGTACCTTGCAGACACGGGGCAAAATGGAGTACCAAAAAATTATGGAAACTGTCGCAGCGATCGGGGTAATATGGACCAGCATGAAGCACCGATGCTCATGCGGGGCAAAATGGGTACGTGAAGTAAATGGGACGCTGTAAACCGCAAACATGGGGCAAAATGAAGCACCAATTTTTTTTGTGAAAAAATCAATGAAACACCGAGCGGCTGGGGTAATATGGATCAGTATGGAGCACGATGCTCAAACGATGCCGGGCAAAATGGAAACATTAGGCAAATGGGACGATGTAAATCGCACGTATGGGGCGAAATGGTGTAACAATGTGTTTTTTTTTTTAATCAATGAAACACTTCGAGCGGCTGGGGTAATATGGACCAGTGTGGATCTCGATGCTCGTACGGGGCAAAATGGGAACACGAAGCAAATGTGACCTTGTAAAGTGACACGAAGCAAATGTGACCGAGCCGTTGGGGTAATATGGACCAGTATGGAGCTCGAAGCTCATACGGACTAAAATGTAAAAATTAGGCAAATGGGACGCTGTAAACCGCACGCATGTGGCAAAATGGAGTACCAAATTTTTTTTGTGAAAAAAATCAATGAAACACCGAGCGGCTGGGGTAATATGGACCATCATAAAGCACGATGCTCATGACACGGGGCAAAATGAGAAAATTCAGCTCTCACGGTGATGTGGCCCATTATTCACGAATTAAATGCTTTTTTATAAAAGTAAACAGTCAATTCATAGGTGCGGGTTTGTCCGAACGCTCGTTGTTTCTCAGCCACCCCATCTTGCCCCAGCCGGTCTCCCCCCGGCGTAAAAAATTGGAGTGCCCGTGGAGCGAAGTGGGGTCCGCGCAAGCAGATAGATATCCTCGAGGAAACCGCGGTTAACGTCGTTATCGAGCGGTGAACGCGAAAGCATCGGCTCAGAAAATGCTTTACTCCATACTTACCCGCTGAGGGCTCAGAGCCGTTAAGTTTTAAATGGAATTTCTCTTCGTGATAGTTTTTTTTTTTTTTTTTTTTTTTTTTTTTTTTTTTTTTTTTTTTTTTTTTCACTGCCCCCTCACCGTCCCCTTCATCGGGGAGCCCCTTTCTTCCCTTCAGCGCTAAAATCGCCGAGTGAAGAAAAAGATTTAAAAAAAAAAAGAGGAAAAAAAAAACAGCGAGGAATAAAAGGAATCGTTCCGAGAGCACTGAAAACATAGATTAATTGGCTGTGATAAGGAGCGCGAACTTTCGAGCGAGTTGAACAGCGTGCGCCATCTGCCGTCGCGCCCCTGCGACCCCCGCATCCTTAAGGGAGTCCTTGCGAATGGTGCTCACTTCGCTTAAGGAGGGAGTCTCGCTGAGGGTGACTTCGCATAAGTTCGACAAAAATAATAGAAAAATTGCAAGTACTTCTTGATGGTATGAAAATCTGAAAAAATTCATGCATACTAAAGATACCGAGAAGATTAATTTTGCACAATAATAATTACAAAGTGTTATTAACAAATTGATGAAAAAAAATAATTGCATAACAAATTTGCCGGCAACCCAACTTTTTTTTTTCGTGAAAATGATTCGTTTATTTTTCTGAATACGTATGAATTTTTTCAGATTTTTCAGTAATCGTTGATTTTTTTTTTTTTTTTTTTTTTTTTTTTTCATGGAAAAATCAACGATCACTGAAAAATCTGAAAAAATTCATGCCCATTCAGAAAAATAAACGAATCTTTTTCACGAAAAAAAAAAAGTTGGGTTGCGGGCAAATTTGTTAAGCAATTATTTTTTTCATCAATTTGTTAATAACATTTTGTAATTATTATTATGCAAAATTAATCTTCTCAGTATCTTTAGTGTGCATGAATTTTTTCAGATTTTTATACCATCAAGAAGTACTTGCAATTTTCTCTTATTTCTGTCGAACTTATGCGAAGTCAGCGCTCAGCGAGACTCCCTCCTTAAGTTTCAGGGAAATGAGAGGCAATTGCAGACACGATGGTATAAAAATCTGAAAAAAAAAAATCAGGTGTATCAAAGATGCCGAGAGGATTAATTTTGCATAATAACAATTTCAAAATGTCATTAACAAATTGATGAAAAATAAAATTTGTTCAACAAATATCCCGGAAACCTAACTTTTTTTTTTTTTTTTTTTTTTTTTTTTTTTTTTTTTTAAATGAAAATTGTTCGTTCATATTTCTGAATACGCATGAATTTTTTCGGATCTTTAAATTCACCATGAATTTTCTGTTTTTCTACACGTTTTTCCCATATTAAAAAAAAAAGTGCATTTAAAAATCTGACAAAATTCATACGTATTCAAAAAAAAAAAAAAAAAAAAAATGAACAAACAATTTTCACTAAAAGAAAAAAAAGTTAGGTTTCCGAGATATTTGGTGAACAATTTTATCTTTCATCAATTTGTTAGTAACATTTTGAAATTATCATTATGCAAAATTAATCTTTTCAGCATCTTTAATGTGCTTGATTTTTGTTTTTTTTTTTTTTCAGATTTTTATATCATCCAGAAGTGTTTGCAATTTTCTCTCATTTCCCTAAAACTTATGCGAGGTGAACGTCATTCGCCAGAGACTACCTTAACTTCGTTTCACTCCGACTATTGAGGCACGATTTTCAAAATTTTTTTTTGTAATTAAAAAAAAAAAAAAAAAAAAACCTTGAATTTTAACCGAACATAGTCGATCTATTGAGTTCATTTTGAGTAAAAATCGACGGACGTTCCGGGGATTTCTCATCAAACGATCGAACGCCGAATTACCGAACAATAAAGTCTTCACCCGATTTTTTTTTTTTTTTTTTTTTTTTCCTTCGAGCCACAACTTCCAGGCTCTTATATTCTCCTCCGCGCTCCACGGGCGCCGTCCTCCCGCATAATGTTCCCCGAGCAGGGTGCTGTAATCTCCGAGAGATCGCCTCGAAGCGAGGGTTGGATAAAAGGACGAAGAAGAGAAGCAAAAAAAAAAAAAAAAAAAAAAAAAAAAACGTTGGCGCATCGGAGGGGATTTTTTCTCATTAAAAAAATACGCGGCAGCAACGGAAAAAGAAATACTCCGGCGGGGGGGGGGGGGGGGGGTAGAAGGGGTTTGATAGCAGGAACGCGTGGCGATGAAAGGAAGACGAGGGCTTTCCCGAGCTCTTGGCCGATGCTGTGCCCCACTGATGATATTAATTGACGCTCGATATTTTTCCTTTCGCTCGGTTTTATTTATTTCTCACCCCCGCAAATGCCGGAGCGGGCACTTAGAGTAGGATCTCGGAAAAAAATTACCAAGTCGCATGGTAAGTTTCGACCATGCAAGACGACATATCGTCCACCGACAAGGTGTTAGGAAGTTTGAGATTTTGTTGTTGTTGTTGTTGTTGTTTTATTGATAAATATCAATTAAGAAGGGACTCGTTGAGAATTAAGAACTGACAATGGCGTCTCAAAATCTGTTGGTGCGATTGAGATGAGATTTGCGCACAGAGAGAGAGATTGTGAATTTGAACAGACTTGATCGTAAGATTTTGTATGCAACGAAGGGATGATTTAAAAAAAAAAAAAGTGACAAACATTCAGTTGTTTGTCAATAAGAAACGATTGAGATCTCGTTGCTCGATGAGCCAACAGTAGGAATAGAAAAATCTAATCATCGATCATCTTAAAAAGAGAAAAAAAAAAATGTCTTCAAGAAATTCCAAGGCTACCCCTTTGGAGTAAATTTTTCGCGTTTCTCAACGTCGATGAAACTGTCCGATAAAACGCTTCTAGAACTTCGGAGGGGACATCTCATCTTGTGTATTTTTTTTTTTTTTCCCGTAGAACACGACGAGCACCTTGGATTTTTCGTAGCTCCATTGAGCGCCGAGATATCGACCTTCGAAAATCCATTTTGCCCCGCTGTGCCATTTTGCCCCGCTGTGCCATTTTGCCCCGCTGCGCCATTTTGCCCCGCTGTGCCATTTTGCCCCGCTGTGCCATTTTGTCCCGCTGTGCCATTTTGCCCCGCTGTGCCATTTTGCCCCGCTGTGCCATTTTGCCCCGCTGTGCCATTTTGCCCCGCTGTGCCATTTTGCCCCGCTGTGCCATTTTGCCCCGCTGTGCCATTTTGCCCCGCTGTGCCATTTTGTCCCGCTGTGCCATTTTGCCCCGCTCTCTCTCTCTCTCTCTTAGTTCCAACATACCCGAAAGGTCCCTCGGTTTTTACCGGATTTGCAGTAACTTCTGTCGGATCCTTCTCTCACCGCATCGTCAAGAACTCGCCACTGTCTTCACTCGGAAGCCGAGCCGAGAGAGGAATTCCGTCGTGAGGATGAAATTTTGTTGTCGTTATTGGGGAGTGTTATTTTTTTTTGTTCATGTTGCCACATCGGACCGCATTCCTCGTTCGATCGGACTCGGAGTCAGCGTTTTCGCGCTCCGAAGTTTGCACGCACGGGGCGTGCAACGGTGAGCGGGCGATCACGGCTCGGCGGATAACCGCGTTGGTCGCGGCTCCGAGAGGCTGATTCATTCGGAAGTTTCTGTACGAGGAACAAATCTCCGGATAGATCGTCACTCGTTCGTGAGCGCCGCCGAGTTCGCCGAACCCGTTTCTCCGGTGAGCTTTTCTCGCGCTCACGCATTGACCGTGCGAACGACGGTGGTCACGCACAGCACGAATTGACGACCTGGGCTCTCGACGCCCGACGGGCAAATCGCATTCCTCGAATTTTTCTTATTTAACACACTTTAGTGGTAATAACGATAGTCACAGATAATAGTTGAATAAATCATAAAAATTCTTTTCATTGATGATGAGATGTTTTTTTTTTTTTTATATATATATTTACACACAAATTTGATTCAAAGACTTTTATTTTATCGATTAAATAAATAATCAAAATAATAATAGAGAACAATACGAATTATTATTATTATTATTATTGGCATTTATTGCGTATAAGAATAATACATACTCAGGTTTTCAACATTTTACCAACTATTTTGGCACTACAATTCCATGCAATCATCACAGAGAGTGTTGTCACAAGTAATGTTTATCGAAACCAATACAAATTATAATTATTGGCATTTATTGCGTATAAGAATAATACATTCTCAGGTTTACGAAAATTTTACCAATTATTTTGGCACTACAGTTCATTATTACAATTTGATACAATCATCACAGAGAGTGTCACCACAAGTGATGTTTAGGCTTGCGTCTCTAACATCACAAAGATTATTATTAACAGTTAAATTGTTATTATTATTATTTTATTACTGTGTGTGTGTGTGTGTGTGTGTGTGTGTGTGTGTGTGTGTGTGCGTGCGTGCGTGCGTGCGTGCGTGCGTGCGTGCGTGCGTGCGTGCGTGCGTGCGTGCGTGCGTGCGTGCGTGCGTGCGTGCGTGCGTGCGTGCGTGCGTGCGTGCGTGCGTGCGTGCGTGCGTGCGTGCGTGCGTGCGTGCGTGCGTGCGTGCGTGCGTGCGTGCGTGCGTGCGTGCGTGCGTGCGTGCGTGCGTGCGTGCGTGCGTGCGTGCGTGCGTGCGTGCGTGCGTGCGTGCGTGCGTGCGTGCGTGCGCGTGCGCGCGCGCGCGCGTGTGTGTGTGTGTGTGTGTGTGTGTGTGTGTGTGTGTGTGTGTGTGTGTGTGTGTGTATAGTAATAAGAATTTTTATTATCCGCGGACAAATTGTATTTAAAGATTTTGTTTTTACGAAATTGCTTGTTTGCTTTGGTTTTTCTCGTAAGAAGGGTGCGAGCTGACAGGGAGCTTTCTTACGAGCGAAACGATGAGCTCATGGCAAGTCGAAGCTTGGCGCACCGATCCATAAAGATCGTCCTAACAAAAAACGTGACCGGCACGGAGCCCCAAAGTGGCTTCGAGACGTCGGTCGCCATGTCTAAGGGTGTGCATCTGCAGCGATGGCGTATGGGTAAATTGGCTTCCCGGTTAACATTGGGATGGAGAAACTCGGCCACTGTGACGAATGCTCGGGTCGAGGAACACGGGAGAATCCGGGCTCTCCGTGGCACGTACATTTTACGTAGTTACACACACACACACACACGCATATATTTATATATGTATATATATATATATATATACACACTCCATATGGCTCTACGAGCATCTACAACAACCTCGTTTCTACGTCTCGACCCCTCACGTTTCATCTCCCGTTACATCCCTCATCCTCATAAATTGCCTCGAAAAACGCGCATCGACGATTCGTGCGGGTCATCAAAGTCCCGAATTTTAATGCTCAGGATTTTTAGATGATTTCTTAAATAATAAATCATTTCATTATTATTATCTTTATTCTTGCTTCCTCATAGGGAAAGCTTTGTTCTGGTAAAAAAAAAAAAAAAAAAAATGCTGAGATTTTAATGAAAACATCTTCAGAATGTTCAAAAAAAATTTTATTTTATGTCATTTTGAAGATTTTGAATTTGTTGAAAAAAAAAAAGAAAAAAATAGTACTGGACTTCAGACGCAACTTTCCTCATTAAGTATTCAATTATTAATGAAATAAATGTCAGATTCGTGATCAGCGTGAAAAAAAAATACATGGAATGGAAATCCCGGAGTGACGACCAACGAGAAAGTTTATCGGGCATTTGCGTAGCCAAATTTGACAAAAATCGGTGATTTTGCCTATTTTTGGCCAGCAGTATTTTTTTTTTAATTACAATTATTACAAAAAATATTACGAAAAATATTCCCAGTAGAAATGATCGTGAATCATCGAATACAATCCCGGAGTGACGACCAACGAGAAAGTTTATCGAGCATTTGCGTAGGCAAATTTGACAAAAATCGGTGATTTTGCCTATTTTTGGCCAGCAGTATTTTTTTTTAATTACAATTATCATAAAAAATATTACGAAAAATATTCCCAGTAGAAATGATCGTGAATCATCGACTTGGATAGTTTCTCGGCGAGCTAGGGAAAAGGGAAACGCAGCTGGGAGGCCGGCAGGAGGCCTCGTTGAAGTCCCGGGGATTGAATTTTATCGACCGGCGTGAAGCTCGTTCGCGACCTGGCTGACTCTCCTCCTCGTCGACGACGTCGTCGTCGTCGTCGTCGTCGTCGTCGTCGTCATCGTCGGCTCGTGTCGTTCTCGCGGAGCCCGACCTAAATACCGGCCTCCGGAGGCCTCCGGAGACCTCCGGAGACCTGGCTTCTCGTGGCTTACTCCGTGGCACAAGTTACGAACGCCTTCGAAAATCATTCCCTCCGAGCATCGGCGCGGAGACAAACTTCCATCGACACCCGCCACTCGAGGCGACACTTCCGTAAACGATGATACGAGCGAGACGAGCTACGAACGGCCCCAATGAACAATAATGAGCAAAAAATAAATAACAATACATATTTTCTTTTTTTTTTTTGTTTCAATCCTCCCGAAGTGAATTTTCATTCATTTTGCGGGAGGATTTTATTTTCGTTGGCAGTTCATCTTCTGCGGTATTGCGGATCATTATTCTTGTATCATTGTGACGCTCTGGGCTGAGATCCGGAGCGATGGAAAGAGGCCGAAGTTGAGAGTGAAGTGAGAAAACTGCACGAGTGGAAGGATA
Source organism: Amblyjoppa proteus (assembly GCA_963922035.1). Classification (NCBI taxonomy): domain Eukaryota; kingdom Metazoa; phylum Arthropoda; class Insecta; order Hymenoptera; family Ichneumonidae; genus Amblyjoppa; species Amblyjoppa proteus. The sequence goes on along the minus strand of OY998229.1, from coordinate 4,381,723 downwards.
TAAAAAGGAAAAAATGTTGAGACGCTAAATAGAACATTTTTGCACCTTTAACAATCAAGTTTGGCAACTTGTAAAGCCTAAATTATCGTCTTAGGAGAAAAATCTATAAGGACTTTTTTGTTCGTTTATCGATTCTCAAAAAACGGGTTGGTTTAAAAAAAAAAAAAATTACGGCACTCTGCCCTCACATCCGGAGCGATGTGAAATGGCAAAGTTGGAAGTGAAAATAAGAAAACTGAAAGAGTGCAAAAAGAGATGAAAAAAAAATGAAAAAAAAAAAAAAAACTTTGAGACACCAAATAGAGCGGGCGATGCTCGTGCTGCAGAGATGGCTTTTGGTATATTAATGCACATCTTGTTTCGGAGATAGCTCGCGAGACCCGTAGGGACGGAAGCGCAGGATAAGACGCGGTGCTCTCGTCAGGCCGGTATAGCAAAGCAGCAGTTCACGAAGGTACGGCGATATTGTATGCGCGCGCGCGCGTGTGTGTGTGTGCGCGTGTGTGTGTGTGTGCGTGCGCGTGCGTGTGTGCGTGCGTGCGTGCGTGCGTGCGTGCGTGCGTGCGTGCGTGCGTGCGTGCGTGCGTGCGTGCGTGCGTGCGTGCGTGCGTGCGTGCGTGCGTGCGTGCGTGCGTGCGTGCGTGCGTGCGTGCGTGCGCGCGCGCGCGCGCGTGTGTGTGTGTGTGCGCGTGCGTGCGTGCGTGCGTGCGCGCGTGCGTGCGCGCGCGTGCGTGCGCGCGTGTGTGTGTGTGTGTGTGTGTGTGTGTGTGTGTGTGTGTGTGGTGTGTGTGTGTGTTCGGGTTTGTGTGGGAGTCAGTTCGGTAAGGAACGGAGAAAACTAGAGTAGGTAGTGTAGGACCAGTTGGCGAGTGAGCGAGCTAGCGTTGAGACTCTGCTATCGGGGTCAAGTTGCACCGCGTGCATGAAACCGGGCGGATAGGGTGGGCTTGCTTTCTCGCATCGAAGATCGTTGCTGCATAAATTCACTGGGCCTGTTCCCTTTCGCTCCCTTTCCCTGTCAACCTTCGTCCCTCGTTAAACCGAGAGCTCTGCGTCACGCAGAAATGGAAAAACCTTCCCAACCCGGTCTTTCGATTTTTTTTTTTTTAAATAAACCCGAACTGCAAACGCTATGCGAAGTATTCTCATACGACTTTAGTCATTTCGTAAATAGACGGTGAAAATAAATCGTAAATTTCATTTACTGGAACACGAAATTTCACTTACATCACTTACATTGATTGATGATTAAATGTACTTTTTTTTTTTGTGAAATTGAAATACCAGATACAAAAATCACAAATTTTTTTGCCGGAAATTTACAGTTTTCATTGGAAAAGCAAAGATTTTACTTGCACAATTGGAACGCGCATGTGTTTCAAATTTCGGAAATAGTTTGAGTTGTTTAATTTCTAAACGACACTTTTTTGCAGTGTATAATTTTTAATAGATATTTTCTTAAAAAAAAAAAAAAAAAAATGTCAATATCATTTTTTTCCTATAAATGTTAATTTTTATAAAAATTCCGAGGAAAAGAGAAAAAGAAAAACGTCGGTACATTTAACGAGCATTTCAGCTCGGCATTCTCTCGTCGGTTACATCCAGAAAAATCGTTTACTTGACGGCCACCCTTTTCATTTGGACGAAGTAAAATATCCATTTGACTTAACTAGATATCTATTTGAATCAAGTAAATAGTCACTTGAACGAGATAAAAATTTATTTAAATCAAATTAATATTTTACTTTATCCGAATGAACGGTGATCTTCGAATAATGTTATTTTTCTGGGTGTAATTTTTTTACTGATTTCTCTTTCGCCAGACTGAAAAAAAAAAAAAAATATTGATGCGAAATTGTTTATTGAATGCACGAATCTGCCTCCCCGCCTTTAATTCAAGATTTACACCTATTCTCTTTTCATCTCCATTGCTTTGCGCAATAATTTTTTGCGCATGTCGGTGTGTTTATTCATTCGATGGTGCATTGATACGAGTGACCGTTCGGTAAATCTGCCGTTTCCAGTGACTGTCAAAGGGCTCGATAAGGACTCGGCCTCTTTTGCCTCGCAGACTTATTGGCTCACACCGATCGCGCGGAGGATTCTCGGTAATCTCTACGTAAAGTCGTCGTTGCGTCGCGCGCTTACGATCCTTACGATTGCATATTTTCGCCGTAGATCTTTTTTTTTTTTTTTTTTTTTTTTTTTTTTTGAATCTTTCATCCTTTATTTTCCATTTACTTCTCCCCTCCGGCCGTAAAGTCGCGCTTAATATAAATGGTAATTCGACGTCATTTTATTTTCGCACAGGCAGCGCTCTAGCGTCCGCGCGCTCGTTCACTCCTTCATGTCCCAGCATTCGCGTATGTACATACGGCTATCGCATCCCCCTCTCCCCCCCCCCCCCCGCCCGTCCCCTTTACTATATGCCAGGCTGTATCGATAAAACGTGGAAACCGAAAAATATCGAGCGTCGAACTGCTTCGACATAACTCTTGACTCTCAATCCATTTCGCATAAGTTCGAGAAAAGTAAGTGAAAATTGCGTGTACTTCTCGATGGTATTAAATTTTGAAAAAATTCATGCACACTAAAGTTACCGAAAAGATTAATTGTGCATAATAATAATCTCAAAATGTCTATTAACGGATGAATAAAAAAAAAATCATTGTTTAACAGATTATCCGGCGACATTTTTTTTTTTTTTTTTAATGAAAATGATTCGTTCATTTTTTCTGAATACGTGTGAATTTTTTCAGATTTTTCAGTCAACTTTGATTTTTTTTTTTTTTTATATGGAAAAAATGTGTGAAAAAAAAAATCAAAGTTGACTGAAAAATCTGAAAAAATTCATGCGTATTCAAAAAAATGAACGAATAATTTTCATTAAAAAAAAAAAAAAAAAAAAAAAAAAAAAAAATTACGTTTCCGGGATATTTGTTGAAAAAATTTTATTTTTCATCAATTTGTCAATAACACTTTTGAATTGTTTTTATGCAAAATTAATCCTTTCGACATCTTTGATACCCTTGATTTTTTCATCGGATTTTTATACCATCGACAAGTGTCTACGATTCCCTCTCATTTCTGCGAAACTTATGTGAAGTGAAGACTAATTCACAAGGACTACCTTAACGCACCGCAAGAGCGACGAACAACTCCGAATTGTGTGAATCGACGAGGACTGACCATCGGTGAAATACCATGCGAAACGAACGAGAATGCGGGTGCCCCGACCACACCGAAGTCATCCGAGCGCGCGTCTCCGTAAAATATCAGTTGGGGCCCCGCAGCCAGAGCTTGCGAACCGATAAATATCGTTCCCATAGCACTCTGCCACAGAGTGCGGCGCAGATGGCGAGCAAAAGTTGCTGCGGGCGCGGTACCATTTATATTAACGCTCGCACATATGAGCCATTATATATATATATATATATATACATATACATATACATATACATATACATATACATATACATATACATATACATATACATATACATATACATATACATATACATATACATATACATATACATATACATATACATATACATATACATATACATATACATATACATATACATATACGCGAGGGGTTAACTCGACGAAAGAAGTTTTCACGATTGGAGGATTGGAATTCCAGATTGGATGTATGATGAGGGGAGAGCAGAGTGTGAAAAAAAAAACGAAAAAAAAAACCACCGGAATAGACAAGCGCGAAGCGAGACCCACTGTCTACGTGTCTGAAAACTCAGAGCCAACGAACTTTCCGCAAAGGCCCGAGAAAAACGGCTTTGCCGTGAGGCAGATAGCCACGGAAAGCTCAAGCTAGTGGTGCGCTCACCCGAGTGTGAGAAGTTTGTCGAACGAGGCTAAATCCTTCGTGAATCGAGACAATCGGGCTTTGCTGACTCTCACACGATAACACACGAAAGCGACGAAACAACACGATTCACTTATATTACTATAATTTATTTGCACACTTACTCCAAAAAAAAATAATAAAAATAAAAATAAATAAAAATAATACAATATAAAAATATAATATATATAAAAACGTCACGATACTTCGTAATCTTGACGTTGACGCAAAAAAAAGTATAAATACAGCAAAAAAAAAAAAAAAAGGAAAATGTTATCCTCTCCCAATTACGTTTTTCTCCGAGTCCGATAAATTTCTCCAATCTGATTTATTTTTCACAAATTTCCATATCAATGACCCTCATCGCGTTTATACGAGTGATGGTCCGTTCCTTTATCTCGCCGCGGTAATATCGAAGTTGGAGCTCGACTGTGGATCGGAGAACCGGACGCTGAGGCCAGCGAGCAGTGTATTAGCTACTCCATATTCAGCGAGGTACGGCAGAGAGAGAGAACGCCGAGGCTCCAGGCTCTGCGGATCTTCAATTTTACGGAGCATCCAGCACGTACCGACCGGAAGTTGCTTTTGGCCGATATGATGCCGCGCGCATCTTCCGCTCGCTTTTCGCCTCTCTCTCTCTCTCACTCTCTCTCTCTTCGGCCACGGCGGGATTTCATCACCGTTCGTTCACGAGGACGTGACGACCATCCTCGATCAGGGCTTATAACCGGAACATTGCTCCTAACACGAATTGCAATACGCACAGAGGACCGTCGACCGACGACGGATACTCCGGACCGCTCGGCATCCCACCTTTGCCTCGTATTTCTCGAGACCTCAATTTCTTTTCCGTAATATGAAATTTACCGAGGTTCCGTGCACTACGCCGAGTGGAAAATGCCACTCGCATATTTATATTTTTGGGGAGGCGATTTTTGTCTCGCTGTACTGGGAATTCCTCATCCACCGTGTTGTAGGCATCGGGCATTTTGGATGTTCGTAAATTGGCTCAACAAACGAGCCTTTGGGTACCTAGAATGAATATCTTGTCAATGACTGAATCCAACGATCACATTAAAAATTTACGAACGTACAGTAATGCATCACGATGAAAAGGCACATTTGTATCTCCACCACTCACAACTCTACCAAATTAGCCACTCTATCGGATTAGAACTTTGGCAGATAACAGCTCTACTGGATTAGAAGTCTACCGGATAACAACTCTACTGTATTAGAACTCTACCAGGTAACAACTCTACTGGATTATAAGTCTACCGGATAACAACTCTACTGGATTAGAACTCTGCCAGGTAACAACTCTACTGGATTAGAAGTCTACCAGGTAACAACTCTGCTGGATTAGAACTCTATCAGTTAACAACTGTACCGAATTAGAACTCTACGAGGTAACAACTCTACCGGATTAAAACTCAACCAGATAACATCTCTACTGGATTAGAAGTCTATCAGGTAACAACTCTACTGGATTAGAAGTCTACCAGGCAACAACTCTACTGGATTAGAACTCTATCAGATAACAACTGAACCGAATTAGAACTCTACGAGGTAACAACTCTACCGGATTAAAACTCAACCAGATAACATCTCTACTGGATTAGAACTCTACCAGGTAATAACTCTCCTGGATTAGAAGTCTACCAGGCAACAATTCTACTGGATTAGAACTCTATCAGATAACAACTGTACCGAATTAGAACTCTACGAGGTAACAACTCTACCGGATTAAAACTCAACCAGATAACATCTCTACTGGATTAGAAGTCTATCAGGTAACAACTCTACTGGATTGGAAGTCTACCAGGCAACAACTCTACTGGATTAGAACTCTATCAGATAACAACTGTACCGAATTAGAACATCTACGAGGTAACAACTCTACCGGATTAGAAGTCTACCAGGTAACAACTCTACTGGATTAGAACTCTATCAGTTAACAACTGTACCGAATTAGAACTCTACGAGGTAACAACTCTACCGGATTAAAACTCAACCAGATAACATCTCTACTGGATTAGAAGTCTACCAGGTAACAACTCTACTGGATTAGAAGTCTACCAGGCAACAACTCTACCGGATTAGAACTCTATCGGATAACAACTGTACGGAATTAGAACTCAACCAGATAACAACTCTACCGGATTAGAACTCTACCAAATAACAACCCTACCGGATTAGAACTCTACCAGGAAACAACAACAACTCTACTGAATTAGAACTCTACCAAATAACAACTCTACGGGATTATAACTCTACCAGATAACAACTCTACGGGATTAGAACTCTACCAGATAACAACTCTACGGGATTAGAACTCTACCAAATAATAATCTCCAAACTTCATCGGATTAGAACTACCAAATAACAACTCTACAAAAAAAAAAAGCCATATTACAACTCTTTCATACTTTAGTGTGGCAGTTAGTACGGAGTTTTAACGCTACCGAAAATCTATACAACAGTAAGAAAAAAAAGTTCTACCATAGCGAATCAGTAAACAACTCGACCGGCCAACAATTCTACCAGAAAATAAGCAGTCGAGAAAATCTCTACCGGTACAGTTTTAATGTCATTTTGATAGAGTTTTACTTTCATTGCGGTAGATTATTATTATCATGTTCGTAGTTTTTTTTTTTCTGGCGAAGATTTTCTTGGACGTCGATATACCGTCAGAGTCATTGGGCACTCGTTCGCTCTGGTAGAGTTTTTTTTAATACTGTCATAAAGATCTTCGGTGGAGTTTTCGTACGGTACGGATTGTCACACGACAGCGATGTTTTCCGGTAGAGTTATCATGTGGTAGAATTGTCAGCGCTTTCTTTGTTTTTTGTTGATGGAGTCGCGATTTGTGAATTTATGAATGTGCCGATGAAATTTTTCCTGCCGGAGCATCATTAAAATATATTTTCAAGAATCACACTCAGAGAATGTAAAAATCGAATTTTGTATTGATTTTTTTTTTTTGTTTTCGGAGCAAAGTCTCGAGCTCTCGAGAACTTTAATTTCATTTATTTTTCGACTGAACTAAAGCTCAGTTGTTAAAGGGATCGATACGTTAAGAGGATGAGCCGTGCGGAACAGTCGCTCTCATATCTGTAGATACATAAATGAAAATATAGTAACGCGTGCAAAGCCGGTGGCGTTCGTCACTGGAGAATCGTTCGGTCGAGCTCGATCGGGAAAATCCTGGCCGGCGCACCCGGGGGAGAGTTCTCCGCTCCCGGGTTACCTTGACTGCGTGTGCGGTCTCTTTCCCGCCCCGGGGATGGACGAACCGTTCGAGATAATCCTCCCCGCCCCGGTTGCCGTGGCGGCTTTGTAGAACGCCACGGAATTACATTGCTACCCGCGGTTTATACCCGACTCTCGCCCTCCCCGAAACTGCAAGTACCGCGTTTGATTCACGTGCCATCCGGGCAGTACGTTTCTCCGTCGTGCAACGAAAAATAGCTCCGCGGATCGACCGGTGGGACGAAGAATCTTTCACAAAGAAAGTCCGATGGTGTATGAGCACCGCAATCCCGATGAAATATAGATAGGAGGAGAAAGGGACGACAAAAACGATCGAGGGAAAATCATAATGAAATTCATTTTAATCCGTTAATGGAGGTTCAATGGAAAACAAATATATACATAATATTAAAGTTTATCCCGATTGGGCACACGCACCAACACTCACAGATACTTACACAGTAGTCAAAGATAGTCAAAGATAGTCAAAGATAGTCAAAGATAGTCGAAGATAGTCGAAGATAGTCAAAGATAGTCAAAGATAGTCAAAGATAGTCGAAGATAGTCGAAGATAGTCGAAGATAGTCGAAGATAGTCGAAGATAGTCGAAGATAGTCGAAGATAGTCGAAGATAGTCGAAGATAGTCGAAGATAGTCGAAGATAGTCGAAGATAGTCGAAGATAGTCGAAGATAGTCGAAGATAGTCGAAGATAGTCGAAGATAGTCGAAGATAGTCGAAGATAGTCGAAGATAGTCGAAGATAGTCGAAGATAGTCGAAGATAGTCGAAGATAGTCGAAGATAGTCGAAGATAGTCGAAGATAGTCGAAGATAGTCGAAGATAGTCGAAGATAGTCGAAGATAGTCGAAGATAGTCGAAGATAGTCGAAGATAGTCGAAGATAGTCGAAGATAGTCGAAGATAGTCGAAGATAGTCGAAGATAGTCGAAGATAGTCGAAGATAGTCGAAGATAGTCGATGATAGTCGAAGATAGTCGAAGATAGTCGAAGATAGTCGCATACACTAGTAGATACTCACAGATACCCACACGGACACTCATATATAATCACAGATACTCACACATGCTCGCAAAGCCACTGCGAGTGCGCGAAGCGCGCAAGCCATGATGACCGCCTGAATATACGCGTATATATATTGGATATAAATTTTCATTTGGAAACATTTTAGGCAATCCCGATTAGGGGAGGATGAGTGAATTTCCGCCACGCAAGGGAGCATCAAAATTATTAATTAAATTAATCTACCGTGCTCGAATGTGCGAGCCGAATGTGTGACCGATAAAATAAAAAATCCCCGATAAAAAAAAAAAAAAAAAAAAAAACCACCTATCCAACGAACGCGAAGAGTTCGTCGCAGCGTATACCGCCAAAGATGCTTTCGAATCGTACGGAATAACAAAAATAGAAAACAAACAGCGGAAAAAGAAAAAAAAAAATGCGTACGAATGATAAATTAATTATGAATTTTAATTAACGTAATAACCGTAAAGTTTTCATCCCGCGTTTGAACGTTAACGAATACGCCTCTTTGCTTTCCATTCCGATCTTCATTAAATTGCAACTACCCGCGCTCTCGGCGCTCTTTCAACGCCCCATTCTCGCTTAATTTTTCTATCCTCATTTATTCTTTTTTCTTCCACCGACCCTTCGCCCGTCTTTCCCTTCCCCTCGCTCGCGCCCTCCGAACTCGGATGTTTACTTTAACGAAAACTCCGCCCTCTCCGCCCCCCTTAGAACCTGAAAATTGCCGGTTCGTTTCCCAAATTAATGAGGTTATTAGACCGTCCTGACTTAAGTTTTGTCCACGAGTACAAACGAATTTACAGCGCTCCGATGGAAACAGAGACGGCCAGTCCGGGCGACAGTGAGTGCACTCATAAAAAATTCGCTTCAATCAACTCGGGCGCGGGGACGTCCGAGTAAAGAATTTGTTGCTCGAACAAAATTATTTGATTCCTCAGGAAACATTTTTTTTAAGTCATAAAAAAAAAAAAAAAAAAGAAAAAATTGTGTAATTAACCGATCCTCTAGCTGTGCCAACAAAACATTTACTTGAGCGTACCTGCCCGAATCTTTGGTCGATTCAACCCTATCTTTTTATCATTCTGCCTCTTTCCCACCGTTATCCCTCCCGAAGAAATATGCGCCACAGCGTCCGGAAACACGCGTATCGGTTGTGCAGGCGAACAATTAATTTATTGCACGATCCATCGCCCCCATTATAACTTCGAGCCACCGAACGATATTCCCCCCCCCCCCCCCCCCGATTAATGTGCATGAATTATTTTGTCATTAATACCAGCATTTATAGTGTCTGCTCTACGACACTGCAGTCCCGACGGCTCCAAATAGAAATTCATCGCCTTTATCGAAAGCCACTGGTGCATGCAAATTTGATGCGTTCATTACCAACAATAATAATAATAATAATAATAATAATAATAATAATAATAATAATAATAATAATAATAATAATAATAATAATAATAATAATAATAATAATAATAATAATAATAATAATAATAATAATAATAATAATAATAATAATAATAATAATAATAATAATAATAATAATAATAATAATAATAATAATAATAATAATAATAATAATAATAATAATGTTGTTGTTGTTGTTTTTGTTAGCGATACGAGCACTCAGTCCTGCTGGACCATTGTACTCGGGCCCCGTGGGGCACTCGCACCGCCCTAATTGTCCACGTTGTGTTCCTCAGACGCGGAACACAACCGACAGGCGTCCCTCGTGATGTCATTGACTTTTTCGCACCTACTTCTGCGACTTGACACCTTTCTCATTAGGGATCACCGGTTGCTCAGGGTATCTTGGTCAGTCCCGCGGTCCCCAGCAACCCTTCGTGGGCTTGCCGGTTGCTCAGTGTAACTTGGCCTGTCCCCCGCCTCCCAGCATCCCTTCTCGGGGTTGCCGGTTGCACAAGGTATCTTGGTCAGTCCCCCGTGCTCCAGCAACCCTTCGTGGGCTATTACCGGTTGTACAGGGTATCTGGGCCAGTACTTCCACACCACCGCATCCCTTCTTTGGGTTGCCAGTTGCTCAGAGTATCGTTGGCCTAGTCCCCCGTCCCCCGGCATCCCTAAATGTAGTCATGCTAGGGATATCATTGTCGGCCTCCTCAGAGCCCCAGGTTAAGGAGGCAAGGCTCCAAGTATTCTAGGATAGTCGCCTGGTATACCTAGAAGCATCGTTATGATGCACCATACCCCGGTGCCATGAAGCCCGAGCACGATAGCTTACACTCTGGCCAGGGATAGCTATTGCGGAGCGTCGAGTCTGATACACAGACTCGGCGTCCCGGGCGATGGGTACGCTACGTCCCCTACGCCGATGCGGTCTCAGATTCGATTCCCGACGTCGGAGCTTGTCGCGTCTCACCGAGAATGAAAACAATGGAGTACAGCTATATACATCCGACACTCGCACCGCGGTAACTGAGTGTGAGTGACCGATGTATATATCTGGAGCTTCGTCTCGTCCATGTTTTTTTCCCTTCTCGGCGAAACATACGAAGCCGGGAATCGAACCGTCGACCTCCCGATGCTTAGGTCTTAGAGGCGAGCATGCTAACCACTAGACCACCGCACCGGTTAATAATAATAATAATAATAATACTAATAATAATAATAATAATAATAATAATAATAATAATAATAATAATAATAATAATAATAATAATAATAATAATAATAATAATAATAATAATAATAATAATAATAATAATAATAATAATAATAATAATAATAATAATAGTCGTATTGGAAACACGCAAGCTTTCCGGGAAGTTACGAAGCGGGCTTTGCTGCCGAGTTTCAGTCCCTGAAAGCCCAATCTATTTGGACTTCTCTCGCGCAAGTGTCGGAAGTTTGTCGAAGGAAGCGAAATCCTCGAGAGCGAGGAAACCTGCAGGCTTTAGCCGAGCGCAGAGTTATACAGAAGCGATTCAATGACGAGGAGGGTGAAAATTAGTTGATTATCGGTAAAATGAATTAAAAAAAAAAAAAAAAATGTTAACAAAATGATAATTTAGTAAACGGCGCGCGACGAACGCCGATGCGCGGTGCGAACCCAGGCCAGTAGGGCGAATGCGCAGACGAGGAAAATTCGTTGTCGATACGGTTTGGATGGCTTTTCTTCCGGTACTGTTTGTTACGCTCTATTGGCGCCGATTGACTGTTCAATCAATTCGTACGAGGATAGATTTGATTCGTTCGCTATTCCGCTTGCTAACACTTATGATAATGCGCAAAGTAGATTTTAGCATAAAGCCGGAAAACCCAAGATAAATCGCCATCGAAGCTTACGTGCGGTATTGACCGATCATCGGTCGATGAGCGCTGACGATACGAGTCGCGATAAGCGAGCTCGAACTCGCGAAGTATAAACTTCCGGTTCGTTATATGCGCGAACTATCGAGTCGTCGATACGAGACTGGTTTTTTTTTTTTTTTTTTTTTTTTTTTTTTTTTTTTTTTTTTTTTTTTTACTATCGTGTCCGTGAACTCCGTCGACACTTCATAGACGCCAATGTGCAACATGCAACGTCGCAGCTCAGATGAAAAAAAAAAACGTGTGTCTGTGTGTACATATCGAAATATTTTATTTATGTAATCTTATATATGTTTTGGATAATTGTGAATTTGGTTGTTTAGTTTGAATTTTTTGCCCCCCCCCCCTTCCTCAGCTGAGCCGCCCTTTTCGCGAGGCTGACACTCCCAAATTTCAAAATTCCATTTCGCATGCCGTGATTAGGGAATTTCGGTTTTTAGATCGTATAGAATGGATCTCGAAATTCTGAACTTCTATTCGAGATGTTATAGCTTAACAGAAAATTGAGTTTTCATAGCACATGGAATGGATTTCGGATTTCCGAAATCCCGTTCCATATGAAATGGATTTCCACTTGCTGTGAACCATGCGATGCGACCGGTAATATCACTATACATTCCCGATTCATATGGAATGGATTTCGAATTTCCGAAATCCCGTCCCATATGAAATGGATTTCCACTTGCTGTGAACCATGCGATGCGACCACTAATATTACTATATATTCCCGATTCATATGGAATGGATTTCGAATTTCCGAAATCCCGTCCCATATGAAATGGATTTCCACTTGCTGTGAACCATGCGATGCGACCACTAATATTACTATATATTCCCGATGCACATGGAATGGATTTCGAATTTCCGAAATCCCGTCCCATATGAAATGGATTTCCACTTGCTGTGAACCATGCGATGCGAGCGTGCGAGCTAACGTAACCGCTAATATTACTATACATTCCCGATGCATATGGAATGGATTTCGAATTTCCGAAATCCCGTTCCATATGAAATGTATTTCCACTTGCTGTGAACCATGCGTTGCGACCACTAATATTACTATATATTCCCGATGCATATGGAATGAATTTCGAATTTCCGAAATCCCGTCCCATATGAAATGGATTTCCACTTGCTGTGAACCATGCGATGCGACCACTAATATTACTATATATTCCCGATGCACATGGAATGGATTTCGAATTTCCGAAATCCCGTTCCATATGAAATGTATTTCCACTTGCTGTGAACCATGCGATGCGACCGCTAATATTACTATATATTCCCGATGCATATGGAATGGATTTCGAATTTTCGAAATCCCGTCCCATATGAAATGGATTTCCACTTGCTGTGAACCATGCGATGCGACCTCTAATATTACTATATATTCCCGATGCATATGGAATGGATTTCCACTTGCTGTGAACCATGCGATGGGAGCGCGCGAGCCAACATAACCGCTAACATTACTATATATTCCCGATGTAAATCGGAGAATATGTCTTCAAATATATATAGCAAATTATAACATACTAAATTAATATATTAATTGTTTCACAATAATGGTAATTAATTCTCAATTACTATATTAATGATACACCTAGTTCATCTGATCGGACCTGGGAGAATCAGCGATTATGAAAATATGTATCGGATTGAAAAATCTTTTACCGATCGTACAGACTGGTCGTGCGGGACAGCAGGATGTTCGGGATGGGCAAAAAAAAAAAAAAAAGGTAGATCGTGCGGAATAGCGCAACGATGAAATTTATCGAGTCTAGTCTCTTCTTTCCGGGAGTTTTGGTATACGCGCCGTCGCTTCTCCCCGTTAATAAATACGCTAACGTCCGCGGTCATATACCCGCGGGTTTTATCGCTCGTAAAGCTCCGAAGTCCCGTCGTTGTCGTTCGGTAACGGCGAATAGCACAAAGGGGGCCCGCGGGGTGGTCGAACACCCCGAATCCACACTGTCACTACTAAATTTTTGTCGATATATAAAACTAAACTAACATTCTCTTCGATCGAGCCGAACACCCCCCCCCCCCCCCCCCCGCACATCGGAAGTGCCGCGACAACTCGATTGCGAAAGTTCGCGGCCTTTGCATCGGCAACTTTTCCATACACGAGGCTACGTCCGCCTCTCATAATTCTCGTGGAAACGAGGTGAACGAATTAAAGGGACGACTTTGGAAAATTAAGGTGGGACGATTGTCGGGTCAGATCCAAATTATGGCTGTGACATTTTTGTGTGCATTGCGGCAATCAGAAATTTAAAGGAATCGGACATTTTGATAAATCGGACGTTTTGATAAATCGGACGTTTTGATAAATCGGACGTTTTGATAAATCGGACGTTTTGATAAATCGGACGTTTTGATAAATCGGACGTTTTGATAAATCGGACGTTTTTATAAATCGGACGTTTTGATAAATCGGACGTTTTGATAAATCGGACGTTTTTATAAATCGGACGTTTTTATAAATCGGACGTTTTTATAAATCGGACATTTTTATAAATCGGACATTTTTATAAATCGGACATTTTTATAAATCGGACATTTTTATAAATCGGAGATTTTTATAAATCGGACATTTTTATAAATCGGACATTTTTATAAATCGGACATTTTTATAAATCGGACATTTTTATAAATCGGACATTTTTATAAATCGGACATTTTTATAAATCGGACATTTTTATAAATCGGACATTTTGACAAATCGGACATTTTAAGGAATCAGACATTTTAAGGAATCAGACATTTTAACAAATCAGACATTTTAAGGAACCAGACGTTTTAAGGAACCAGATATTTTACGGAACCAGACAATTTAAGGAATCGGATATTTTAAGGAAGCAGACATTTTAAGGAAACAGACATTTTAAGGAATCAGACATTTTAAGGAATCAGACATTTTAATCAATCGGACATTTTAAGGAATCAGACATTTTAATCAATCGGACATTTTAAGGAATCGGACATTTTAAGGAATCAGACATTTTAATCAATCGGACATTTTAAGGAATCGGACATTTTAAGGAATCAGACATTTTAAGGAATCGAACATTTTAAGGAGACATTTTAAGGACATATTTTAAGGAATCAGACTTTATAAGAAATCCATACATGAAAAAAAAAGTTTCATTTTGAAAAGTGTTTGATCTTCGTGTGTGAAAAATGTCGACCGATATAAACCTTTGACACCTATTGCCTTTATTGTGATGCTCAGCGTCAGCGCGCGTGAAATTTAATTGCTCCGAGCGTAAGTCTACGTCGAACGACACTATGTATTATTCTCCACTGTGCAAAGCGCAACATTTTTCGGGCTCGATTAGCGAGCCGAGTTTGAAAAGCGAATTAAGTTCCGTGCATTAACGAGGGGCGTTTATTTATTATTTTTTTTTTTCACCTCTCCCCCGTTTGTTCTGCAAATGCAGCGTAAATCGATAACGAACGAAAGCCTCCAACGAAACTTTATTATCCGCGAAAATTTGCCGTATTCAGACTGGTTCGCGATCGCTCTAGGATCGCACGAGTTTTAACGGCAAATTCGTCCGGAATGAATTCGCGCATGGACTGGAGAAATCGTGAGCGACGCTCCACGGCCCGAGGCAAAACGGGAAACTGCAGTGTATTTTTGCCCTCCTAATTGCCGGCCATATGTTTTACACCAGGCAAAAGAAAAGAGCGATTTTTTTTTTTTTTTTTTTTCAAATTTATTTCTCTGTCATCCATTTCGGTGGCGCGGAGCAGTGTGGCTCGGTATTCCTCGATAGAGATTGCGAATTTTACGACACGAGCGGTAATTCCACGAGCGTACGGACACGCTGATTGCCAACGAAGCGCCGCCACGCCGAGCCGAGGATTTCTGCAAAACCGCGCGCTCGACGACGCGAATTCATTCATGCAAATTTTACCCTCGAGCGACGCTGTGTAATTTCTTTTTTTTTTTTTTTTTCTTTTTCTCACCGAGTATTTTCAAAGGGAGATTCGCAGTTGCGAAATTTGTAGGACACGATCAGAATTTAATTCGCGTAAAAGAAATTAAAAAAAATTTTTTTTAAGCAACAATGTACAGTGCAAAAAAAAACTTAACTTTTTATGAATCATCTCGAGTGGGGAAACTTTTTTTTTTTTTTTTGGCGCTTCTGAAATATCGATAACTGCACGGTTTGAGCGAAAATAACACAAAGTGATCGAGGGTCAATTCAGAATAAAATGTACGATAGTAATGATACAATTTTTTTTTTTTTTTTTTTTATGTATTACAAAATTAAGAACAAGGTTTCTTTATTGTGGGTTTTTTAGTTCGGTCAATTTTTAGAGGATTTCTGCAAAGCCGCGCGGTCGACGGCGCGAATTCATTCATGCAAATTTCACCCCCCCGAGCGATACGGTGCATATTTTCTTTTTCATATCGTACTCTCGCGGAGAAGCTCGCGGTTGTAAAATTTGACCAACATAATCGGAATTTAATTGAGGTAAAAATGAAAAAAAAAAATTCAAAAAAATTAATCACCAAAAATGTAAATTAAATTAAATGTTTTGCATATAAAAAAACAAATGAATGAAGAAAAAAAGAAAAAATTGTTCGACAAATCCATCGGCGACTTAACTTTTTGTTCATACAAAAACAATTTGTTAATTTTTGTGAATACGTGTGAATTTTTTTTTTTTTTTTTTTTCAGAATTTTATCTAATTTTCAAAAATTCAAAAATTACACAAAATTCTGAAAAAAAAACAAAATTCATGCACACTAAAGATACTGAAAAGATTAATTGTGCATAATAATAATTCCAAAATGTTATTAACGAATGAATCAAAAAATTAATTGTTTAACAGATTATCCGGCAACATAACGTTTTTTTTTTTTTTTTTTTTTTTTTAAATGAAAATGATTCGTTCATTTTTCTGAATACGTACGAATTTTTTTCAGATTTTTCAGTCAACTTTGATTTTTTTTGTTTTTTTATATAGAAAAAATGTGTGAAAAAACAAAGAAATCAAAGTCGACTGAAAAATCTGAAAAAAAAAAAAAAAATTTTTATACGTATTCAGAAAAATGAACGAATCATTTTCATTGAAGAAAAAAAAAGTTTGTTTGCCCGATGATTTGTTAAGCAATTGATTTTTTGATTAATTTGTTGATAACATTTTGAAATGATTATTATGCGAAATTAATCTTTTCAGTGTCTTTAATGTGGATGCATTTTTTTTTTCATGATTTTTATATCGTCGAAAAGTACTTGCGATTTTCGATGATTTTTCTCGAACTTATGGGAAATGAGCGCGAAGCGACAGTAGCCACCTTAACGACAGAACGCCATGAGATTGCGTGTACGATTCCCGCGGGAGATGTGTCTAGCGTTTGCGAGTTTTTCGAATGCGCGGTTTAACAAAAAAAAAAAAGTCTCAGCGCCGAGCGATAAAAAGTACACAGCCGATAGTCTGACCGAGTAACAATGAGAGTGGAGAGAGCGCGATGTATGCGAACGAGCCGCGTCTACGTACTCCAAAAGCCGCGGTACGCGCGTGTACGACATTTCCCGCTCGACGAATAGTGTTCCTCGCTGCAGCGAATACCGAAGTTACCGAGCGCGTTTGAAAAAAAAAAAAAATAAAAAAAATAAAAAAATAAAAAAAATAAAAGGAACAAAAAAACGATAATTCGAGAGAGAAGAATTAAATTCCGAGGGAGTGAAGGAATGGCATTGTATTAAAAAAAAAAAAAAAACTGAACGCGCGCCGCGGCTTTAATACGGTTCAAGCCAGTATATTGAGCGGGAGGGTTCGGATTGCTGAAAGCTTCCGATTTCCGCTGAAACCCCGACAATGAGCGGGCTTCGAGGACCGAGCTGCAGCTATTATCTCACGCCGGTTCGACTTACGTCATTTAATTTTTTAATTTTTTTTTTGTTTTTTTTTTTTTTTTTTCGTAAAACAATCGGATTGGAAAGCTGAACGGGCGGAAAAATTTTATGGAAATTGTCGGTTCCCTTCTTACTATTATTTAGCGAACTTTATATCGTGTTTGATGTCAGAAAGGCTTTTTTATAACAAGAGTAAAGAAGCAATCTTTTTTACAGTTCATGTGTTTCTAGTCTATGGATGTATCATAAATTATTTTTCTTCTTTCTTTTTCTCCGTGTGTAAGTTAAATAATCTTTTATATATATATATATATATATATATATATATATATATATATATATATATATATATTTACGAGAAAGTATATAGCGATATTTCAAAGTTGCGATAATCTCACGCCGGTTCGCCTTATGTCATTTAATTTTTTTATTTTTTTTGTAGAACAATCGGATTGGAAAGCTGAATGGGCGAAAAAATTTGATGGAAATTGTCGTGTCCCTTCTTAGTATTATTTAGTGAATTTTATATCGTATTTAATGTCAGAGAAAAAACAAAAAGCAATCTTTTTTTATCATAAATAAATTTCCTTCCTTCTTTCTCTCGGTGTGTAAGTCAAATAATAATTTTATTTTTATTTTTAAACGAGAAAGTATACAGCGACAGTTGGAAGTTACCAGGAGCGATCGCTCGCCTACGATAATAGTGTTTATCGAGGCTCTCATTGAAATCGGATCCGTCGATATGGCTGGGGCCCACGCGACCGCACCCTCGTCATCCCGATCGGATCGCGCGCCCGTGCCCTCTCCACGATCGCACCTCTTCTGTACTGTAATGCCTCCTACGTTAAAGCTCGTATTTCTCCCGTACCCGATTGCGAGAGCTAATGCACTAATTTCTTTGCTCAATTTTATTTTATTTTCTTACACACGTGTACATTATTTATTTATTTTTTTTTTCAAGAAGTTGAATATGTGAAATATCAATGTTTCAGCTCTTCTGTGCATTATACATTGTACAACGTGTATTATACATTATACATCGTTACATTATACATTCTGTGTTATGCAAAATCAGCGCTTCTGGATTGCGAATGAGCTGACGCACTATTTTCGTTTTTTTTTTTTTTTTTCCAATTTCGTTTTATTTTTATTTTTTTAAACGTCTATACATTCTTCGAAGGAGTTTGATACTCATCGAAATCGCTGTACGTCAGTGGATCTGAAACAAAAGAAAAAAAAAAAAAAAATGTTTAAAAACTTCGTTTTTTTTTTTTTGTTTAAATAGCTGCAAAAACAAAATCCCAATTTTTCAGCACTTCTCCGTTACACATTCTAAGCTAATGCACTGATTTCTTCTATACTCTATTTTTTTTTTACGTGCAAAACATTTTGTTCGAGAAGTCAAATGTCTATCAAGACCGGAGTATAGAAGTGGATCTAAACAAAAAAAAACATGCAAAAATAAAAAAAAAAATTAGGTGAAAAAAAAAAAATAGAATTCCAATTTTGTTCTCCGATCGGCAGTGAAGCACTTTTCTGAAGAGTGTATCGGATTGATTGCGCGACCTCTGCCGATGAGCTCTAGCTCTTCCCTGCGGCAGAGCTCGCCTTTACCGACCGGGACGAAGATAAACATTTGACGCCCGCCCGCCTCGACGCTGGCTTTCACCCTTTCGGCAAATATTTTTCGTAATATCCTCGACCCAAATCTCCGAACGTTCCGCGGCCGCGAGCCATTATTCCGCGCCGAGGAACGCAAGTGACAGGGCCCATTCGTTCTCCGGACGTGGCCGTGTGTACGCCACTTGCGTATATAGCGCAGTAAATATTTTTCACCTCCCCTCCCCCCCCCTCCGATCGTTACAGCTGCCCGAAAGCGCCGTTCCCGCTCGCTGGAATTCGCTTCGCCGGAAATCCTCGCGCTGCGCTGCCGGAAACTCACGCCGAAGGTCCGAAAAACATTTTCGACTCGCCGACGCTCGCACACAGCGCAGCGCTCTCGACAAACCGTCGGCGAGGAGCGAAAGGTCGTTCGGGAAGCCGACGCGCCGAGAGGCATCGAGAAGAACTGATAAATCACGACTTCGCCTGTTCGCCTCCGAAGCCCGGAAGCATCGATCAAAAACTAGAAAAAAAAAAAAACAACAACAAATACAATAAAAGTGAAATAAAAAAAAAAAATCGATATCAAATCTCAGAGCTTCGGACAATTTTTATTCGCTCTTGTTTTCCTCACTGAGAAAAAGAAATTGTTGGATTAGGCAGACGCGCGGTTGACACACGTTCAATGGTGTGTTTCGTTGGTACAAAAAAATGTTTCTTTCAATCGGCAAATTTTGAATAAACTGAAGCTGAATAATCGTTTAACAAGACAATGCTTTATTTGCACCAAACAAACAAACAGCTTTGAACGTGTGTCACCGCGACTTTTGGTTAATCCAACCAATTTTTTTTCTCTTCAGAAAAAAAAAAAAAAAAAAAAAAAATACAATAAAAACGATATAAAAAACAATCGATATCAAGCCTCAGAGCTTCGGACAATTTTTATTCGCTCTTGTTTTCCTCACTGAGAAAAAGAAATTGTTGGATTAGGCAAATGCGCCATACGTTCAAAGGTGTATTTTGTTGGTACAAAGAAATGTTTCTTTCAATCGACAAATTTTGAATAAACTGAAGCTGAATAATCGTTTAACAAGACAGTGCTTTATTTGTACCAAACAAACAACAGCATTGAACGTGTGTCACCGCGACTTTTGGTTAATCCAACCAATTTTTTTTCTCTCAGTGCTCCTGCCGAGTCGGGCGGAAGTTCCGAGGAAACAAGTTTTTAAAAAAATCGCATGCACGCTTACGATCCGCGAAGCTTTTATTTTTTTTTTATAATTCTTTTCTGCGAGTGCAATTATTTCCTCGAACAGTTTTTGTCGGCAAGGTTCGGAGAACCTTCGAACGACACCGCGGGACTAAGCTCGCGAACCTAGTGGTTTTTTTTGTTTGTTTTTTTTTTACCTCGTCTGAAATTTAATTTAACGTCTACGTACGTCGGGGCGCACACGGGGAGGGGGGAGAAGTCGTCTCGGACACGCTAACTCGCCCGGTCACGACACCGGGAGTTTACAGCTGCAAATTTCTACGGGTGTGTATATACATATATATGTTTGTATACACAACAGCGTTCTCTCGCCTTACCGCTTTGGCAAATATATACGAATGCGCCAAGATAAGCCGACTCGGCCCTAAACGAGTTTCGCTGAAAACGTTCCTAACCGTTTTTTTTTTTGTTTTGTTATTGTTCGTCATAGGAAGCGTTTGTTTTCATGAGAAAAATGTTTTCGTGATTTTTATGAAAAGGTGTTCGTAATGTTTCGAAATATCGGATAATCATTAATCAGCGAAAAGTAGTTTGATTATTTTCAAACAACGACTCGTCTGTTTGTCAATGGCATCGCGAAAGCACTGAGGAAATTTTCATATTACTCATGAAAGTTGAAAATTAAAATTTCCATATAGCATTTTCATAATGTTCCATTATTCGCGAAGCTTTCTCGATGAGAAATCCAAAAATACAGAAAATCACTTTCTCATAGAAGAAGCTATGGAAATAAAGGAGCATTATGACGAAGCGATATGAATATTTCAATTTTTCAACTTTCATAAGAAAACGATATGAAAATTTCGCAATATAAAAAAAATTAATATTTTGCATGCTATTATCTTTAATAAGAAAATTCTCGATGTTTATAATTTTTAGTATTTTTCAATTTTCAACTTTCACAAGAAATCGATATGAAAGTTTCAATTTTAAACTTTTTTTGTGTTTTTTTTTTCTTTCCTCTTTAGACTTCTTGCTTTATCCACGACCGGTCTGACTTACGTGAGCCTCGTCGATGTGATTTCTAATGGAGAAGAGAAATTGCTCGGTGAAAATTGAACTTGGCAATCCTCTCGTATCAACGTCTCCGGGGGAAGGTTTGACGGAACGAGGCGGGAGGTTCGGCCGGTTTTCGCGCCCGCCAATCTCCCTCTCTTCCGGCTTCGTTCTCTCAATCTCACGTCCGTCAACCGTCGACTCCGAACCATCCCCGCGCGACTAATCCACTTTGCGCAGACAGCGCATTAACGCGTAATGCGGCGGTGATGACACATTCACGTTCTGACATTTTTACGCGAACGTGATGATCGTCGCAACGTGCCCCGCTTTGCCGGCCACCCGACCGACACGGAGATTATTCGTGTCAGAGGCTTCGTGCATTTTGCCCAACGTCCCGGAGTTTTCGATTCGTCGTTCCGCGCGCCTGGCTTTGACCGAGGAAGTGGCAATGGAAATTTCTTTCATACGAGAAAAAAAAAAACTAAATAACTGAAAATAAACTAGAAGCTTATATTGAATTTCATAAATCGATAATTTAACATTGCGTAAAAGCGTATTCAGCGTGTACGAAGTCAGATTTTATTTTATTTTATTATTTCTTCTTCTTCTTCTTCTTCTTCTTCTTCTTCTTCTTCTTCTTCTTCTTCTTCTTCTTCTTCTTCTTCTTCTTCTTCTTCTTCTTCTTCTTATTATTATTATTATTATTATTATTATTATTATTATATTTTTTAGATTATTTATTTAAATGCGAATTAATCAGAAATATTTTTATTATATTTTTTCCAAAAGTTCAACTGGGTACTATTTTTTAAAATAATTTTTTCTCGTAACACGATCGATTTCCGTTCAGATCGAGATCGACATTTTTTTTCCGAACCACCCCCTCCAGTTTAATGTGCGAATTGCATAGATCTATTTTTTTTTTTCCTCCAAGTGGATCCACAGAAGATTTATAATGATTTTATTCTTACCGTTTTTTGTTCATCCAATAAAATATCACACACCTGTTAATAAAGCGTTTTATTTTATTTTATTTTTTTTTCGTGATTGCAGACGGTCAAGCGGTTCCGACGTTATGCGAGCTGTCGGCAAGATACGTCGCCTCGCACATACCCTTCGAACTGGTGGAGCACGTATATCCCCCGGTACCGGAACAACTTCAGCTCAGGATAGCCTTCTGGAGTTTTCCCGACAACGAGGAGGACATACGGCTCTACTCGTGCCTGGCGAACGGCAGCGCCGACGAGTTTCAGCGCGGCGATCATCTCTTTCGCTCGCGGAGCGTCAAAGACCCGCTGCAGATAGGTGAGTCCCAGAAAAAATCAGAATACTGCATCCAAATTCTTAGTAAAAAAATAAAACGATGGAATATCAGCGCGGATAAAGATAGAAAAAAAAAAATATACACGTATGGAAGACTAAAAGAAGGATTTTTTTTTTTTTTTTTTTTTTTTTACTATCTTATTTAAACGAGTTTAATTTTTTCGTCTCGGCAGGTTTTCATCTGAGCGCCAGCGTCCACGTGCCGATGATCCCACTGTCGACCCCGAGGCCCCAGTTCAACGTCGCGGTTACCTTCGATCGTCGTAGAATAACTTCGTGCAACTGCACATGTTCCTCGACGGCGTACTGGTGTTCTCACGTCGTCGCCGTTTGTCTCCACAGAATACACATGGTATGGGCTTTTCTCTAAGTCGTCCCGATCCGTTTTATTACCGTGACACACCGTTTTCTGTACGAGAAACTTCTTCTTAACTCGTGTGATTGCAACACTCGTCAGAAGAAGTTTTTCGCACTAGTATCGTAATGTACTGTTTTGTCGCACTAGTATCGTAATGTACGATTTTATCGCACTAGTATCGTAATGTATGATTTTATCGCATTAATATCGTATTGTACTATTTTATCGCACTAGTGTTGTAATGCACTATTTTATCGCACTAGTATCGTAATGTACTATTTTATCGCACTAGTGTTGTAATGTTCTATTATCGCGCCAGTACCGTAATGTACAATTGCGATACTAGTGCGAAAAAGCGGTCTTTCAACGAAGAATTGTGAAGTTGTCCGTTCTGGCCTAAAGCGAGTACCACAGCAGTACGAGCCAAATGCGAGTGTTGCCTATTTCCCAACCATCGTCGTGAGATCGTTTTTTCGTCCAATTATCGCCCACTACTATTTATAAAAAAATGCACAAAAAGTCCCACTTTTGTTGCCTGTAGCCTAGAGAAAGCTTTCCAAAAAGATTAGATTCTTAAAAAAGCCATGCGAAAAAGTAACTAGTCTGATTTGCACGCAGTATTTTTCCCATTGCGCCTTGCCAAAAAACGTCACTTTCGCCACCCCTCACAGGCACGAGAAGTGGGACTTTATGTCCATGTGTTACAAAACAAAAAAGTCCCTCTTCACACGCTTTTATTAATTCTCCCTACCCTTCATTCTGTCCGCAGCCAACGCAGGTGTGCCTGAGAGCCCCGGTGAGCGAGTCCCTGTCGCGTCTGCACCGCGAGCAGTTGCAGAAGTTCGCCCAGTATCTGATAAGCGAGCTGCCCCAGCAGATACTGCCGACGGCCCAGCGTCTGCTCGACGAGCTTCTGTCAGCCCAGCCGAGCGCGATAAACAGCTACTGCGGCGCTCCGGACCCGACCGCCGGCGCCTCCGCTCACGATCAGACCTCCTGGTACCTGGACGAGAAGACTCTTCACGGAAACATCAAGAAAATTCTCATCAAATTTTGCGTGCCCGCCCCGATAGTCTTCAGCGACGTGAACTGTCTGAGCACGACGGCGCCGCCCGCGGCGACCGAATGGTCGTCGCTTCTGCGCCCTCTTCGGGGCCGCGAACCTGAGGGCATGTGGAATCTCCTCTCGATCGTCCGAGAGATGTTCAAACGCACCGATCGCAACGCCATTCCGCTACTGGAGATCATCACCGAGGAGTGCATGGCCTGCGAGCAATTCCTCGTCTGGTGGTTCAACACGAAGGTCGCCCTGCTGAACGGCACCGGATACGGCGGCGGAAGGCACGTCAGCGTCAACAGCAACGCTCACGCATCGCAGCACGCCTGCTCATCGCTCTGCGACGAGATCGTCGTACTCTGGAGGCTCGCCGCTCTAAATCCCGGTCTCTCGCCGTCCGAGCGCGAGATGCTTCACGCACAGTTCACCGGATGGCACATGAAGATCATCGACAAAGTCACCAAGAGCCGCGGCAGCTCGGTGTCGCACAATTCACAGAATCGCAATCACGGCGGCATGCAGGACTGGCTGAAGACCGACCTCGAGATCTTCACGGGCTTCAAGCCGTCGCTCGAGGCGTGCTACCTCGACTGGGACGAGTACACCCTGCCCGGGATTACCTACACGGCTGGCAGCAATCCGATGTATCACTGCCCGTTCACCTGCTTCAGACACGCCGGCGATACCAGGACGGAAGTTAATCAGGTTTGTTCGCTTTATTTTTCGTCAGTGATTTATCATGCGCAAAAAAATAAAAATAAATATAAATTTTGTGCACCGGACTGGAGGATTTTATGCAAGAATTCTTTTTTACATTAAATTTCATGAACAATTGTGAACACTTCCAGTCAGGTACATTAAGTTATCTTCAGGATCATAGTTTATCGCCAATTTTTCAAAAATGTTCGGATTTTGATTGGAATATACATTTTCTTTTTCAGGTGAATTCGAGCGCAGCGGTTTTGAACTGTCAGCCCCCGACGTCCCATCATCACGGTCGCAGACCATTGAATCTCGGCCTCGTGGAATTCAGTTACATGGACAGAAAACGATTGAATTCCCGTGAGTTTCCGGGTTTCTGTTCGCGCAGCGGTGGCGGCGACGGCAATCGAAGCAGCGTCAGCTCCGAGGGCTTCTGCGAGAACGACGCCGACATGGCGAATCTACCGCCTTTCCTGGGCACACCCCAAGTCGTTTTGGTGAGACACGGATACGGCGAATTCGCTAATTGCGGTGATACGGATTCGCAGGTAAAAGCCCTAAGCATTTTTTTTTTACGAATTTTCAATCATTATGTTATTGCCAAGCAACAAAATTATTAACGACGTAGTAATTATTAGCGCGCTCACAAATTATTAACTATTAAAACAAATCTAGATGTATTTTATAATTCTTTTTGTGTTGCTGGAATAATCAAAATAGAGAAAGCACAATAGGGTTTTTTTCGAATTTACAATCATTACCTTATTCCCGAGCAGCAACTTAATTAATGACACAGCGGTTATTAGCGCTGTGTCATTAATCTAACGATCGGCTAACAAATGATTAACTATTAAGACAGTTCTAGGTATCTTTCATTATTTTGTTTGCGTTGCTGCAATAATCAACGTACAATAGTCTAGCGAACAATTTTTTCTTTTCTTGAACCCTTCTTATTCCTTATTCCCGAACAACAAAATAATTAACGACATAGCAATTATCAGCATGCTAATAAATTATTAACAATTAAAACAAATCGAAATATATTCTGATTATGATTTTTTTTATTTAATATATCCGTTATTTCACATCGATGAATTCTGTTTCAGGAGGGCGGTGGCAGCGAGTCATCATCGAATAGCAACGTCAGTTTGAAGAACGCTCAAGACTCGGACAAGCACCGCTCAAACGCCTCGTCCGAGACACATAGTGATAGTAGTGATAGTAGTAACAATAAAGCCGTCTGCGAAGTGAAGTGCGCTAGGACAAACCTCGTCGAGTACAGGGATCCTGGGATAGCGGGTACGTCGCGTGCCGTTACCGTTCCGAAGGCCGCAGCGGAAAAGCGCGAGAACGAGTCCGACGCGGAGAAGGATCCCTCGAGGCGGCCATCCAAGGACGAGAGTTCCTCGTCGAGCAGCGACAGCCCTTCGGGCGACGAGTACAACATTTATTATTACGATCCAAAAGCGGCGGCGAGCGTCGCGACCGCTGAGGGCAAAGACGCCAAGAGCGATCCCCAAGGTACTGCGCACACCACCGCCGTACTCGGCAATCTAAAGAAAACCGAAGATCCGTGGGACGTTTTATTCGCCAGAGCGGAGGGACTCTACGCTCACGGGCACACGCGAGAGGCCTGTATACTTGGCATAAAGCTGGCCGAGGAACTACTCGCCAATCCTCCCGATCTCATGATCGAAGTCCCACCGATGCCCGCGAAGGGAAAACACAGAAAGGTAGCTCGGATTTTTATTCGCTCTTTGGTAAGATCGATGTCATAAAAATACACCGAAATATCACAGATTTTTCACAGAAAATTTATTACAGCGTTAACGACCGTTACAGTTTTTAAACATTTATACATTTATACATTTATAACAGCATCCACATAATGCCATCGGACCATTGACTAAAGTCCTTCAGCTCTGAGAATTTATTACTTTTTTCGCAGAAAATTTATTACATTTTTCATAGAAAATTTATCGAATTTTTCACGGAAAATGTATTGAATTTTTCACAGAAAACGTATCGAATCTTTCACAGAAATTAATTTCACGGAAATATTTTTCGATATACACCACATAGATATATTTTTAGTCCCCGTAAGACGATTTTTCCGATTTATTGTAAAATCGTTTTAATTGCTTGTTCCAGCCGCGGGTGAATCCGGCCTCACACCAGCTCACCTGTCTGGCCTCAGCGACTCTGGCGAAGTGCGGATTTCTCTGCACCGTTCTCGCCGAGAATCCGGATCATCACAATCTCGCTTTTAGAGTCGGTCTGTTCGGTTTGGAAATGGCGAGGCCGCCAGCGAGCACGAAACCGTTGGAGGTGAAGTTGGCTCATCAGGAGAGTGATCTCGTTGGTTTGCTCAAACGGATTCCCCTCGGCCCGGCCGAATTGGCGATGGTGAGACATAGGGCCGAACAGCTGAGGGACGGCCTCCTGCGCTCGAGAGGAGACGCTCTTCTGCCGATAATGCTGGCTAGCTTCATCTTCGACGCCCTCAACACACCTAGACTGAAGGCCGACTGGCCGATACTCGCGAATGAGGGCGATGAGAATCTCGGTTTCGACGCGGCGGTCGCCGCGCTCGGACTAAAGGCCAACGTCAGCGAGGCTGATCATCCACTCTTGTGCGAGGGAACTCGGCGACAAAGGTACTTCGTCGTAACGTTTGTGGACACGTATCGTTTTATTGTGTTCTAGCGGATTGTTGTTGCTCGGGCACTGGGGACATTTATTTGGCGAAATTTATGAAGCGCTAACATAGACTTAGATCACATCATGCAGAAGTTGTACAATAATAGCACATACAAAATTAATAACGAGATAAATGAATAACAAGGAAATAGGAAGATACATTAATTAAATACGTAACTTTGGATTGAAAAATGAGATGTCGGAATTCTTAAAAATTGATATTAACAAACAACTTTCCAACATGTATATACAAGATTATTGTCATGTTAAAACGTTGCCCTTTGTTTTTTTCCAGAGGTGATCTGGCGATCACGCTGCTCGTTCACTACAAGGACGAGCCAAGGAAAGTCGCCAAGATAATGGACAAGCTGTTGGATCGGGACGTTCACCAATTGATAAAATCACCGATTTTCAGTAGTTACTACAGCTCGAATCCGCCGACGAAGAGTCAGGTGAGTAATCGATGTTACAAAAAAAATATATCTAAGCGATCGACGAAAATGTGTGAGAATAATATGAAATTCATTACTCCAGTTGGCTGGTTTTTGTCGAGCCAAGGCACGCTCCTCGCCGCTGGTTGGAACCGACGCGGGCGGCAACTGCGACAGCGGTGCGGGCACGAGTACCAGACCCCACAGCAGCACGAGCGCCGAGCTCGAGAGTGGAATGAGCACGCTAACCGTCCAACCGCAACCGACCCAGCCGCCCGTCTCCACGAGGACCAGGGAAACTAGGTGGGAAGAAAATCTCAAATTTTCGCGCTACGCGAAACTGGCAAACGACTTTAAAAAATCAAAGTTTTTTTTCTTTCGATTCTTAAAGTGTTTCGTACGTAGTTGCTTGTAGTAACAATTTTGCTGTTCGTAGTAGTGCCAAAAAAACGTTAGAGGACTTTAAAAAAGCGGCACATTTACATCACAATTTGACGAGAATCGATCAAATCGTTTAAATTTTATTTTTCAAGATCAATGGCAATACAGTGTAAATAGAAACAAAATTATCTTCCTCCCCGTCCAGCCTTGTATTCCGGCAGAGTTTCATTTTAACTCCGGTGGAGTTTTATTTCAAGTCGAGTAACGTTTGATTTCAATTCGGGTAGAGATTTATTTTGATTCTAGTATATTTTTTTTTTCTGATAGATTGTCTGGTAGAGTTGTGAGTGGTGGAGACGTAAATGTGCTAAAAAAAACGCATCCACCGATTTTGGCGCTACTCAAATCTGACGGTGGATTTCTATAGAGAATTGTTTGTAGCTGATTGCAGTGAAAGAATGTCCGTTTGCAAGTAGCAAGGAAAAGAAGTTAGACATTTTCAATTTTTAGTTTTGTTTTTCTATCCTTTGAAATGCTCAAAATTTCAAGTGTGTACTTCATACGAAATTCTTATTCGATTACACTTACAACATTTTTGCATTCTCGCGTGCGCAGATACAAGAGCAGGCGGGTGTATCCGTCGATACCGAATCAGCCGTCGGAAGCGGGCGCGCACTTCATGTGCGAGCTCGCTAAAACCGTGCTGGCCAAGGCCGGTGGGAACAGCTCGACGTCACTCTTCACTCAAGCTTCGACGAACCAGAATCATCACGGTCCCCAGAGAGCGCTCCACATGTGTGCCTTCCAGCTTGGTCTCTACGCCCTCGGTCTCCACAACTGCGTCAGCCCGAACTGGCTCAGTCGAACGTACTCGAGTCACGTGTCCTGGATAACTGGTCAAGCGATGGAGATCGGCGCCCCGGCGATATGGTTCCTCATCGACAGCTGGGAGGGTCATCTAACGCCACCCGAAGCCGTAAGCATCGCGGACAAATCGTCCCGCGGCAGCGATCCCAACATGGTTCGCGCCGCGGCCGAGCTCGCGCTGTCCTGCTTGCCGCACGCTCACGCTCTCAATCCGAACGAGATACAAAGAGCTATTCTGCAGGTAACTTAGACGATCGAAACGTAAAAAGCAAAACTACATTAAAACAATCATTGAATTGCAAAGATTATTTTTGTCGAGATCGTTTATACTAATTGGGATTGCAAAATGTGTGCTTCCAGTGCAAAGAGCAGAGCGACCTTATGCTGGAAAAAGCGTGCATCACCGTCGAGAACACCGCCAAGGGTGGCGGTGTTTATCCGGAAGTTTTGTTCCAAGTAGCAAAATACTGGTACGAGCTGTATCTCAGGGTGAGAATCGTAATACCATTATAGTATTTGTAACTTTCGTTTCCTCGATATTTTTTTTTTCGTCGACCGTAAAAGTTTGTCGGTAAAAACAGAAATATTATACTTTACACGTATTTTCCGCAGCACACGCCCGGCGGAGAGCAGCAGGACGAGATACCGCACGATTCCCTTCAACTGGATCCGAACGGCACGCTCTTGGTGGACGCTGGGCCGACGGTGGATTTGGCCACGGGTCAGATGATGCCTGGACCAGCTCCGACGGTCGTCGTGACGAGTACTCAGCCACCACCTCAGCCGTATCCGCCTCATCCAACTATAACGACGCTGGCTCCTTTAGGTAGCAATCGCACGACTAATTCGCGGCGCAATGTTTTTTCTCCCCGATCTCAAGCTCTGCGATAAATCGCCTATCGCGATCAATATTTTGGCTTTTGAAACATTTAAAAGGATTGCAAATATAGCTGTACGGAGTAGGTGAAGGAGTTTACAATCAAAACAAAAAAATGATAAACGCCTTATCACATGCAAGTATTATGCTAGTGGTTTTCTAGACATGAATTTTTCTCAGAGTTTTCTTACATCTTTGAAATGTAAGTTAAATCAATGTTGGCGCTAAATCAATGTATGCCTCATAAGCTCAAGTGTTTTTAAGTTTTAATAATTCGTTGTTCAGGAACACTAATATTTAGGATTTATTACAACACTGATCGTAAAGGAGAAATCCGTCTACGTAATAAATTATAAAATTACATAAATATATTTGTTTCAGGAGTTCCAATGTCATATGCGGTCGGGCCGTACAGTTTCATGCACCCGCATCACGCGCTGCCGCCGTTCGGTGGCCCGATGCCGCCTCACAGAGTGGCTCTGCCCCCGTCTCCGCCTCACATGCAGCCGCGGCCGCCTCAGATGTACCACGCGGGCTTCCAGCCTCATCCCGCTCATCTTCAACACACCCAGCATCCACAGCATCCCCAACACCCGCAGCATCCTCGGCACCCTCCGCCTGCCACGCAGCCTCCACCGGTGCAACAGTACTACGCACCGCAGCCGACCGTCACGACCGTGAACGTGCATCCACCGCCGGGGACGCATCACATGTTCAGCGTGCAGCAACCCATGCCGGTTAATGTAAGTCGATCGACTGGTGTACGATCAACGAATAACACACGTGCCGAGGCGATTCGCAGTAAAAAATATTTGTACATTTAACAAACTTTTTTGTCCGCAAACGTCCGCAATTCAGTCATTATGTTATGCTTAATTAAAAAAAAAAGTATTCGTAAAATTGACCGACATTTTTGTAAAATGGAGACGATTTTTTTTCAATTAACATGAAAAGAATTGTGAGGATTTGTGGACAAGAAACGTCGGTAACTATTGTACAGTGTAAGGCATAAAGATTTGGTTAAAAAAACAGATAGATTTGCAACATTTTTTTAATGCGGGTATTCGATGGACAAGGGGGGTTTTTGCATATGGTTAGTACAAGGTGTTATGAAGATTGAGTTTTATTTTTAATTGAAAAATATGAATTTGCAACGGACTTATTACCAATGAACAATTAATAACTGACATCGTATTTCAAAATCGATACGTCCGATCGAGTTGAAATTTGGCCAGATCCTTGATTATCGTTGAAATATGTAAAGTCCATTCTACGAAATCGCCACGTTCCGTCGGTAAAACAGAAAGGTCCAGCTGCCCCTCGACCAAACTACTATTATCGTATCGAGGATTCATTGATTGATTTATTGATATCGTAACAGGTTCAAGCGAATCTGGCTGGACCCACGCCAGGCCAGAACGGAATGCCAGGTCCGTCGTTAGTCCAGGCGCAGCCTATCATATCCACGGTGAGAGCGCAGCCTCAGGTACGTGAAGTCGAGACACTCCACCAAACGCCATTCAATAAATCCTGTTTAATAAAATATCGGCAATCCGCTACTCACACAGGTCCACAGACAGAGTCAACCTTTCAGGCCCTCGGAGCTCAGGGCACTCGTCGCCGCGCATCGCGTCGGTATGCTCGCACTGAAGACCCTCGCACGAAGAGTTCACGACGACCGACCGCAAGCGAAGTACGCTCGAAATCCACCCTACGGCGAGGACGTCAAATGGCTTTTGAGAATCTCGAAGCGTCTCGGAACGCAATTTTTCCATCAGCTATGCATCTGCACGGTGAACAGCATCGTCAGTCCATTCGTTCTTCACGACGTTGCCCTCGAAGCGGCAAATTACCTGTCTAGAAGCAATCCAGCTCTCTTCTTGCAACATCTCAGATCGGCACTGCTGGCTCCTCTCGTGCACAAGTGCCAGCAAATGTGAGTCAACGACAGCAATTATCGGGATCGATTGCCTAACGAATTGTACATTAATTACTGCGCGGTGTCGATGTTTCAGGTATATTCAGTGCATACATCACAAATTGTACCACCTTATGACCGGTGAGTACGAGGAATTCGCAAGCGTCGTGTGCGCGGCGAGGGCCGCTTTTCACATAACACCCGAGGGTCACACGCAGTTCAAGGAGTGGCTGCAGTCGATAAAACGGTAAGGCGCATTTCTAGGATTTCACGAACACTGCGATTTTTTTCCGTAGAAACATTGTGGTCGTTGAAAAATGTATGTTAAGGATGCATCACACATACATTCCCAACCAAATGTTCGATAAAAATGTCAGCACCTCGCGATGTGACAAAAATCTGAAAAAAAAATCAGCCGTAATAATAATGTTCTTTGATTTTGCATAATAACAATGTCAAAAAGTTATTAACAAATTTGTTGAAAAATGTATTGTTAAAAAAAATCAGAAAACCCTTTATATTCTCACTGTAAATGAATTCCTTGATTGTTTTGGAATTCGTATGATTTGTTTGAGAATGTTCTTGTTTCAACATCTTTTTTTCGAAAATCTTAAAAATCTGCGCGGAGACACCAATATTGAATACGTTTCCGGATGACGATTCCACAGTACACACAAAAAGTTTCGAGGCTATTGCGCCAACGGTTCTGTTGTTATGTCGTAAAAAATTGTTAAAGATGTAAGATAATTTTGAAATTATTAATGTGTTTTCTAGAAAATCGACTAACTTATTACAAGTACAAAAAAATGTTACTGATTATTTGTTGAATAATTTTTTTTTTAGCAATTTGTTAACAACTTTTCGACATTATTATGCAGAATGAATGTTCTTATAATATTTAACAAAGTCTAATTTTGTAGATTTTTGTACTACTAGGAAGTGTCCAAATTCCTACTGAATCTCACTTTTGCCTGGTGACGTACGTGCGATGCATCCTTAAATCGTGACTGACATCGAGGAGACGTTAGGATTTTTTCGCTAAATCGTTGAATGTATGTACTGTATGTGTATTTTTTTTCCGATCAGATCACCGGCGTGCAACAAGGACTTGTGGGCGCAGATCAACGCGGCCCTGCAGACGAACGGCAAATGACACAGAGCAGAGCCAGGCGTGACGTGGCTCACCTCCCATCCTCATCCTTCCGCACCGGCATCTCACCAAACAGCCCTGGTACTGCAGCATCAGCATCACTGTCATTCCCATCCACAGAGCGTAATGTGCGTTCACGGGCTGGCCACTCTGAACAAGCTCGCCTGGGACAAGATCTCAATTCCGTGCGTCGTCGAGGCGCCCTACCCGCCCAGAATGCTCGCCGGACCTCCGCATCCGACATTAATGCGTCGCCAGATCGTCGATAACGCCAATTCTCAGGATCTCGACCCTATAGAAGAACGGTGTAGTTGATTACGCTAATTTCGTGATACTGAAGAAATAGTAGTCCTCAACGAGCGAGCCTCGAAAGATATCCACAAAAATTATACTACCGATTCGTCGCCTCTTTAAAAATATTTTCCCCACATATTCAAACGGATTAAATGATTTTTACACCGTAATCGAGATGAGAGCGCATGCCGGGCGCTGCTTCTGCTCTCCGATTTAACGAAGACTCCTTTGGGAAAAAATATCCTGAAGGCGCTTGTCATTAATCAGAGAAATGGTAGGATTAGCTACAATTTCTTTCAGATCATTATTTTTTTTCATGATCGCGTCTGTCGATTCGAAGGTGGAAGCAAGGTCTGCTCTGATCTCGTCTATCGTGTGATATCTGGCCATCCAGATAATGGGCAAATGTTTTAGCCTTGGAGGATTGTCACGTCACTTTAGTCCTGGCAACACTACGATCGATGGTTTTTCTAGGATTAAAGTCGACCCTGCAACGAGTCGGATGATCATGGTCGGACGAACGAATTCTTCACTTAGGACGAGAAAAATGATTATTATAGAGATGTTTGTATTAATGAAATATACTACGCGAGCGTTTTCTGTAACACGAGGCACAAGAGGTGTTTCCAGTTCCGTTTAACCACTCGTTTTTTTCTCGAGTTCGAATTTACATTTGCTCTCTCGGCAATCACTTTATTTCGCTTTTTTCGCTTCGACAATTAAATCCACCGACAATTAAATCGACAATTAAATTCATTACGTCGAGCTGCTGATAATTCGAGAATACCTTCGAGGCTCGCTCAACCGAGTTTAATTTTATTCGCATGCCTAGCAATCATCTAGGTATATTTTAATTACGAAGAGGTTACAATCGAGTGGGTATGTGATCGAGATATTTTATGTTTCAAAAATATTCACGTACAAACCGTTTAATGTTTGCGTAAATAAATAAATTTAATGAAATGAAGGGGGGGAATAAAAATGGCAAAAGAAAAAAAAATGGAATCACGTAGAGCAACCACCGAAGCGTTGCATTTACGAATTCACCGACCGCTACACGAGTGCATCGGAACTTAAATGAAATTCACGTTAATTGAATCAGCTGATGAGAAAAGATAGAAAGGAAATTAAAAAAAAAAACAAATACACGAGAATGGAAGGCTCGGAACAAATCGCCGGCTACGGAACGCGAACACAGAATGAATTTATCGAATACACTGATCACATCAGAATCGTTTATTTAAGTTTTAAACGTATCTAGACTTCAATTAGGTAGTAAATTTTTATTTCGGATTCTAGATAGAACGAATTCACTTTTGTCTTGTTTGACTTACTTTTTATTATTTTTTATTCTTTTTTTTTTTTTGTAAACAAGCGACGTACATTAGTAACGAATAACTCTATTTATATAACTACAGATTCTCCACCTATACAGATGGTATTTACATCAAAATTTTCTATATCAGTGATTAAAGCTGTCTCTCTCTCTCTCTCTCTCTCCATCTCTCTCTGTCCCATTATCTCTCTTCGTTTAATTTTTTTTTATCTACACAGCGAGAAAACCTTTTCATTCTTTATATTCCAACCGTCCACTATTTCTTTGTCAACCAATTTACAATATTATTTTGTATCTTCTTTTACACATATTACACATATTACACATACGACACACACACACACACACACACACACACACACACACACACACACACACACACACACACACACACACACACACACACACACACACTCACACACACACACACACACACACACACACACACACACACACACACACACACACACACACACACACACACACACACACACACACACACACACACACACACACAACTACACGAACTCTCGATATCATGCACCATGTTCTCGTTTGTCCTTATCGACAATTCATTATCAATGATAAAAAAAAATGATCTCTGTAATTTTAAAATTAAAAGAATAATTTGAAATATGAAAAATAAAGAAGTAAAAAAAAAAAAGAAAAAAAAATTTTAAGCTGACATATCACCTACGAATTTGAGCCACCCATCCGTAATCGCGCGAGTTCCACGCGACCACAATAGCGCGATCCACGCTGACCGGTCATCTTTTTGCTTCGACTCTCGAGCGCTTAAACAACGGCGTTTCGGTATTAGGAAAAATTTCACGTGGTGAAAAAAATTAAATAAAAATGTAAGAGACGAAACATTCGTGAGTGAAAAAAAAAAAAAAAAAAAAAAAAATTACGGTCGGTGGCTCTCTTGTATCCCTCGAATCTACGTTTTAGCCTACTCGTTTTAGCTTAACGTCAACGCAATTAGCTTGAAATTCCGTGACTTAGCGATGATTAAAAGAAAATCACGTAATAAATGAAATTAAAAAAAAAAAAAAAAAATACATCACCCAATGATTTCCTAAGATAATTCAGCTAGGCGCCTAGAGAGAAAAAGATAAATGAAAGAGAAAAAAAAAAAAAAAGATATACTTTAAGTAAGCGAAAACTTCCAAGATAACGGTAAGAGAGATTTATTTTCTAATATCCGCTATTCACGGGACTATTTCGTGGCAAGGGAAAAAAAAAAAAATACGGCGTGCAGACCCGCTCTCCGAATCTAACGATAATCTAATATTGTTATTGTTTCTAGTATGAACACTGAACAGTGCCTCGTCAAAATCTATGTGAAAAAAAAGAAAGAAAAAAAAAAAAAAAAAATGAAAACCGAAAAGGGTGAAGAAAAAGAAAAATGGAACTCTTTTTGCAAGCCGATAATGTTCTATGAGATGACATTGTTCGCCTCTCTCTCTTGTAATCGTATTTATTCTCCAGTGTTGAAGATATTTTTCATTGTTAAGAGTTATTTATAGTGTAAATCGATGGCGGCCGAGGCGTGCAAATTTTCGTGTAACTCTTCGAAAAGCGATGTTTCGTTTCGCGAAGGTATTATTTACCTGCGATTTATCCATCACTTGCGCGCAAAATTATTTATTTTCGGCCGAGTCTGTGACTCGCGAAGATCGCGGATCACGATGTGTGTTTTTTTTTTTTTTTTTTTTTTTTTTTTAATAATTTCCTACGACAGAGGCGTTAATCGGTGAAGTGTCGTCGTTATATTTATTTCTGTATCGCCTCGTCGCAATCAGCATCGAAGCAGAATTGAAGAACTATAAGCTCTCGCAGTTATTGCTGAATTAACGAGTAGACTCAATGTGCACTTTTGAGGATGATTCGCGAAGAAAAACGAGGCTCCTCGATTCCTTAGCTTCTTAAAAAAATAAATAATCATAAAAAAATAAGTAAAAATTAAAGATCGAAGAATGAATAAAAAAAAAAAATGTCAAGTATTTTCTTTTTTTTTCTTGCAATATCAAAATAAACGTCGACTTTCAACTACACGGAATTTATTTTTTTGCATCCGTTTAATTGAAACAGTAAATGACTTTTCAGCGAGCCTCGGTCTTCCTGTCGTTTCATCCTCACATAAGTAGTCGATAGTCTATACGTAGATGAGAAGAAAAAAAAAAAAAAAAAAAAAAAAAAATAAAACCTTTGATAGCGAATGTAATATTCGAACTAGGAAACCTCGGTATATCAGCGTTTTAATAACTTTAAAGTTAAAAAAACAAATTAGCTAGTACCATAATGAAGCGTGTTTAGCCTAATTAGGTGTTTACGGATTACAATTATGTACCCCGATAATCGTGAACTGCCCGACGATCCGATATGATTGATGTTGTCTAGTTAAAAAAAAAAAATAAAAAAAAAAGAATGGAAAGAATACCGAGCAGCAGAAAAAAAAAAAAAAACAACAACAACAACAACAACAAAAAAAATTCTCATTATATTCTTAGCCTTTTTTAATCACGATAACGTCCTTAGCTCTACACGAACGCCGCTGTAAAATTGAATATGAGCGTCTTTGTTTTCTCTAAATTCATACAAGAAAGTGAGGTCCGACTACATACTCGCGTTTCTACCGTGTAAAAAAAAAAAAAAAAAAAAAAAAAAAAAAAAAAAAAAAAAATGGAATCGACAGTGGAATAATTTACGATTTCTTCCCCTGCCCACTCTACCTTGCCCACTCTAGTTTGGTACAACGATCAAGAAGCGAGAGACGAGAGAGAGTATCTAGACGATGAGAAAAAAAAAAAAAAAAAAAAAAACATAGGCGAGTGACGCGAATTGGGAGAACGATGAGAAATCTATTTTTACATACGATCAAAAGAAATTAAAAACAAAACAAAAAAAAGCCGAAGAATCTTCTGCAAAATAAAGCAAGACTATAGTTAATGAAGAAGAAAAAAAAAAGAGGAAGAAAAAAAATACTTTAGAAACTCATCTAGACTTAATGTTAAGTGAACTCATAGCGGCGTAGAAACGCGAGGTCTCCGCGAGTAAGAAGTAAAGATAAAGATTTAAAAAAAAAATAAAAAAATAAAAAAAACACGGAGAGGCCTCTTCGGGCACGATTGCCAATGAATTTTTAGGAAAATTGAAAATCTCGACGATAAAATTTTGCTTCGAATTAATTATTTTCTATATACACATTTTTTATTATTATTATTTTTTTTTAATATTCGCTGCTACGACTGCTTTTTCTTTCGCGCACGAGAGTTTCGTTCTTTCGTGAGAAAAAAAAAAAAAAAAATTAGTGGGCACGTGACTTTACACGTTCGACGAACGAAATTCAAGTCACCGAAAAAATAAAAGAACATTTCGTCCCGAATGGCGTGAAAAAAAAAAAAAAAAAAAAAAAAAAAAAAAAAAAAAAATTTACGGGCCTTCGTTATTCGAGCAATCGGACGAACTTGTCTCGCACAAATAATAACGATTCCCTCACGACATTTTTTTTCCTCTCTCGAATTTCTCTAATTGCTTCAACGCGAAACCCGGCAAAGTTTTTTGTTTTTTTTTTTCAAAATCTTTTTCATTTTTTTTTTCCCCATTATCTGCAACATGGTGTTCCGCAAAAGAAATGACGTTAGAAATTTTCTACCTAACGATAAGTACTATCGTATTTAGTGAAAAAAAAAAAATTAAAAAAAATAAAATAAAATAAAACAAAAAATTAAAAAAATCAGTAATTGTGTGTTTTATGATAAAAAATAAAAATAAAAAAATAAAAAAATAAAAAAAAATACTAATACACATAAAAACAACGATGTAGCGCGATCTTTTCGAATTTTCGATGTCGAACAAACATAAAAGCAGTCTTTACGTTGGGAGTTTCTCGATCTGCATATTGAACAAAAAATTGAACAAAAAAAATTGAAAATATTGAACAAAAAAATGAAAATATTGAACAAAAAAATGTTCGGTAACATTTTTGTTCGATTAAGGTCGCTGACAAACAGAAAGAAAAAAAAAAAAAAAAAAAAAATCTGCTCGAATACAATGTTTGAAACTCAAGCACGAAGGTCTAAACATTTTTTGCGACCACTTGTTCGTCGCGGTTTTCTTCCCCCCGATTGAACAAAGTGCCTCCCCTCAATTAGAGAAACAATCTCGTCGTGAGTTAATGCGATTAATGCGATAATATGTATATTCGACCCAGTTTAGAATCGCCAGATCTACGGGACGGACCTCTCGTCAGTAAAGTCCTTTAACAGTTTGATTATCGCGAGCAATCGTGTGGGAAAACAAAAATAAATTGAAGTAAAACTTAAAAACAAGAAAAAAAATGAAAAAAAAAAAATGAAAAAAATTATGAAAAAAAATTATGAAAAAAATTATGAAAAAAATTATGAAAAAAAATTATGAAAAAAAATTATGAAAACAGATTTTAATATTGGTACGGATAATTATTAAACGCGACGGATAAGGGCAGTGCAATGGTGCTCTATTCTAGGTGATCCGGACGAACGTGCAACGGGCTGTTGCCACATTAATCGAAAGATCAATCGAAGAGTCCCAAAATTCATTGACAAAAATTCAGCTTGTCCGAGAGCGAAAATAAAACTTTAGCTAAGCCAATTGAACGGTAGAGTCGAATGCGGACTTGGAGCAAATATGAGGAACCTCACTTGCGTTTAATACAAAGCAAAAAAATAAATAAATAAATAAATTAAAAAATTAAAGAAAAAAAAAAAAAAAAATCATCACCAGCTCGTCCGTTTGTCTGGAGACTTTTGCACTGGCC